>QJPP01007311.1:0-513475 GCA_003996215.1 Jaltomata sinuosa | reverse complement strand
GCCAAAAATTTTCGTGGGCGTCCGCGAGGACCTATTTAATGGTGCGCGTTGGTTCGGAGGGGCAAATGTGGGGTTTTAGGATTTCAATCGTGGCCCGGAATGGGAAATAGGGATTTTTCGGTTTTTTCGTGTGTTATAGTCCATGGATTTTGTGTGATATGTGCGTCCGGCGGTATTTTGGCCAAAAAATTTCATGGGCGTCCGCGAGGACCTATTTAGTGGCGCGCGTTGGTTCGGAGGGGCAAACGTGGGGGTTTAGGATTTCAAACATGGCCCGGAACGTGAAATAGGGATTTGTTTTTGGTTTTTTCGTGTGTTATAGTCAATGGATTTTGTGTGATATGTGCGTCCGGCGGTATTTTGGCGGAAATTTTTCGTGGGTGTCCGCGAGGACCTATTTAATGGCGCGCGTTGGTTCGTAGGAGAAAACGTGGGGTTTTAGGATTTCAAACGTGGCCCGGAACGGGAAATAGGAAATTTTTAGTTTTTTCGTGTGTTATAGTCCATGGATTTTGTGTGATATGTGCGTCCGGCGGTATTTTGGCCAAAAAATTTCGTGGGCGTCCGAGAGGACCTATTTAATGGCGCGCATTGGCTCGGAAGGTCAAACGTGGGGTTTTAGGATTTCAAATGTGGCCCGGAACGAAAAATAGGGATTTTTCGGTTTTTTCGTGTGTTATAGTCCATGGATTTTGTGTCATATGTGCGTCCGGCGGTATTTTGGCCAAAAATTTTCGTGGGCGTTCGCGAGGACCTATTTAATGGCGCGCGTTGGTTCGGAGGGGAAAACGTGGGGTTTTAGGATTTCAAACGTGGCCCGGAATGGGAAATAGGGATTTTTCGGTTTTTCGTGTGTTATAGTCCATGAATTTTGTGTGATATGTGCGTCCGACAGTATTTTGGCCAAAAATTTTCGTGGCCGTCCGCGAGGACCTATTTAATGGCGCGCGTTGGTTCGGAGGTGAAAACGTGGGGTTTTAGTATTTCAAACGTCGCCCAGAACGGGAAATAGGGATTTTTCAGTTTTTTCGTGTGTTATAGTCCATGGATTTTGTGTGATATGTGCGTTCGACGGTATTTTGGCCAAAAATTTTCGTGGGCGTCCGCGAGGACCTATTTAATGGCGCGCGTTGGTTCGGAGGGGCAAACGTGGGGTTTTAGGATTTCAAACGTGGCCCCGAACGGGAAATAGTCATTTTTCGGTTTTTTCGTGTGCTATATTCCATGGATTTTGTTTGATATGTGCGTCCGCCAGTATTTCGGCCGAAATTTTTCGGTGGGCGTCCCCGCGAGGACCTATTTAATGGTCGCGCGTTGGTTCGGAGGGGCAACTTCGGGGTTTTAGGATTTCAAACGTGGCCCGAAACGGGAAATAGGGATTTTTCAGTTTTTTCGTGTGTTATAGTCCATAGATTTTGTGTCTGATATGTGCGTTCCGGCGATTTTTTGGCCGAAATTTTTTATGGGCGTCCGCGAGACCTATTAATGGCGCGCGTTGGTTCGGAGGGGCAAACGTGGGGTTTAGGATTTCAAACGTGGCCCGGAACGGATATAGGATTTTTTGGTTTTTTCGTGTGTATGTCCAGGATTTTTTGTGATATGTGCGTCCGGCGGTATTGTGAAATTTTTCGTGGGCGTCCGCGAGGACCTATTTAATGGCGCGTTGGTTCGGAGGGCAAACGTGGGGTTTTAGGATTTCAAACGTGGCCCGGACGGAAATAGGGATTTTTCATTTTTTTCGTGTGTTATAGTCCATGGATTTTGTGTGATATGTGCGTCCGGCGGTATTTTGGCGGAAATTTTTCGTGGGCGTCCGCGAGGACCTATTTAATGGCGCGTTGGTTCGGAGGGGCAAACGTGGGGTTTTAGGATTTCAAACGTGGCCCGAAACGGGAAATAGGGATTTTTCGGTTTTTTCGTGTGTTATAGTCCATGGATTTTGTGTGATATGTGTGTCCCGCGGTATTTTGGCCGAAATTTTTCGTGGGAGTCCGCGAGGACCTATTTAATGGCGCGCGTTGGTTCGGAGGGGCAAACGTGGGGTTTTAGGATTTCAAACGTGGCCCGAAACGGGAAATAGGGATTTGACTAATCCCGATCGTGCACTGCATGGCCCATTCTGGGGGTGGTGCTCCTAATAGGAATTTCTCCATTCTCCGAGCTCGAACCCGAGTCATCTAGTTAAGGGTGGAGCAGTCCCACTACTGCACCACAACCCATGTTGGTAAATTGTTAATACAAGTTATACAAGTTTTTTTTCCCTACTAGCTTATAACTTTCGGATGATAAAAAAGAGACTAGACAAATTCTATAAACCTGTAGTTGAACAAAGAGTGGTGATACAACAAATCTATTGAAACTTAAAAGTGTAGTCGAAAGAGAATTTGAGTATCCGAAAAAGGGCATGGACAAATTACAGTTATCACGAAGCATCTCGCATTCACGCGGGATTCGAAAAAGGGTTGCACCCCAAAAGGGTGTGAGACAGCTTACCTTGATGCAAGCAATCGTAACTAATTCCACAGTTTGAACCCGTGATGTATAAGTCACACGGAAACAATTTTTTCATTGCTCCAGCACCTCCCCCCCCCCCCCCCCCCCCCCCCCCCTATCATGCTTAACTGACTCAAAGGATACATGATTCCTAAGAGAATTCTGGGTGGTTAAAAAACTCATTTTGTATGTGTCTACTTTTTGTTGAAACTGGTAACGTTGTATTCCTCAGCATTAAGGATATGCTGGAGACCTTCAAAAGGGAGAAAAAAGAAAGTAGGAGGAAGCTACTTACGGAGATCCTAACAAATCTACTAGTTCTAATTCATCTATTTCTATCTTTTTACACCAATAATAGAAAGATACAATACAATTCCATTTAACTTTATGAATGGAATTGGACCTATCTTCAAAGCTTGTTGCATGTGTCTACTATTTAGGCAGAATATCCTCACCCTTTCTTAAGAAACTGAAAGAAGCCTCAAAAATAGAAGAAACGATGGAAAGTGAGGAAAAAAGAGATGTAGAAATAGAAACTACTCCCGAAATGAAGGAGACTAAACATGAACAAGGATCCACTGAAGAAGATCCTTATCCTTCTTATCCACATTAAATTCTTCTCTTTCAAACTGTAGAACACTTGCTAGTTACTAACAAAGACTAACTTTCCTGAAAATTATTACTAATAAAAAAGACTATGGGTGTGCTTGGTATGGAAGGAAAATGTTTTCCTAGAAAATATTTTCTTGGAAAACTAGTGGGTTTCTTACCTATTTTCTAATGTTTGGTAAGTAAAAAAATAATATCCCAAGAGCATTTATGTGTAAGTTAGCAAAATATTATGAGGGTGGGATTGGGTGGAGAGGGGTGGAATGGTCAAAGGATGGGGGTTGGGGACGTTGGGTGGGTGGGGAGGAGACAATGAACTCAGAAGTTACTAATGCAACTTGTTTTCCCTACTTCTACTAGGGGAGTCACTTTCCTCATTTTTAAGGAGTTTGTTTTCCTGGAGAAAATATTTTCCAAAATATTTGACCAACCAAACATCGGAAAATTGGAAAGCATTTTCCGAAAAATGTTTTCCTCCATACCAAACACACCCTATATCGCACTCTAAATTGTGTTCTTAACCTTATCATAAAAAAAATTGTGTTCTTGATGGTTGATACTATAAATCTGAAGTTCCACACTATGTTGAAAAGCAGATGACTGATACTATTAGTTTTTTTTCCTTGTGCCGGACAGAAATCAGGTTCTACTCACATTACACAACAACAACAACGTACCCGGTGTAATCCCACAAGTAGGGTCTAGGAGGGCAGAGTGTACGCAGACCTTACCCGTACCTTGGGAGGTAGAGAGATTGTTGCAATAGACCCTCGGCTCAAGGAAAAGATGGCAAAAAAAAGGGGAAAAGTATGCTGGAAAAATAAAAATCGACAGTAACTATAACAAAATAGTAGGCTAATCAAAGTACAAGAAACAACGGATAGTAGGAGAAATCGAAGGTCAAGAACTACAAGAGTAATACTACTGGTATGAAAGGAGAAGCTAGGCAACGCACGACTACCGACTAACCCTCTATCCTAATCCGTGCCCTCCATAACCTCCTATCTAAGATCACCCTTACTCACATTACACAGATTATGATAATTTCTTTTAATTCTCAAGGTTATCTTACAAGCGTTTCTCCTGTCCTTCCAAAGAAGTTCGATCCTTCATTTTCTAAACTCCTTAAAGCCTTGTGCTAGTGTTTGGAAGGGGAATTTATTTGGTGGTTCTAGATTATTTAAGTACAGTTATATACTATCAAACCACAGTTTGACTCTAGATTCCTATTCCCCTTGCGTTCTTCCAAGTGTCAATTTCAGAGTCTTCGCCCAACTCCTAAGCATCATGAAACATCATCAATCTGAGAATTCTTTCTTGTCATGTATGCTTTTAAAGGAAACCTAATTAGCGGCAAATTTCCTCCTATCTTCAATGTCGTCGAATGCTATACTGGTTACTATTTTTTCTCTCTTTTTTTGCTAAGTTACATCTCTTCCTATTGTGCAGTCTCAGTATATAGAAAAGCTTTGTCGGCACTTTGCCACTATCATCCGAAGTCATTAACAATTTCCTTCATCAGCTTAGCGAACAGGATACAAAAACGTGGTACTACCATTACTATCCAACATCTATCCTAACCACTCTCTCTCTCTCTCTTCTCCCTTTTCTTTTCTAGCTATTACCTTCTTTTCCCAGTCACACCACCTCCTTGCTTTTTTGATAAGTAGAAAGGTGACTGTCATGAAACCTCCTTTCAAATTAAAGAAGATGACTTTCGGGTAAGCATGGAGCTCCAGTCTTCAAAGCTCAACAGACCTAACCAGTTAATACGCTACTATTCACCTTCATACCCATTATGGCAGCAGAATGACAGCATACTTGTAAAATAACCTTATGCACCTTAATGTTCACGTCCATGAAGTCTAGATCCACTAGCTGCAGTTACTCTGATATGCAGCATACTAAACAACCAAAGATATTAGACCATACTCTTTGGTTTACTCCCATATCAATTGAGCTGTGATATTATAACTTACTTGCAGCTAATATACAACTCAAATACTGTATTAGACATGACTATCTACTCTTCAGTATATTCATCTATTGTCAATTTGTCACCAAAAAGAACTCCATTAATATCAAAGTGTACTATGGGTACTTCCGGGCCAGATTAAGATGAAACATGGGGGCACTAGGTAGGTTTTTGGCCGTTATTCCACTATTTCTAAAGCTTCTTATCATCGTCATAGGAAGTCCATGGTCCAACTACCTCATCAACATAATGTTGGTGAACCTCTTGAGCAACATCTCCTAAAAGCCAATTTAAGACTATCTGGGTGATTACAAGAGGGATATAATGGCCAGGTTCGACGCCTCGGTGGTTGACACCTGGCCATGCTTTTTTTGGCCACGAAAGCTCATAGAAGACAAAACGATGATCCTAATAAGTGGTAACCACCAGCATTTCAACTTATTAACCTGTAAAGCTTTAATTCTTTCTCTACTGAACTAGCTGATTTTTCATCTGTTCTTATAACCAACAAACTGTTGTTTCAGCTTTGAACTAGTCAATAATGGCCCCGTCCCTCTACCTTCTCCACTTAAACACAATACTTAGTCTATTCAAGATCGTGATGTGCGCCTAGCCATCTAACACACTTCCCAAACTGAACTACCTTTACCATTGAGCCGAAGCTCGGGGGGACTAATTTCTCATCATATATCACAATAGAATAGCATGAGAGAATGCAAGGAATTCAAAACATGATAAATGCCAGAACAGTAAACCAAACAGATAGAGTGATACAAAATACGTGCAAATTGTTAAGTTCAATTTGTACATAATCCATCTTCAAAGCTTCAATTAAATCACAAAATCTATCCATCTCGAGAAAAGCTAAAAAAAATCCGTCAACTACTTAGGTTCGAAATTAAGCTAGCTGACATGTAGTATAAGCTGTTACAGATCTCTTACCTAATAATAGCAGCCAAATCATTCATCCATCAATACTACATTGCTATCAATTCAAACTCGAAGGCCAATAAGCATGAATACCATATCCAGTCTTCCAATTATCCAGTTGAATCACTTTCTTCACAGCCCATTTATCCATACAATAACTATCCTCATCTTGCCATGTTTTTGGCCACCATAGCACATAGAAGAGACTAAAATGATGCTAGTAAATGGTAATCACCAGCATTTCAACTAATTAACATACAAGTTTTAATTATTTCTCTACTCAACCACCTGATTTATCATCATATTTAAATTACAGAGAAACTGCTGTTTCTAGCGACGAAACTTAGTGATAACCGGCCCGCCCATCTACCCTTCTCAACTTAAATACTAGACTTGGTTTTGAACTCATGACATGCGCCTCCCAGGCGCCTATATTTAATCATAGATCACATAGCATAGCATGAGATTAAGCAAGGAATTCAAAACACAATATATGTCAAGGCAATGAACCAAATGGACAAATTGGTTACAAATTCGTGCAAATTGTACGTAATCCATTTTCAAAGCTTCAATTAAAACATAAATGCTTACATATAAATCACAAAATCTATCCATCTCGAGAAAAGCTAAAACTTTTCCGTCAACTACTTAAGTTCGAAATGAAGCTAGCTGACATGTAGTATAAGCTGTTACAGATCTCTTACCTAATGATAGCAGCCAATAACACTACATTGCTATCAATTCCAACTCGAAGGCCAATAAGCATGAATACCATACCCAGTCTTCCAATTATCCAGCTGAATCACCTTCTTCACAGCCCAAAACGAAACAAACAGCGCAAAAAGCATCACCACCCTCTGCACAGTCCTACTCTTTAAACGAACAAGAACATTCGTCATAAAAGCCAACAACAATCCAACAATCGTATACAAAAACCCAACCGCGAACCCTTCAGCTCCCAATTGCATCCCTGATCCTTGGTAAAAGAAAACCAACTTCCCTGGATCTTCTTTATCCATCATAAACATAGGCATTTTCCTAATTATATTATGCATTGCACCCGAAACACTGAAAAAGTAAACGAATATCGATCCAGCCATCCATACGTGCTTTTCGTGCAAAATGGTACCTCCAGAAAGCACCCTTTTCACCAAAAAAGGACTCAATATCAAGCCTGCAGCAATAATAACCGTCATTTGCTTCTTCGAAATCATCGGGGGTCGATGAATAGGACCCACATTGATCTTCGCCTTCGCCTCGACGAATTCAGCCATTGATTCAGCTAGCCTGGATAGATCAGAACCGTCCATTTGAATCGAATCTTTTTTCAAATCAGTAGCTGAATTCGGGATTAAACGTAAATGGGGTAATGAATTAACCCCGAATAAAGCGAATGATGCTTGAGATTCTCCGAATTCTATAGTGAAAAAAAAGATCTTCTTGTTTTCTTCGGCGGGGTTGTTGGTAAGGAAAGAGGAGGATAAAAGGGAGAATTCATTTTTGAGTGTGGGAAGTGAGAGTTCGGGTTTTGAATGGAGTTGTTTTGCGTCGAAGAAGATGAGGAAGGAAAAGGGTCGTGGGGTTTTGGCGGTGAGGATACGACGGAGGAGGTGGTCGGAGAGGTGGATGACGCCGGTGGGGGATTGAGATCGGAGGTTTATTAGCTCCGGGAGAAGGTCGCCGTTGTCATCGGAGGAGAAGGAGTGGTTGATGGGTACTAGGAGAAGGAAAATGGAGATTAGGGTTAGGGTTTTGGAGATCGCCATTTGTATAGCAAAAGCGAAAATGGAGGAGATTTTTTGGTTGCAGAGAAAAAAGGGATTTTTTGTGTAGGAAGGGGAAGACTGACTCGAGTCCACTGAGAGATTTCGGGTCGGGTCGGGTCAAAGTGTGACTAGGATGTTGTGTGGTGTAAGAGGAACCAATAGATTGGTGACACGTAAGAACGGTGGGGTCCTGAAGTAGAAAAGTGTGTGACTATTTCAGCAACTATGATACGTCCAAATGTCAAAATTCCGGCTTGATATTTGGACGTATGAGAGGGTGACGCGTGACAATCAAAGTCTAATTAAATTTGATTCAACAAGAATATATAATATCGGGTATAGCCATGGATCATACCCGACAAGGCTGTTTTTGTCCATTGAAAATCTGAAATAACATTGTAGGTCTATCTAGCTCTGAAATGGCGAGGTCGGGAGTGTGTCTACAAGCAGTTAAGATAAGTTTCAGTTGTAAGCGTACCCCATGAATTTGTTCTGATAGTTTTCCAACTACGTAACGAGTTAAATTTGAAGATACAAGAGTTTAAACTATAAATATACCATTTTTCCTCACTTGTATCCCATCTTATTTTCATCATAATAGTGATATTACACTCACAGTTATAACACAAGCCTTCAAGCTCTTGAGTTCTTATTTTTTCGGCGACATTGTCCGCCAGTTATGTCAGTAACAACTCAATAAGATCTTTCTATTCTTTGTTTATTGCCTTATAATATATTCTTCTTGCATATCGCCCTAATTACTTTCATTAGCAAGTTTCGTAGCATTAAGAATATATTATTTGGTCATTATAATCCGAGTGCTTTTGAACTTCGAATACAAATTCAATTGTTATTTCAAGTTACTAATTTAGCAGTAAACGATCTTAAAAGTATCCCTTACGTGCAACTCACCCAATCTAATCTATAGTAGTCTTCATAACACATTTGACCGCTCAATTCAAAATAATTACATTGATTTGCCAAATATACACTAATTATATATAAAATATGTATATTATATATTTATGTATAAAAAATATACATTTATCGGCTGTTATTTTTTGTGGCGCCTATTTAACTTAACTAAATTCTCCATACTGGTTTTGAATTGTTGGAGTTATCCACCAAAGGCTGTACGTAGTGTTTCTGGTGAACCAAAACGAATTGTAGTTTGCATATATTGGGCATAGTTAGTAGGTGTTTGGTCATGTTTCGTTATGAAAATAGAAAAAAGTAATTTTAATTTTTAAAGTGAAAAATGATATTTGAAAATTTGAGTTGTGTTGCCTATGAAATAAATTAAAGTTGTTTCTAAATTTTTGTGGGTAATTTGGAGTAAAATAAAAGAGAAAACAACTTTATGTTGTTTTTGAAATTTCTTGAAAAAAATAAAAATAAATTTTTTCGAAATTTTATGGTCAAACATGTTTTCCAGAGTTCAACTCCGAGAAAAAATGAAAAAAATTCATAGCCAAACGGACTCTTATAAAGGAAGCGATATCTCGAAGAAGCCCAATTCTGAGAATGAGATCACAAAAGCTAACAAAGCCCAGATGATCAATATCATGGATGAAGTAAAATTGATCGCCATTTCACGTAAATCATAGCAGAGGAGAATTCAGGATTTGAAAGTTTTGGATGTCATGTTGCTTTGCACAGTAATATATGCAGCATTTTGCGTAGGTGGTGTCAATATTCATAGAGAAAAAATAATACTAATTGATACTCCTTCCGTCCATCTTTACTTGTCCAGTTTATAAAACCAATGGATAATTTACTTATTTCTACCCATTTTACCCTTGCTATTAAATACCATTCATCACCTCATGCATTTTTCAAAGCATTAAATTTATTATATTCAAAGGGTAATATGGTAAAATTACCCCTATCATTTACTACTTCTTAATCTCTGTGCCAATAGGAAAGTGGACAAGTAAAGATGAACGGAGGGAGTATTTATCAACAATTTTATAAGAAAAGGTCTTGTCTCGTTGGTATAGTCTAGTTTTTAGTTAGAAGAGGTCGAGCATTCTATTCTATTTAACCACAACATCACCAAAAAATGATGTCCAAAATTGCGGTTCGAACATTCGACCACTCTAATAAAAAATAAGCTTTTAACCGGCGCGCTAGGAGCCACCACTCATTAGGTTGGTGTGCGTCTTGATAAGAGTAAAGTCCTAAATGCAATATGCTACCATATTTGATTTGAACTCGCATTCTACAGAGTTAAACCTGAATCTTTCACTCTATTATTACTTTGGGTGTCACAGTTGATATTTATACGATTTCCTATACATATATATATATATATATGTAGCATTGCAACCGAGACATCTAGGTGTCGTGAAATTCCCTCCCTTCTACATAGATCCTCCCCAATTTACCAAGTAGTAGTATTAACTAAGCTACTAGGAAAGAAGGAAATTTTGAAGTAAAATCTGAATCTTCATCGATCGTTGGCACCTTACACTCTATTATTACTTTGGGTGTCACGATTAATATTTATAGAATTTCTTATATGTATATAGCATTACAACCGAGACATTTAGGTGTCGTGGAACTCCCACCCTTCTACATAGATCCACACCAGTTTACCAAATAGTAGTATTAACTAAGCTACTAGGAAAAAAGAATTTTTTGAATTAAAACCTGAATCCTTATCGTTGACACCTTACACTCTATTATTATTTTTGAGTGTCACGATTAATATTTATACGATTTCCTATACATATATATATGTAGCATTGCAACCGAGACGTTTAGGTGTCGTGCAACTCCCACCCTTCTACATAGATCCGCCCTAATTTACCGAGTATTAACCTAAGCTACTAGGAAAGAAGAAAATTTTGAAAAAAGAGAGGAAAAAATGACAGCTGTGGGATTTGAACCCACGCCCTTTCGGACCAGAGCCTAAATCTGGCGCCTTAGACCACTCGGCCAAACTGTCATATGTTTGTATGTTTTGTTCTTGTCCCAGAAACCTCTAGTTAGTCCCACAGACTGTTTTAGCATCAACATACTTTTTATTGTTTCTTATCCGGTGCCTGATATCTATATTAAGGCTCGATTAAATTCGGATTACATATTGCATCATGGAGACGACGCTTCCAACAAAATCTTTTTCATATCCAAAAACTCAAACCCGATATCTCTGATCATGAGTTAGGGGTGTGCAGAAATCGATTTAATCGATAAACCGAATCGATAAAAATGTTATTGGCTTATCGGTATCGGGTTATTGGGTTAACGGTTTTCAAACAATTTTGTAAATTTTTTTATTGGGCTATCGGTCCGGTTTTGGTTTTAAGGTTTTAGTTAATGGATAAACCGATAACTTAATAAGATTATATTAAAACTATATTTTTATTCCTAATTATATGATAATGGCTTTAAATTTTAAATATATATCCTATTATTTTTTGTATTTAATAGTTATTGTCTTAGTGTTGTTGTTTTCTTTCTAAAGTCGATGGCTTGGTGAGATTCAACCTATCAGTGTAATTTATGAATTGACCTTGTTTTTTTTCCGAGAAATTGTTATCGTTGCTATTGCATTGATCAAGTTTGCTACATAACCAGAAAGAAACAAGTTTGTTTTAGTAATAACGTATTTGAATTTATTTATTCTTGTAATTTGTGTAGACTTTTATGCATGAGGGTAGTGTATATATGAAACAAAAAAAATTATAGGAGCATTTTCTTATCATTTAAATTGAAAATCGACCGTTAAGGACCAAAAATCGATTAACCGAAAACCGATAACGAATATCTTATTGGTTTGGTTATCGGTTTTGCATGTTTACAACTCGAAAACCGATAAACCGAACCGATAAGACATAAAATCGAACTGAACCAACCAATACACACCCTTATTATGAGTTGAAGAATCTTAACCATCCCACCACAAGTTCAAATTACAATCCAATTTCCTCTAGATATATGACCAGAACTTAATACTCCCTCCGTTCTTTTATAGTTGTCATGATAAGACTTTGCACAATCTACAAGAAAAAATAATTAGGAGTGTAATTTGACTCATATACCCCTTATTAATCTTTGTCTATTTATGTGTCTCCTAGTTCTAGAATAATTAATGCTAAGGGCAAAATTAGAAAAAAATAATTAATTCTTTCTTAATCTTTTAAATTGACAAGTATTTTGAATAACTATTTTTGTATAAATGACAACTAAAAAAGAACGGAGGGAGTAGTTACAAATATAACCAATGGATACAAGAAGAAAAACATACCACATTAATTCGAGCTATAAATTGCAGGACATACTGGTCGAGATCTAGAATTTTTTAAGTCAAATAACAAAGTAATAACTCAATTTTAATTTACATAACAACTTGCCAAATTTTTAATTAATGACACTAAACTTATATTAATCAGTTGTTATCAAAATGTAAAACAAGTGGCTAAGCCATTTACATCTGAGAAATAGTATGTTCATATGTTTTCCCAGACAATGCTTTACTGTCTCAAAGCTGTACTACTGTTGGACCTCACATGGGACATTTGTCTATGAATAGTGCATTATTTATACATTTATATTGTTTATCAACGGTGAAATTAAGATTTTCACTAAGGCGATTCAATGTCAAAAGAAATAAATATACGAAAAAAAAATTAAGAGAATTCAATCTAACGAAAAGTAAATACACGAAAAAATCGAGAAAATTCAACATCATGGGCATGTCGGTCATCTCAGCTCTTCTTCCCAAAATTAAATATCTCTGCTTTCAGTAATAAAATAAGATTAAAAAAATTAAAGTAAGTTTCTTCTGTAATCATAGAGATCTAAAGCGGTAAAGTCAAATGATTAATATAAAATTTCCCACTTGATTTAGTTTACTCGCCCATTAATTACTTGTACCCCTTGTTTTCTTTTCTTTTTCTTTTTAAAAAAAAAAAAAGAATTGTAGGGTCAAATAATACTTTCTTTAACTACAATGTTACTTACGTATGTTGATTTAATTTTTTTTATAAGGAGGATTAATATTTGAATGGAGCAAAAGAATTGTGAAATTTCATGTAGTAGTTTGAAATTGATAGTCTGTTTGATCAAGTTTTTAGCAAGTCAAAAGTGTTTATTTTAGAAAGTTGAGGTGTTTGTCTTATTTTTTTAAAAAAAATAAGTGATTTTCAGTATTAGTAAATGCTGAAAAAGAATTGGTCTAACATAAAATACTGCTTTAATATTAGCAAAAGTATTTTCAAATTGATTAGCTAAACATAATCTACTAATACTTTCTAAAAAGTACTTTAATAAAAAAAAAATACTCATCAAAATAAACAGATTTTGAAAGTTTGATCAAATAAGCGATATTGTTACCAGTTACCACCAAAGGTTTCAATAGGTGGGAAGTACCCTAACTCAATTCTTAACTAAATGTCTCAAATTCGAACCCTAAGAATGAAGTCAAATTTGGTAAGGAGCGCTCAGCGCTTTATTTCTAAATGAGATATTTCATATTATAATGTGGAGCAACGACAAAATTGTCATCGTATAATTTATAGATTACGGATCCGAACTGTGAAAATAATCATTGATGCTTGCATTAGAGTAGATTATCTACATCACACCTCTTGAGACATGTCCCTTCTCCAAACCTCACTAACACTAGATGCTTTATGTATCAAAGTGTCCTTTTTTTATATGTTAACGTGAATCAGAATTAATCAAAGTCTCAAAGCGAGTACCCGAGATGATAAAAAGATAAGGGGTTGTATTGTTATTATTGGAGCAATAAACAAACCAATCAGTGTATTCTAGAGGACCAATCACAATAGCAAAATCCAGTTGTCAAATCCAACAAGTTTCTATTGTTTATTTATAAGACAAATCAAATGGAGTCATGTTCCCATATGCAAGCATCTTTAGACCCCACTGACATTTTTCTGCAACCAAAATTCAGTGAAGTCCATGGGCATTATGGTCTTTTCCTCCTCCCTCGTCTCTCTGGCAATTGCTTTTTCCAACTTGTCGGTCGTTTGGACGATCCGTGATTGTGGAGACAATTCCTAAATTACCCTTCTATGTGTAACATGTTTTTGTTTGCTTTTCCTTTATATCTACTTCGGAATTCTGCCTAATTCGAATTTGCATTGCGTATGAGCCATTCATTAGAAGAAAAAAAAATGCTTCCTACCATAATCATTTTATCACATGGCTCAAACTCAAAACCCTAGTTAAAAGTAGAGCATGTGTTGGTGGGGGTGGGGGGGGGGGGGGATGTCAAGGCCTCGATTTTGATATGCTCGTAGAATGTCGTCTCCTTGATTATGGTGCCTCTAACGTACTTTGAAATCTGCATTCACTAGAGACTTGGTCTTATCCATTTCACCATAATCTTTGATGATGTGTGATATGATCTGGTTGTTAACATAGTTAGAGATATAAAGTATAAAAATAAAAAAATTCACGTATAATAACGGAAAAAGTTTAACGGTAGACGTGAATCTAAGATAGATTCGGTAGGGTTAACTCTGAATCCTGAATTCGCCTATGTAATTAATAGACAAAAGTAAGTAAAAGGCATATTACACAGATATACATCTTAACTTGATTTCAATTTGCAACTAAGCACTCCAATTTAAAAATGCAAATCTAAATACCTTAACTTGGTTTAAGTTGGTCATGTAAACGCCCCAACTTTGGGAATGCACCCTCTTAAAAGCGTCTAGATATGAATTTTTAAAGTTGAGGTATTTGTAAGACACACTTATGTCAATTTGAAGTATCTAGATAGTCACATAAAAGTTGAAATGTTCAACTATCAATGAAGGCCAAAATTAAAGTATCTATCTATGTATCATGCCTTACTAAAAACTATACTCCCTCCGTTCATTTTTAGTTGTCATGTATACTAAAAATAGTTGTTCTTAAATACTTGTCAATTTAAAGAATCAAGAAAGAATTAATTATTTTGTTTCAACTTTGTCCTTAGCATTAATTATTCTAGAACTTAGAGACATTAATAGACAAAGACTAATAAGGGGTATATGTGTCAAATTACACTTTTAATTAATTTTTTTTAATGGTTGTGCAAAGTTTTAACATGACAACTAAAAAGCAACGGGAGAGTATAAAGTAAGAATTACTAGTAATATTCTCTTTTCCAATTCCCTAACTAAAAGAAACTGTTATTCTCAAGATAGGTGAACATTACTTTTTGGACAAACTTTAATGTCTCCTATTAAAAGGAGAGAATTTTTATCTTTATGTACTCTATATACTAAGGTTAAAGAAGTATAAACACTATAAACAATCCAAAACCAACAAACATGGGAAAAATTCACATTTCCATTTTTGCCCTTGACATGACCAAAACTAGTGATTAATGTGCTGTACATCCTTTATTATATTAATTTATTTATTTATATTATTCTCAAAAAGAATTCAAACTTATTAAGAAGCTTCACTTCTCAAGCTCCTCTTGTGAAGTTCTCCATTCCAAACAAAAAATAAAAAAAATGGAGAAAATTGTTTCTTCTTCAATAGCTTATTTTCTTGTACTTAGTGCAGTAATTGTTGTACTTTTTTCATCAACACAAGCTGAAGTACAAGGTTCATTTGATGACAATTTTAGTAAAAGTTGTCCAGAAACTCATTTCAAGACTTCTGAAGATGGACAGATCTGGTATTTATCATTGGACAAGAAAGCAGGTAATTAAAGTTCAAGAATTCAATTATTTTGAGTACCATTTTCATTTTTTTTTTTGGAAATTCAAATTCTTTATTTTTTGACGAAAAAGTGTTCAACTGATCACCTTGTGGCTCTGATAATGTATATAGGTGATTAAAACTCAAGAATTGGATGTTTTTGAATACCATTTTGATTTTTATTTTTTTTGACATTTATGTTGTGATGGGAAGTGTTCAACTGATCACCTTGTGGCTCTGCCAATGTATATAGGTGATTAAAACTCAAGAATTTGATGTGTTTAACCACCATTTTGATCTTTTTTTTTCATTTGAATTTTGGCGAGAAGTGTTCAACTGATCATCTTTCGATTTATGTTGGTTCGCCATTTTGTACAAGTAATTAAAACTCAAGCTTTGGATGTTTTCAAATACCACTTTGATTTTTTTTTCTTTTGACCTTTAAATCTTTATGTTTTGCCGAAAAATGTTTAACTGATCACCTTTTAATTTGTATGGACAATTAGTGATTAAAACTCAAGAATTGGATGTTTTTGAATACCATTTTCAATTTTTTTTCGAAAAAAAAAAGTATGAATCTTTATTTATGTTCTTGTAAACATTGATTGATGATTTTTTTTTTAAAAAAATGTAGGATGTGGATTTATGACAAGGCAGAAATATAGATTTGGGTGGTTCAGCATGAAGTTGAAATTGGTGGGAGGTGACTCTGCTGGTGTTGTTACTGCTTACTATGTAAGTTTCAAGAATTTTTTATTTTTTATTTTTTATTTTTTGTTTATGAATTATCAATTCTGGCAATGCAAATTAATATGAATAACACATATATATCACATATATATGCTGATAGTATAATTTTTTTAATATTTTTTTAATTTTTTTAATATTTTTAATATTTTTAATATAGTACTCCCTCCGTACTATTTTATGTGGCAACATTTGACTTGACACGGTATTTAAGAGAAAAAAAAGACTTTTGAAATTTGTGATCTAAAACAATTCTTAGATTTTTGTGTGGTTGTAATTCATTTCATTAAGAGTGAAAGTGGAATTTAAAATTAAATTATTTCTAATTATAGAAAGGTGACATTCTTTTTGGGACAAACTAAAAAAAAAGTGTGTCACATAAAATGAGACGGAGGGAGTATAATTTAATATATTATAGCAGGTAATCTAACTTTTCCTTTAGGCTATTACTAGTCTGTTTGTCCAAGTGTTCCCAAGTCAAACGTGCTTTTCACATTTATAAAAAAAATTTGTATACTTTAGACTTTACAGATTTGATATGTTTGGCCAAATTTTTAAAAATAAATACAAGTGTTTTTGAGTATAGCAGAAGTTATCTTTTTCAGAAGTTTAAGGAACATTTTTGGAATCTTGGTTAAGTATAAATTGCTTTTCTTATATTGACAATAATGTTTTTCAAATTGATTAGTCAAACACAAACTGTTACTCTTCAAGAGTATTTTTTTTGAGAAAAACTCTTATGGCAAAAAAATACTTTTTCAAATAAGCAGATTTCGAAAGTTTTATCAAATATGGTATAATCCTATCTTTTACAGACAATTATAGGTACTTCATTCGTTCACTTTTACTTGTTCACTATTTCAAAAAAATGGTTTTTCACTTTTATTTGCCACTTTTAATATATAAAAAAAAATATTATTTTTTTCATGTTTTACCCTAATTAACATTAATTACTTATTCCCCAAATCATTTTTTAAGACCTAATACTAAACATCAATTAATATGGTATTATGGTAGGTTACTCATATCAATCATTACTTCTTAAAGAACGTGCAAAGTCCAAAGTGTACAAGTAAAAATGAATAGTGGGAATATATTTTAGGCGATCTGATATTGTAAAAATTCTTTTATATCGTCGGTATATAGAAGTTAAACTCTTTTAACATTATGGGAATATTTAGTTGAATGGAGGGTCTCTTGTACTTTCATTACGTCTTTTTCTAGACTATTTTTGTTTTGAACCGTGCGTCTATCTGAAACAACATCTCTAACTCACTTCTAAGGTAAAGATAAAGTCTGCGTACACTCTATCCTCCCCAAATCTCATATTGTAAGACTACACTGAATATATTGCTGCTGTTGTTGTATTTAGTTCATTTACAACAACAATATACTCAGTATATTCCCACAAAATGGGGTCTGGGAAGGATTAGAATGTATGCAAACCGTACTTTTACCTCAAAGGTGAAATAAAGAGGATGTTTCCAATAGACTCTCGGTTCAAGACGAAAAATGACAAAGAAAAAAACAAAATGAAAATACAAGAGATAAAGAGAATAAACGGAAGCAACAAATATTCACAGAACTATATACCACAACAAAATAATACTACAATCAAACTACACAAATTATTAAATAGTATCGAAAGTCGAAAAATAAGAAACTATGAGAGTAGTC
The DNA here is from genome assembly GCA_003996215.1 of Jaltomata sinuosa. Lineage (NCBI taxonomy): Eukaryota > Viridiplantae > Streptophyta > Magnoliopsida > Solanales > Solanaceae > Jaltomata > Jaltomata sinuosa. The sequence continues at coordinate 495,607 of QJPP01007311.1, read as the reverse complement.
TTACAACTACTATTTTATTTAGTTTAAAATGGGGATTTTTTTTTCAATTATTACTATAGATGTGCACAGAAGATGGAGCAGGACCAACAAGAGATGAATTAGATTTTGAGTTCTTGGGAAATAGAACAGGTGAACCTTATATTATACAAACAAATGTGTACAAGAATGGAACTGGTAATCGTGAGATGAGACATGTTCTATGGTTTGATCCCACTGAGGAATTTCACACCTATTCAATTCTTTGGAACACTCACCAAATTGTGTAAGTCCCTCTTTCACTCAATTTATATGATACAGTTTGACGTTGTATAGAGTTTAAGAAAAAAAAAAGATTTTTGAAATTTATGGTCTAAAACACATCATAGATATTCGTGTGACTGAATCATTTCATTAAGGGTGAAATTGACATTTTAAAGTTAAATTGTTACTAAATATAAAAATATGTCATTCTTTTTGGGATTGACTAAAAAGAAAAAGTGAGTCATATAAACCTGGACAGAGAAAGTATTAAATTACTGTCGAATTTGGTAGGATGGATGAGATCCCTCCACATGTAAGTTGTAACAAGGTGTCTAGAGTTTGAGCTTCGAGAATGAAATAACTAGATCAGCGGAAAATTTTCAAAAATAACCATTTTTCAGACTTGTAATTGGAAACAACTACAAATTTCAATAGTTATTGAAAAATAGCCAGTTATTGAAATCTCCATGATAGTGTTATGAATTTCAAAATCAGGAGTCAGGACGATATTCTGGATTTTTCACTTGCTTAAGTTCGAAATTGATGACATTGCTATGGTGTTTTTTGCATTAAAAGTGGTTACTTTTCAATGAATTTCTGAACACTGTCAAAAATTAGTCTAAAAAGTGGCTATCCCGTATTATTTTTTTACATATCTCTGATAGGGGGTGCATCCCTCTTCAATTGGCCCTACGCGACACAAATCCAGATTGATCGAGCCAATCAATTTCGAATACCTAATGGCTACACAGAATTCCTTAAAAACAACTACATTTAGTGGTCTGAATCACTTGTACCACTGGTAATTAAAAATCGATAGTAAAATATTGTACAATTTCTTTCACACAATCAGTATATATTACATGTTGATTGACGATATCGGTTATGCTTGATTAGAGCTAGGAGATAGAAAAGATTTGACAGGCGATAGAAAAATGAAATAATTTTGACTGTTCAAGTTTACGATCAGAACTAACATCGAAATCTCCTTACGTGTGCAGGTTTTTCGTGGATAAGGTACCGATAAGAGTGTACAAAAACGCGAATTACACGAACAATTTCTTCCCAAATGAGAAGCCAATGTACTTGTTTTCAAGTATATGGAATGCAGATGATTGGGCTACAAGAGGTGGTTTAGAGAAAACAAATTGGAAAAATCAACCATTTGTTTCATCTTATAAAGATTTTAGTGTTGATGGTTGTCAATGGAAAGATCCATATCCTTCTTGTGTTTCAACAACAACACAAAATTGGTGGGATCAATATGATTCTTGGCACTTATCAAGTGCACAAAAATTGGACTATGCTTGGGTGCAAAGAAATCTTGTGGTTTATGATTATTGTCGAGATACTGAGAGATTTCCTGAAAAGCCTGAGGAATGTTGGTTAAATCCATGGGAATAATAAAATTTGAAGTTAGGTTAAAAAATTCAAAAAAGAGCGATGGAATGATGGGCAATCTTAGTCTATGTGTTGCTCGTGAGCCGCTAAGTACTAGTCTCGCAACAGTACTAACGTAAAAGGATCAGTAAAAAAAAAATATTATGAGAGGAAGGAGTATTTTGATTTATTTATTTTTGAAGTTGAGTGTATATGCTTGTATGATTTTGTCATGCCTATTGTATTATTGAATTTATTATTATATTATTGAAGCCTTCATTTTTTTTTGTGGAATTTATTGTCTTAAACAAGATTTATGTGACTATAAAAATATGATAGGAAATTTAAAATTAAATTATTTTCATATATAAAAGTATACTCTCTCCATTTCAATTTGCTTGAACTATTTTTTTTTTTAGTTCGTTTTAGAAAGAATGACTCTTTCCTTTTTTAACAACTCTTTAATTTCAAATATTTAAGACCACAAGATTAAAGAGTATTTTGGTACATATGACATATCTTTAATTTAACACCACAAAATTCAAAAATTCTTTTTATTTTCTTAAATTTGGTGCTCAAAATAAACCAAACAAATTAAAATGAAGAAAACACCAATTTTTGGCAGATAAATAAGAAAATAGTAGCACATAAAATAAATTAGAGGAGTAACATTTTTGGTTAAAAAAGTTGCAAAGATTGTTCCTCTACCCCCCCCCCCCCCTTTCTCAATGTCACATTGTGCCTTGTTGGAGCATGAGGTGCGTGGAGCTAAAAGTCTAGATACGAGTTCGATCACATAATAGTTTCTTATTGAATATGTTCATATTAAATTTATAACTCAATTATTAATTTAGAATCAATAAATTTGAAATTTGAAATTTGAAGTTCTGGTTTTGCTTCTATGTACGAGACATGGATTCGTTGGTGTCATACTTTTTTTTGTAAATTCGAATTGCTTGTGTGGATCTTTTCATACCATTAATCAAAAATCTCGAATTCAAATGAAATTTAAAGAAATTGGTTTAGTCCTTAGTAAATTTATCAGGCGCTAATCTGAAATAGTCAGACTATTGAATTTCGAAAACGAAATGTCTCCAACTTATGAGAGGATGGAGTATTTTGATTATTATTATTTTTTTGATGTTGAGTGTATATGCTTGTATTATTTTTTCATGCCAATTGTATTATTGAATTTATATTTATATTATTGAATTTTTTTTAATTTTTTTTTTGGAATTTCTCAGTCTTAAGACAAGATTTATGTGGCTATAAAAATATGTTTTGAAGGGTCAGAACTTTAGGTGGAGGCTTCTGTCGATAGAGCTAAAACAATCATTCATTAATCCACCCTCGATATACTACGGAAAAGTCCAAAAAGTCAGAAGAAGTTCCATGTATATGAGCAGGGCCGGAGCTAGAAGTCTGAATATGAGTTCGATCGACTTCAGTATCTTTTGATTAAATAGTATATTTTTATTAATAAATTCATTCATGAATATGTACACATTAAATTTGTAACTCAGTTATTAGCCTTAAAATTATCATTCGAAAATTCAGAATCAATAAAATTGAAATTTTGGCTCCACCTCTATGTATGAGACAGAAAGTCGTTGGTGTCACACTTTTTTTTTTTCAACTCAAATTGCTTGTGTCAAGATCTCTCCATATCATTAATTAAAAATCTCGAATTCAAATCTTGAAAATTTAAAAAATTGGTTTACTTCTTTAATAAGCTTATCGAACGCTAATTCGAAATAATCAGACTAGTGAATTCCAAAAATCGAATGCCTCCAACTTGAATAAAAAAAAATGAGGCACTTAAGAAAGAATGTAAAGACTTCTACAAAACGTTCTATTTTTCCATAGAAATATATTGGTTGGGCAATTGTTATTGACTGGTTGAAGATCTAGTGTTCCAATACTTCACAATCTCTTCTGTTGTTCTTCCCGGGATTCTTCCAGCTATAAGCGACCACCTGATAATAAATAAAAATAAAAATAACACCCATCTATCAAGATTAAACAATTAATTTTTTAATTTTATTTTATATGATGGCGTTTGACTTGATGTAATGTTTAGGATAAAAAGAAGTATTTCTTTTATCCAAATTTATGTACCATACTTTTATTCTTAATTTATTTCAAAAAGATTATCATATATATTAGAATAATTTAATTTTGAATTTCTTATTTTACTCCTATTTTACTCCTAATGAAAAAGATTTATAGTCATACAAATGTTTATTATTTGCTTAGATAACAAGTTTCATAAGTCACCCCTATTTCGCTGTCTAGAGAGCTCTTAAACTCTAGTATTCAGTCAAACACCATCACATTAATTAGTACAAATAAAATATATTTGACACATATATTAGAAGTACCCCTAAAAATAAAACATGTGTTCTTAAATAATACTAGTACTATGTTTCCGGTTTATGTGTCATATTTCTTTTTCAAAAAAAATAATAATCATTTTTTCTTATTTAAAAATACTCTACTTTAAGCATTCATTTTACTTTTTATGAAATAATTTATAGTTATACAACTATTCATGATTTGTTTAAATCAGAAGTTCCAAAAGAAAATCTTTTTTTTTAAACATCGTGTCTAGTCGAAACTTATGAGTTGTTCTTTTTTAAGAACACACTAAAAAAAAGAGTGTCACGTAAAATAAAATAGAGTGTCACGTAAAATAAAATAGAGGGAGTAATATTAAGAAACTTATGATGCAGCTAGAAATTAATTACCTCTTGCCAAGCAAATTGTACATCCTGATTATCAATGCTTCTTCATCTTGAGAAAATTCATTTTCTCCTTCTTTCAATATTTTTCCTGAAACAAATTAAATTTAATCCGCGCATCGATATGAACAGTAAAAATTCATATAATCGATTCCAACTTGTTCGAACATCGAAAAAAAATATATATGAAAGCATGAATTAGTGGTGATTTGTTGATACCTTGAGAATCAATAGGAGAATAATCAGAGGGAGAAAGTTTTTCTGAAGAATTTGACATATTAAAGTTGGGAATAAAGACTTAACACTAGTAGTAGAGAATGAGAGTACCATTATATCTACTCAACTTTAAATAACAAGTCAGGCCAAGTATTATCAGCGGAGACGGAACCAGGATTTGAAGTTTATGAATTCGAGATTCTACTTTGTTTTAGTTATTAGTAGGGCCGTCCAGACGGCCAAGCCACTAAAGCAGGAGGCTTTAGGGGGTCCCAAATTTTTTTATCAGGTGTTTGGTGTCTGCATTAAATTTTTCGATTAATTCGTTTTTGAGACACGCAAGGTCGATTAAAGAAGAAAGCACTCCCTAATTACATTTTATTTTATTCTGAGGCTCGAAGTACCCAAGACCTCTAGTTAAGGGCGAATGAAGCCTCCTTTTTACTTCTTTTTAAAAATATTGAGAAGAAAAAAATAAGGCCTTCCGTTAAAGTTGGCTTTAGGCCACCAATCTTATTGAGCCGCCCCTGAATTTATTAGTAGGTTCTAAATCTTTTAGTAATAATTTGAACATGTTCAATAAATTTCTTAAATTGATGAAAACTACTGGATTTAGCCGAACCCGTAAGCTATACATCGGTTCCACCCCAACTTAAAATAGTAAGAAAACAGCACAGATATTTAGGAGAGGAAGGCGCTGACTGTTGAATGGTAGGTGATGAAAGAGCCTACTGGCTCCAGGGGGGTGGTTGGTTTTTTTTTTTTAATTTGGAAAGTAAAAAATTCAATTCAAAATTCGATGAATAATAGATCAGATGTTCTAGTCTTTTTTTAAAAATAAATAAATTTAAATAGACTTTATTTATGAGCAAGATTCAAATCCGTGACGTGCGCTTAGGTACGAGACATGCATCCATATTGTACTATCTTCATTTTTTTAAAATTTAGCTTTGAGATCTCTAGATGTTGTTGTGACAATTATATCAATATTTTGACCACTCAAACGTGAAAAAATTAGAAAAACACAACCTAGTTTATGTTAGAAGTTTCGAAAGTCTTTTTTTTTTTTTTTTATTACGGTTTATGTTTCTTCCTTTGCTTCTTTCCTTATCTGTCATCTAAAGATAGTTTGGTGACTTGAGGTTCTTTGGTATGCCCTTCAAGTTGGTAGTTAATCAGACATCGAATGGAAAATCAAAAAGAAAAAAAGAAAAGGTTTCTCGATGGAAATCAATTTCTTTTTTATTAAAACTTTTCACACACGTCCAAGAAAGTGATTGCTCTTTCTCGGACACATTATCACGCAAAAGGATGATGGATTCGGACAAGTACAAAGGGGTTCATAAGTCTCCGGCAAAATTTAGGTGTGTAACTGGTGATATATGAGACAAATAGAGGAGAGCTATACAAAATTTGACCCCTTAAAGTCCCTATATACCACTACTAAAAAAAGTAAATTTTCGATGGTCTTTTCATCAGAAATCCCTTAACGACAAGCCAATTTCCAACAGGGACGTCAGTCGAAAATTAGCATAGTACTATAAGACTGGATCACTCAAATGCCCATGTAATTCAAACAAGGCCAATTTGCAAAATGCTACTACATCATCATCATCAACAACAACATACCAAGTGTAATTCGATAAGGAGTGGGGTTTGAAGAGGATAGAGTTTACGCCGATCTTACTCTTACCTCGTAGAGATAGAGAGATTGTTTCCAATAAACCCCCAGCTTAAATAAAGCATATCAAGCAGTTTGAGAAAGAGAAATATACATAAATAAGAGCAGTAACAACAACGAAATAATATAAAATGAAAGCAGTACACAACATAGAGAGGAATGAACAGTAAGACAACAAAATGCTACTACAACAACAACATACCCAGTATAATCCCGCAACAGTGGAGTCTGGAGAGGGTAGAGTATACGCAGATCTTACCCCTACCTCATAGAGAAAGGGAGAATGTTTTCCAATAGACCCTCGGCTTAAAATAAATCATATCCAAGCAGTTTGAAAAAGAGAATACAAAATAAGAACAGTAACAACACCGAAATAATGTAAAATGAAGAGCAGTACACAACATATAGAGGAATGAACAGTTGAACAACAAAATGCTACAACAACAACAGCATAACCAGTGTAAATCCACAACGAGTGGAGTCTAGAGAGGGTAGAGTGTACGCAAATTTTACCTCTATCTCTATGAGATAGAGAGACGGTTTAATTTCCAATAGACTCTCGGCTTAAAATAAAGCATATCCAAGCAATTTGAAAAAGAGAATACAGAACTAAGAGCGATAACAACAACTAAATAATAATGTAAAATGAAGAGCAGTACACAACATACAGAGGAATGAACAGTAAGACAACAAAATGCTACTACATTAAACACAAACCAAAAGCTCATGAAGTAAGCAAATGAATATTGATAGTAGTAAACTATATACAGAATGACACATATAATAATGTTCATCCAAAATAGAATATAATCTGGTAAACTTTTATGCAGATTCTCCACCTCCATTGGGGATTCAAAAACAGCAGCATACCATACAACCACCAGATATAACTTTTGATATGCTGATCATCAATATGCACATCAACAACAAGCTACTAATATAACCAGCTTCTTGCTATATGGAGGAAAATGTGTTAAAACTCAGAAACCGTAGCTCGTAGAGCGCTTGATGTGAAACAAACAAACTGGAAGTTGCAAATCACAAATGTGCATCAATCCCCTTCCTTTGCTTGTGTTTTAGAAACCATGAATCTTGATGTTATCCTTCTTCACAATGCCAGCCTAAAAATCACCAAAAAGTTCCGAGAAATCGTGTTTTATTAAAAATGTTTTTAGATTATGTATATCGGATGTTGAGGAACGGGCAGAGGATGAATTAAACCTGTATGAGAAAGGTTGACACGTTCTTCCGCTGATCGCCCTGAAGTTGGATAACCTGTGTGAATGAAACAATCAGTAGAGGACAAACAAGCTAAATAAGTACAAATAATTGATTTTGACTCCAGTACTCAAACGAGTTCTGGTAGAGTCCCAAACTTGTACTCATAAAGTTCAAATCTTGGATCTGCCTCTGGGTTTATCACCGTCTCCTTGTCCTAGAGGCTCTCCGGTCAGGTAGAGGCTTGCTATTGTAACCTTTTCCACCCCCGTTGTATGTGAAAATGAGTGAAAAAAGCGTTTTGATTTAGTCATGGGTTGGTTCAAAGAACGAGAGTCACCTTCCTTAACTCTTAAGTCCTTTGCTCCTCGGTAGCTCAGAGAGAAAGAGTAGCATCAATTATGTGAAAAAGAACACAGAACTTGTTTTTATTTGGTCGTAGGTTGGTCCAAAGAACGAGAGTCGCCTTCCTTAAGTCCTTTGTTCCTCAGTAGCTCGCTCAGAGTAGAAAGAATAGCATCAATTGTGTGAAAAAGAGTGAAGAACTAGTTTTTATTTGGTCATGGATTGGTCCAAAGAACGAGAGTCGCCTTCCTTAAGTCCTTTGTTCCTCGGTAGCTCAGAGAGAAAGAGTGTAAAAACAAGAATAGGATCAGTTATTCACCTGGCCGAGTTCTGGATCTTGCACAACAGTACCATTGCAGCAAAACTCCTTCTTGAGGTCCTTCAGAATCTTGTTGTAGCTGAATTCTTTCTTCAGGCCTTGGACGGTAGTCAGACTTTTCCTGCCATTTCGCTGCTGAACTCGGATATGCACATACTCTTTCGCACCAGCGCCTGAGTTCTGAGCATTTGCATCAGCGAACGGATCTGTCCAGGCCATACAAGGCACGAAAACAGTGTTGGTTGTCAAGAATATTAGTCGAAAAGAGAGAAATAAACGGTTTTCAGTGGCTGCATTTAAGTTCAAAGAAACTCCTAAGATGGAAAAAGGGAGGATTGTATAGACAAAGAACAACTAAATTGCATCAGCAACATATTACTCCCTCCGTTTCAATTTGTTGTCTTACTTTCCTTTTTAGTCCGTTTCAAAAAGAATGCCTCTTTCCTTTTTTGGCAGCTCTTTAATTTCAACTTTCCACGTGGCATGTCTAAAACCACAAGATTAAAGGATATTTTGGTACATTGTACGTATCTTTAGTTTAAGACCACAAGATTCAAAACTCTTCTTTACTTTCTTAAACTCGAGTCCGTACTAAGTCAAAACCAGACAAACAAATTGAAACAGAGGGAGTACAACATTGCTGCAGGAGCAATGAGCAACAACTGTAGCAAGAAGTAAAAGGATATGGAACTAAGGGAAAGCTACTGATAACGAGAATAGATATGGCATACCAAAGGTGGTAGGGACTTGGATATCGAGCTCAGACATGAACCTAGCTTTCAGAAGTACAGAGAACAACCTTGAATGCAAAATTCCAGCTGAAATGAAAACAAAAGAATGTAATTCACTTACAAGCTCATCGATATATGAACAGAGTAACAGACTAATATTAACGCGAAAAAAAGACAGAAAAGGCTCAGTTATTTGATGAAACAGATGATTGCCCGTTTAGCCTTATTGCTAGATTTCATTGGTTATTGCAACTCAGATTAAGCACATTCAACCTAAAAGTAGTCGACAAATTGACAAATTTATACTATTCAAGTGAAGCACTTAACTTTATGAGGATTCTCTCTGTTGTTTAACACATTTTCAGACTCAACTCAACACCCTTGCCACTAAAACGAACCTTGATTAAACAGAAACGATTCGTTCTTATATTAGATACCATCAAATCCCAGTTTCCGAGATACCACATCGTCCCTATCAACGGGCTAATCCTACGTTATCAGGGGATGCTAGGCATCGGAATTCGCTCATCAAGTTCTTGTTTTACCTGTTGCTATTGTTAGAACACCACAATATTCGTCTTTCTTGGGGGTAATGTTCTTAATGGTAAATCGATCATTTGATAGCCTTCATAATTATAAAAGATAGTCCTTTTCTGTATCTTTATTTCTTCAAAATGTCAAATCAAGAACAAATTAGTGCCCAACACATCCATAAAAAAGAAGCCTGATCAGGTCCAAGAATATGTTCTATCAGACATAAACATAGGTGCATTAAAACAAACATGGATCGTGGTGGGATGGTTGGAATCCCTCCACCGAGTCCTGGAAATGAAAAAAATTCTATTGGGAGTGTCACCCCTGGAAATAGGTCCAGTAATGCGCGAATACAATTTAGTCGGACTCCAATACGAGTATGGGACACCGGATGAAAAACCAAAAAAAAAGAAAAATGAAACAAAATAGCAATTCAGGGTCTGCATGAACAAAATACGATCCTAATAAAAGAAACAAACAGAGTAATTTGACATTATCACAAACTCTGAAGTCTGAATAACAAGAATTACATTAAAGAACAGTTTTTTTCTTTTCTTTTAGGCTCTCGGATGTTCGGTACGCGCATGGGAGCTTGACTAATCTGAATTCGCACCGCGTAAGGACCATAACATTAAAAAACAGTTGAAAAAAAGAGAGGAAAAACACAACTTGATTGAAAAAATTAAAGAACAGTTTTTTTTTCCTCATCCGGTGTTCCGTAACCACATTGAAGTCAGACAAATCTGGATTCGCGCCGCGTATGACTCATAACATTAAAGAACAGTTGAAAAAGAAAGGAAAAAACACAATCTTGATTGAAAAAATTAAAGAACTGTTCTTTTTGGGTTCTTTGGTACTCTCATTGGAGCTCGACTATTCTGGATTCACGCTGTGTAGGACTCATCACATTAAAGAACAGTTGAAAAAAAAGAAGGAAAAAACACAATCTTGATTGAAAAAATTAAAGAAAAGTTCTTTTCTTTTTGGGGTTCGCAACCGGTGTTTGGTACCCGCATGGGAGCTCGACTAATCCAGATTCACGCCCCCTAGAGCCCATAACATTAAAGAACAGTTGAAAAAAGAAGAAGTAAAAAACACAATCTTGATTGAAAAAATTAAAGAACAACCTTTCTTTTGGGTTCGCAACCGGTGTTTGATACCCACATTAAAGCACGACTAATCTGGATTCGCGCCCCGTAGAGCCCATAACATTAAAAGAACAGTTGGAGAAAAAAAAGGAAAAACACAATTTTGATTGAAAAAATTAAAGAACTGTTTATTTTGGGTTCTTTGGTACTCGCATTGGAGCTCGACTAATCCGTATTCACACCAGGTAGGCTCATAACATTAAAGAACAGTTGAAAAAAAGAAAGGAAAAAACACAATCTTGATTGAAAAAAATTAAAGAACAATCTTTATTTTCTCATCAGGTGTTCGGTACCCACATGGGTGCTCGACTAATCCGGATTCACGCTGCGTAGGACCCATAACCTTAAAAATTAAAGAACAGTTTACACCGTATCCGCATTGAAGCTCAACTAATCCAGATTCGCGTCACGTATGGCTCATAACATTAAAGAACAGATGGAAAAAAAGGGGAAAAACACAATCTTGATTGAAAAAAAGTTGGAAAATTTACCTGACCCAGAAGAAGAAACAGAGATAGGGGTGGGTGGTGGAGAAATGAAACTTGAAAATCTTGAGATTATTATTATTATTTTGTATATTGAATGAAAATGTTAACAAAAAATGAAATGAGAGCAGAGAGAGAAAGAAGGTGTATAAATACAAGAAAAAGAAACAAACGATTTTAAACTTTTAGATTGATCCACACACTTGGACTGTTGTTCTTGATTTTGGAATCTCAGGTGCTAAAATTATCTTTCTGTTATTATGGGGATATATATTTGACGTTTAATTATTATTAGGATCCGTGCATGGTGGCCAACCTCAATGTTCATATTTTCGGTTTAGGATGTGTTTGGAACGAAGGTAAATGTTTAAATGGAAAATAAGTGATTTTCTTACTTATTTTGGTTAGTAAGGAAAAAATAATATTTCACGAGCGTTCAGGTATCATCTGGGAAAATATTTGACACCCTTTAACATGGACTTTGGACCCGACCCCGACCCGAGACTCGACCTGATCCAGACCTAGGAATCAACCCCAAACACAATCCTAACCCTGACTCGGGACCCAACTTGGGGTCGGATCTTGGGTTGAGAGCCAAGAGTCGAGATCGGGGTCGGGAGTCAGGTTGGGTTCTAGGTCGGGAGTTGGGGTTAGAGTCAAGAATCGGGTCCTGTGTCAGGGTAGTCGGGAGTTTGGGTTGGGGTCGGGTCCAAAGTTCGGGTTCTAGTTTAGGGTTAAGGTCAGGTTCGGGTCCCGAGTCAAGGTCGAAGTTGGGGTCGTGTTTTGAGTTGTGGTCTATGTTTCGAGTCCCAGGACGAGGTTAAAATCAAGCTGGGAGTCAATTTGGGTCGGGGTCGAGACTCTTGTCTCGGGTCGAGGTCGAAGTTCAGTCGGTGTCGGGGTCGGGTTTATGTTTCGAATCCAGGTCGAGGTTAGAGTCGGTCTTGAATTAGGTTCGGGCTGGTAGTCAGGGTCGGGTTTGATTTTTGGGTCCCGAGTCAAGGTCAGGTCTGAGGATTTTGAGTCTCGAGTCGAGGTCGGGGTCGGGTTCGTGAGTTGAGTTTGGGTCGAGATCGGGGTTGGAGTGGGGTCTCAGATTAGTTTTGGGTTGAGGTCGAGTTAGGGTTCCATTTGGGGTCGGGACCGAAGGCTCAAGCCTCGATGAAAGTTCAATTGGCCGAAATAAATTTCTAGATTCGCAGATTTACCTTGCTCATAAGTTATGTCAGGAGGGGCTAAATTATGGTTAGGCCAAACTATTAACAGAAGGCAAATGTTATCAATTTCGCATACTTTAGGGACACTTTTAACCTTTTTTTTCGAAAATTCTTATAATATTCGTGAGTATGAATATGTGATAACAAGTTGGTCATCATTTTTACCAAATCACCGATTAATGTTTATTATTAAAAAATTACATGTAATTACCTCATAATGACATGATGGTACAAATATTTTCACAACGAATGGCATTGGAGCACCGAGGGTATGACCTAGTAGTCAATGAAGTGGATTGAAAATCATAAGATCTCAAGTTCAAATTCCTGCTCCAGCAAAAATATTAGGTAATTTCTTTCCATCTGTCGAAACTTTAATGGATAAAATTATTCAATACCTGTGTTGGTGGAAGATAACAAGTACCTCATGAAATCAGTTGAAGTGTGCACAAGTTAACCCGAATATCACGATTATCCAAAAAAAAATGATGGACTTGGAGAAGATGAGTACGTTGCTAGTGGAATTCAAGGACTAGTAAACCAAGTAAGTACCAGCTAGAACTTAGGGCTCGTTTGGTCGGGGAATAAGTTATCCTAGGATTGTTATTTCACCCTCAATATTGGATAAAAAAAACACTACAATCCCGGAATAACGAATTTCGGGATAAGTTATCCCGCAATTTTATCTCAACCAACCAATCATGGGATAAACTCATCCTAAAATTAATCCCAAGATTAGTTGTCTGTTATCCCTCGTACCAAACGAGCCTAAAAGTACAACACAAGGTGGGAAAAACACATCAATTGTATATGGAAAAAACCAGCTGTTAAATGGTATCAACATTCTAGAGATTCATGCCTAAGAATATATACAGAAGCAAGGACTCTAAATCTAGTGCTAACTGATGAAAAATTTCATCAATTTATATGGAAAACCAGCTCATAAATGGTATCAACATTCTAAAGACTCATGCCTAAGAATATATACAGAATCAAGGACTATAATCTTAGTGTCAATCGTTCATTAACGTTTCACCTAACACATCGATCCCATTCTCGAGAATATCAGGAGCTCTAGATGGTGTATAGCTTTACTTATCTCGGCCAAACTTGGCCGTAAACATCTTTCTTGGTATATCGACGCTCCCATGACCAAGGAATATCTGCATTTAACAAAAAATGCAGTGAGCTTGATGTTATTAATCAGAGAGCAGTAAACAGTCAAACCTCTTTATAACAACATCGTTTGTCTGCATATTTTTTGGCTGCTATAGAAAACATGGCCGTTATAGTGAAATTTTGTTATAGAGGACGGTCACTATAAAGAGGTCTGACTGTAATAGAAATCCAATACAAAAAATTAGAGCTAAGACCTTCAGGGGAATATGGTTTTGGAGGTAGCTCGTATGGCACTGGCAATTTGATTACTTCAGAAGAATCATCATTCCCCTTTCCTTGCCAAGCTAGAGTTACCAGCTTTATTTTTTTCCCTTCGTGCACGCTAGTTTTGTCCTGTAAATTCAAAGAATTAAAAACCAGACGATACGTATCAAGCTAATAAAGCTTAAACTTAACACGAGAATCGTAGATGATTAGTCGTACCTCTGAAGGATAACCATTATCTGTACAAGAAAATCCACAGCCACGTTTAACAGAAGATGGCAAAAAGAGCACCCCTAGCTGCCAAGGAGAGAAATAAGTTACAATCAGTGCCATTTTTGGAAGCTCAAGTCGAGATGAAATCTAAGGATAAACAAGATATCAATGTTAATCTTTTTTTTTCTGATAACCGTGATGTCCAGGCCAGCTTGTGCGCACCTCGACTAATTCCACGAGATACCTGTCACCTCCCACTAACAACAGGTACCAGGTAACTTTGTCCACCGAGGCTAAGACAGATGAGAAGAAATCACCTAATGTTTTTGTCTCTACTGGAAAGATATCAATGGTAATCTAGGAAAACTAATACAGGTAGAAGATTGATTCAGCTTTTGGGAAATGGGCAAAGGGGGATTATTCCACGTGTCTACATACGTGGCAGTGGTCTATAGCGGGGCTGATTAAAATGGACATGCGGAGGGCTGTTGCCTGTTTGTGAAAAAGGGGCACAACTGATCTAAAATCATAATGGCAAGTGTATTTTTGTTGGCGACGTGTAACGAAAGGCAAAAGTAAGGAAGTGTTGATAGTTCAGGTGAAAATTTGGATCTTTTCACCAAGTTTCATCAGTCTCTGTCAGTTTGTTTATTGGATGCTTCTAGTCTCCAGAGAGGAACAAAAATACCTCGTAGGAACGAATCATCAACTGAGAATTATTTTTCTGAAGAGCACCCCACGCAGCTTTGCTGAGGTTTGATGAAGTAAGCAATAACCACCTGTTTTACCAGAGAAAGAAGACAAATATTAACAAAAGCAATCATCCAACACTAGTGGGAAATCAAATCTTAAGAAAAAAGAGACCAAAGTCTTAGAAGTCTTACGCTAACGATTGACCGTTGTAACGTAGAAACGTCTTAATATGAGGCATTGCACGGCTGAAGATTTGAAGAACAAAAGGTAAGTGTCCTTTCTCAAGAAAATCAATGGAAACAGGAGCTAAAATCCTGACTATGCAATCCTTTATTAACACCACCCCCCCCCCCCCACCCCGCCAAAACCAACACCACCCGCCAAAAGAAAAAAAGAAGGAAAATCTGATTTGCAACTAGATTCATCAGCAGTTAAAATTGACCAGTGTATATCAGCAAAGCTCATGCAATATTCAGACAAAAATTTCTGTCATCAAGTCAGAAATGAAGAAATTCTTTTCTTTGTTCTCAGTGTTATCAAAAGCGAAAAGCGCAGAAAAACACTAAGGTACATTGGGGCTTTAAGCATAAAGCGCAAATATAACATAGGCTTTAACAAAGAAAGGCACAAATGGAGGAAAAAATACAAAAATGTATGTGTAGTCCGAGACTAATAATTATAAGCATGAATAACAAAAAAAAAAAGGACAAAGAAATTGAAAAAGAATTACGATAAAGTGAAATATCAATTGTTAACACGCTCTTTGGCAAGGAAAAATATGTCTAAGAGCCTTGATTACAACACTAAAGCACCCTCTAAGCGAGGCGAAGCGTTCAACATGTTTTGCGCCTCGTTTCAGGACTTCAGCACGCCTTAGACAACATTGTTTGTTCCAATGGGTCAGAACAGAAACAAATTATATGCAGTCACATTAGAGCTTCACTAGAACTACATATTGAATATACTTCTTTTAATGTACTTGGAATGTTATGCATGTGAGTACGTAAGTACATCTGCATTTTTACAAGATGCAGTGATCGTATGTCAGCTTCACAATGAGCCTCCTTTGTACATTGTTATGCCACTCAGAACATGGGACAAGATATATGTTATGAGTTTATAACAGTCGGCTAGCAATTTATTCAGCAAAACATATAGCCGAACTAGGATAAAAGTAGCAACTGCATGCATAAACTTTTTTTTTATCAGACAACAGCATGCATAAGCTTTGACTCATACCACTAGAAACCCTACCAGAAAGAAGCTTAGAACAGGTTACGCTAGTCGCACAGCTTTTCATTGCCACTAGAGACAAGTTTATGAAAGGTCAGTGCTAGTGCGGCTGCCTTCATTGCCACCACAAGAGAACATCCACAAGTATAAGCACTCTTCACCACTGTCACCACTTTGCTCCCTATTTTGTCCCTTGTACGGTTTTGGGCAACTCACCTCATGAGCTAGCTTTGGGGATTGAGTTAGGCCCCATATCCATTTCTTCACTTAGAACCAAGGATTTAAGTCCCCACTCTTCAAATATTCTCTTGTCAAGAAGTTCCTTAACTTTCTTTTTTGAGATAAAGTTCCTTCACTTTCTCTATTCTGAATCTTTTTTAAAAGAAGTTATCTTGCGGCCCCATGTTACGTTGTCCACGTTCCAGTTGGCAGGCAGGGGGGGGGGGGGGGGTTAGTGTAGCACATTGCCACATTGGTGAGGGATGGGTTGTTTGCTTCCTGTATGGTCTTGGGCAATCAATTTCTTCACATTTGACGAGCCCAAAAACCTTAGGCAGGTCATTTCATGTGATAATTCAAGTACGCAACTACTTAACATGACTATGCCTCATTTCTATGATTCTCACGCATAAGTGATTACTTCAGTGATAGTCCACAGTGATCCTATTGGAAAACTCTTAAGACGTAAAAGCTTTAAGTGATGCATCCATAGGTTTAAGAATTTATTTAAGAGAGAAATGCACAGGGTTTCAAAGGATTCCAGAATACTGTATTGAAACTAATATTTCAAAATTCATAACTTTATAAGGATACTATACCAACGACCGGTGTGGCTAGCTTTCCATCTAGCCCAATACTTCTTCAGAAATTCTTTCTCCACGTTCTTTAATGGGCTGGGAATGGCACCTCCAGCTGCATATCCCTAGAAGATGAAGCAAGATGCACTAAAATTCATGATCAGTAAATCAAAGGAGGAGTCAGATTTCACTTATGAAGATCAGCAAGCATCTAAAATAGCAAGCGAATGACCGCACACACTAAAACTTTCACTTTAACTTGTCAGGTATTTCAATCACACCTATTGCAAATTTCAACTGAATAAAAAAGAAATACTCCCTCCATTTCAATTTGTTTGCCTGGTTTTGACTTGGCACGAAGTTTAAGAAAGTAGAAGACTTTTTTTTAATAACCGTGGTGTCCGGGCCAGCTTTCGCGCACCTCAACTAATTCCACGCGGTGCCTTCCACCTCCCACCAGCAACATGTAACTCTGTCCACCAAGGCTAGGACAGATGGGAAGAAATCACTAAGTGCTTTATGTCTTTGCTGGGATTTGAACCTGAGACCTCATGATTCTTAACCCGCTTCATTGAAACTAGGCCACACCCTTGGGTAGAATGTACCAAAATGTCCTTAATCTTGTGGCATTAAACATGCCATGTGGAAAGTTGAAATTAAGGAGTTTCCAAAAAAGGAAAGAGGCATTCTTTTTGAAATGGACTAAAAAGGAAAGTAAGACAAACAAATTGAAACAAAGGGAGTACAAAGTATGGTCTTAAGTCAATGCCACTAATAGGCTGCGGATTACCCTTTATATAGCAGAGGAGAGGATTCTCAAGGTATCAAGAAACCAAAAGAATTAAAGGGACAGCCTAACTTATGTTTGACATCCATGAGACAAGTTAGTGATGCCACTAATAGTCTAAATAGGACTTGTTCAATGTTACCTCCACAGAACATCTAACATCTTCTACATTGGGCCATACTATCATTGGCTCCCCAATGCCCAGAGGTTTTTTATCGTCTGTAACTCCAGCCGACATTGAAGAGGCAAACTCCGTCATCCATTTCTCATCCAAAGAGCCTAGGGAGGAGAACTGCAGGAGGCAATTGACGTATCACATAAATCATGTGTAAGTGTATAATGAAGTCACAGATTTTAATGATATTTGACAATGCATGCCGCAGGGGTAATATAGAAAAATCTGGTCAAAGAATCCTTGGAGCTGAATGGAACTCAATGATAAGGAATTAATGGTACCTGGTAAATAAGAGGAGACTTCTGAAACTCTTCGCTAAAAGTACATTCCTGAAGGATAGTACGTAACTTCATATGTCCCCACTTCCTCAAACTAGGACCTGAATGATATCCAGGCACAGATGCAATTAGCCTGACCTGGAAATGGAGAAATGACAACTTCAAGGTCATGTTATCACATTGCACCTTATATGGTACCACAAACGGTTCAACCCACACAGCTACAAATTCCAAGCAACGATTTACACTTCTTGTCACATCTGCCCCCACATGGATACAAGAATCTTAACCGCAGAATCAGCCACCATGATAAATAGTGAAAGAGGACATAATACCCAGCTATGTTGCTCGGACACTCCAAAAATGTTGTTGCACTTGTGTCAGATCCTCCAAAAATGCACTACTTTTGGAAAATCCGACACGCACCCTGGGAGTATTTTTGAAGAGCAAAGATATGTAAGCAAACATTTTCACCAAACAAAGACACGCTAGTTTCAAAATGTGACGTTGAAATGCCATGTTTGTCAGCTCTATTTGCTTTTTTTATTTCTTCCTTTCTTTTTCTCCTTTTTAGTGGTGAGGGCTGAGCTGTAAATGAGAAGAGAACTGACAGCAAAGAAATGAATATTATGTCCTGGGAGTCGGTAAAACTTCAGGCATCACATTGTCTGAATACTGAATCATCACATGAAATGTGAGCACAAAGGGGATAGAGTTCCGCTAGGGAGACAAAAGATCACTACAGTAAAAGAAATGAGCAAATACCGATGCGCTACTGTAATCAAATTTCTTGAAGAACAAGGAATTGATCTTGCAGTTTCCAAAGGCTGGTATATTAGCAGTAAATTCCGGCCACTGCAAAAAAAATCACAGAATCAAACAAGTTCAAAGAAAAGGGAAATACTCGGACAGTAGAGGGTGAATTCATAAGAAGGGAAACCACTAAATGCCATCAGAGCAGAGACCAAGAAAGTGTGAAGCTCCTTGGTCCTGATTTACTGCATAACGAAGGCAGAGTTTTCCTCTAAAATAGCATGTTATGCAGCATGCACAGATACATATAGTCATAGCTCTCCACATGTAGAATGAAACAATTTCCAATCTCTATATTGCAAAAGAGGTGCATTTTTTAGTGTTATCGGTTGAAGGTATTTTCCCTGGTCTATGTTCCTATTGTCCCTCTACATATGCCTTAGCTCCAGTCATGACCAAACTTGTGGTCTGGGCATTAAAAGTCTAATTGCATAGAGGCGCTCTGTACACAATTTTATTTAATTTCTTTGCCCATGAACTAAAATCTGACAGTGATATATCCTCATTCAAGATCCAGGTCCCAGGATAAGCTTATTCACACTTCACTCTATGCGGTATCTTGGAACAAGCTTCACAAAAGGATGCAATTCTCGAATAATAATAGTATAATGGTGACTCAGTTATTGTGAAAGAGTTGTATAAAAGATAAGATAGTACTGAAAAGAGAGTTAATTCTCACACATTCCTCTTTGTAAGACTATCGTTTTGGTGAGCATGAAAATTGGCAAACAAATGAAAAGTTAATGAAATGTATTCAACATTAGTTTGCTGCCCGAGGGTGCTTGATATGGTCCACAACAGTGGTACGACTGTTTAGTTCTCATAGCTTCCTTTTTTATGTCTCTATTTTCGTGAGTACAAGATGGAAACTAGAAAAGCCAATAATGTTTCTTTCAATGTTAGTCTGTCCATCAAAAAAGAAGCCCACAAATCAAGTGCAGAAACATGATGGTGATATTTTCAAACTACTGTATCAAGGTAGGGATAAGGTCCGCGTACATCCTACCCTCACCAGACCTGACTTGTGGGACTACATTGGGTATGTCGTTGTTGTTGTTGTATGAAGGGAGGAAAATAGCTATTATTTGAGATGTATTAAAATTAAATAAAATTTTAAAACATCAAAAGTTGTTCGATGCAATGGAAAGTTATTCTTTGTTTCAGGTTTGAATTCATCTGTACCTTTAACGCGCTTAGATAATCAACCAAATCATTTTCAAATCCACCACCCTTGCCCAAATTATTTTGATCCTTCCAGGGGAAATCTTGCATCCACAATCCCTGGCTTTTGTTATTCCAATCAATAGAGATCAAGTTGGCAGTATGTACAATAACTCTAACTCCTGTTGGATAGACAAGAAACATGGCTTTTGAATGGTGTGTTCCATACGCAATGGGTAAAGACGGTTTGTGCAGAATCCAATTCGCAAGCTTGCTTCTCTGTAAAGGAAGAAGACATAAAGGAAGTAGAAATTTAATCTAGGAAAAGATCCAACAACATCAAATTCTCATAACTTAAAAAAAATAAAAATAACCTTCATGCACTCCACGGAACCATCACCTTCTCCATGAATGACGAGAACATTAGGAATCCGTTTAAGAGTTGGACATGCTGCATTAGAAAGGACCAGAAAACCAGTCTTCAGACAGAAAAAAGATTAACTTAGTTCATAAAAGCAAATAAACGTATACAGAGTATCTAACAAACAATGGCAACCACAAATAAGCACACATAAGATATAAGCAAGAGAGACATTTATAAGACTGCAAGCAAGTGTACTTTGAGGTAATGTAAAAGTGATTACAACCAGAAAAGTCTGAGAGAATTGGTAAGTTAGGAAACCACTTCATTGGACAACCCAAGACGTCAAAGTGCATAAATGGTAGGAGAAATAGACAATGTTAACAAAATAAAAAACAAACGATAAGGCAAAAATGACAGAACTCACCAGAAAGTAGCCAATCCATATCCACCATGTAATTCGAGAGGATAGCTACAAGCACATTTCCCTGTGATAAAATAGGACCCAATGTCAATCCACCAACACAAACGTAGACATTCCAACAATTGCAAGTACACATATACAAGGGTTTATCAATTATCGAATGGAAAGTGGACCTTGGGTTTAACTCAACTACAAAAGCTAGAGTGTGAGATGAAAAATGCTCAAAAGATAAAACCATATAAAGAGACATTAGCTCATTCCCCCAACCAATGTGAGACATTCTAACATCTTGCACGCCTAGGGCTAGACATCTGGAGCGTGGATAATATAACATGAGGTGCAACATTGAGTGAACCAAGAACATGGATGGTCTGACTCTAACCATATAAGGAAAATGGACCTTGGGCCTAACTCAACCCCAAAAGCTAGCTCATGTGATGAGGATTGCCTAATACTCCCTCCGTTTCAATTTGTTTGTTTTACTTTCCTTTTTAGTCCGTTTCAAAAAAAATGCCTCTCTCCTTTTTTGGCAACTCTTTAATTCTAACTTTCCACGTGGCATGCTTAAGACCACAAAATTAAAGGGTACTTTGGTTTCTACATATCTTTAGTTTAAGACCACAACATTCAAAAGTCTTCACTTTCTTAAATTCCGTGCCAAGTCAAAACCAGACAAACAAATTAAAACGGAGCGAGTACCATGTAAGGAGACAACCACCTATTTCCTCAACCATTGTGGGACATTTTATCAAGTAATAACTATCTGTAGGACAAATTGGTACATAGTGAGCACTTGGAACCTGTTATACAGCATATCTCTAAAGTCTTTGCTGCCATGTAGCACCTATAAATTTTATATTGTAGAAGAGTATTGGAAGAATATATACGAGTCCTTTATCAAAAATAAATATATGCAAGAGTCTAAAGCTCAGAAAAGAAAGGATATACGATCACGAGTTCACTAGGGAAGCATCAGTTCAGGGAATTCAGAGGCAAACTTGACGTCCCATCTTCTTTTGCCCCTTTACTAATTCATGAACAGCAATCCACCTAAGAGGACCAACATCTCATCCAAACAGAACCAATCCCCAAACAACCACAATGCATAACTCTACCTGAATAACATCACTAATAGAAACAGCTTCTGAATTTGCCCATCCTGGTAGCTCACGCACTCTCATCAATCTGAATGTGAGGGACAACTTGTGCTTGGGAACCCTAAACTGACGTATGGCCTCTGCAGCTTGGCCATTGTTGTGCAACATAATCTGTAAGCCAAAGATTTAAACAAGTAATAAAATTGAAACTTTTTCCGTACATGTTTTTTTCCAACAACGTGCTAAAAGACTATTTATTCAGAGCCAAAATGAGGAATCAAGGAAACCCATACCATATCTGAAGCTTCCTCTTGATAGACTTCTCGAGCTTTCTTCTTACCGTGCATTTGGCCTTTATCAGTAATGCTTTCTTCACTGAAAGGCCTTTTTTGTTTGTTGCCTGGTGAAGTTTCATCCTTAGGAGCTGTGCTAACATACTTAAATAGGTAATGCGCAGGTATCAACTCTATGACATCACCACTTCCGAGTTTCCACCGCTCTCCAGACAAAAGCTTCTTTCTCTCGCCCTTTGATCTTATAACAACTGGATTTGATCCCTCCTGCAATCCAGTCCCCATGTTTATTCCAAAGAAAAAACTTCAACAGGAAATTAAGAAGTAAGGGCACCAGCATACTTTTACATCTGTAAATAAGTTGAAATGCTATCACAAGGTGTAAACAGAATAGATGCATTAAATGACCAATGTATACAAGAATTTAAGCACCACTCTTTCAAGAATTGCCACAAATCCATCCATCACTCGGTATACAAGCCTAGGAAACTCAGCAGAAAATTCATCATCAAAACTGCAGACTCAAACAAGCATATTGTCAAAAATCCTAGGGGGTGTTTGGCCATGAAAATTGTGTGTTTGAAAAAATAAGTTTTTGTTTTTAAAGTGAAAAATGATATTTGCAAATCGGAGTTTTGTTTGGCCATGTTTACAAATTGGAGTTGTTTTTGAATTTTGTGAGTGATTTGGAGTGAAAACAGCTTTTTGGTGTTTTCCAAATTCATAAAAAAACCGGAATTCAACTCCAGAATTTTATGGCCAAACGTGTTTTCCGGAGTTCAACTAGGAAAAAAGTAAAAAAAATTCATGGCCAAACGCCCATCTAGTATCCACAAGTTACAAAAGGATAATTCACAATAAACACACAAGCACGCAGGTGTGTTCGTGTACATGTATGTATTTATGATATTAACTACGATGAATCATCCAAATACTGAATTCGACCAGAATAGAGTTCATAGACAGAGCTGACCCAACTAATTTGAGATTGAGTCATCGTTGAACGATTGGTTGATATACTTAAACAACCAATAATACATGAATATGACCGTGAAGAAAGGAAAAAGGTGAAGAAAGTACCACGACAACATCAGCAGAGCCAGTGCAGGTGGCAGTGATAGTAAGATGCTTGCGGCTGAGCCGCTTATCAGTAACTGGAATGCAATCGCGGCCGACCCAATTAGGGCCTTCTGAAAGTGGAATCTTGGGTATGGCACTTTTCTCATCCTCTTCCAAATTATCACTTAGAGGCACCAAAAATCCAACCTTTTTAAATCAACAACAAATTAAAATCACCGTCAAACTCGAAAAGAAACACAAAAAACTAAAATACAACTAAGTCGTTCTATTGATTAATTGATTGAAAATGCTACCAATAGAGAAATGGAATCTTGGGTATGGAACTTTCTCACCCTCTTCCCAATTATCACTTTAGAAGCACCAAAAATCCAACCTTTTTGAATCAACAACAAATTGAAATCACTGTCAAACTCCAAAAAAACACAAAAAACTAACATACAACTAAGTCATGCTATTGATTAATTGATCAAAATGGAATCTTGGGTATGGAAATTTTCTCATCCTCTTCGTCTAAGGTTCAAATCCCAGCGGAAACAAAAAAACACTAGGTGATTCTTTCCATCTGTTCTAGCCTTGGTGGACAGAGTTACCTGGTACCGGTTACTGGTGGAAGGTGGTAAGTATCCCGTGGATTTAGTCGAGGTGCGCCAAAGCTGGCCCGAACACCACAGTCATCAAACTCGAAAACACAAAAAAACTAACATACCACTAAGTCATTCTATTGATTAATTGATCAAAATGGAATCTTGGTCTAGAAGTTTTCTCATCCTCTTCCAAACTATCACTTAAGAAGCACCAAAATCCTCTTCCAAATTATCACTTAAGAAGGACCAAAATCCTCTTCCAAATTATCACTTAAGAAGCACCAAAAATCCAACCTTTTTGAATCAACAACAAATTAAAATCACTGTCAAACTCAAAAAAAAAAAACTAAATACAACTAAGGATTGATTAATTGATCAAAATGGAATCTTGGGTATGGAACTTTTTTCATCCTCTTCCAAATTATCACTAGAGAAGCACCAAAAATCAAACCTTTTTTAATCAAACTACACCAGTAAAAGAACTAGAAAAAACACACACAAAAAAAAAAACTGAAATACAAATAAGCCATGCCATTGAATAATTGATGGAAAATGGAATCTTGGATATGGAACTTTTCTCATCCTCCTCCAAATTATCACTTAAGAAGCACCAAAAATTCATCCTTTTTTGCATCAAACACAAATTAAAACCACTCTCAAACTCGAAAAGAAAAAACACAAAAAACTAACACGCAACTAAATCATGCTATTGATCAAAATGGAATCTTGGATATGGCACTTTTCTCATCCTCCTCCAAATTATCACTTAAGAAGCACCAAAAATTCATCCTTTTTTGCATCAAACACAAATTAAAACCACTCTCAAACTCGAAAAAAAAAAACACAAAAAACTAACACGCAACTAAATCATGCTATTGATGGAAAATGGAATCTTGGATATGGAACTTTTCTCATCCTCCTCCAAATTATCACTTAAGAAGCACCAAAAATTCATCCTTTTTTGCATCAAACACAAATTAAAATCACTCTCAAACTCGGAAAAAAAAAACACAAAAAACTAACACGCAACTAAATCATGCTATTGATGGAAAATGGAATCTTGGGTATGGAACTTTTCTCACCTTCTTCCAAATTATCACTTAAGAAGCACCAAAAATTCATCCTTTTTTGCATCAAACACAAATTAAAATCACTCTCAAACTCGGAAAAAAAAAAACACAAAAAACTAACACACAACTAAATCATGCTATTGATGGAAAATGGAATTTTGGGTATGGAACTTTTCTCACCTTCTTCCAAATTATCACTTAAGAAGCACCAAAAATTCATCCTTTTTTGCATCAAGCACAAATTAAAACCACTCTCTAACTCAAAAAAAAAACTAACACACAACTAAATCATGCTATTGATCAAAATGGAATCTTGGGTATGGAACTTTTCTCATCCTCTTCCAAATTATCACATAAGAAGCACCAAAAATCCAACCTTTTTTAATCAAACACAAACTAAACCAGTACAAGAACTAGAAGAAAAAACTAAAATACAACTAAGGATTGATTAATTGATCAAAATGGAATCTTGGGAATGGAATTTTTCTCATCCTCTTCCAAATTATCACATAAGAAGCACCAAAAATCAAACCTTTTTTAATCAAACACAAACTAAACCAGTACAAGAACTAGAAATAACACAAAAAAAAAAAAAAAACTAAACTAAAGTACAAATAAGCCATGACATTGATAAATTGATTGAAAATGATAGTAATTGAGAAAGTAGCTGAACCTGAGAAGAACTGGACATTGAATTGTATAGTGTTAAAGAAACTTATTTGGGGTTTCTTGAAATGCAGTAAAGATTAGAATTAACAAATGGGTTTTGAGTTTTTTGGTGAATGGATGGAAAGACAGAGATGCAGCTGTTGGATTTTTCACCGTTTAGTGCCGCCAGCTTCCTCTAATGGAGCTGCAGAACAGGGCAAAGCATGCACTGTTTTTTTATTTTTTCTATTTCTGCACTTAATTATTGTACGTTACGTTTCAATTTGTTTCGCATATTTTAATTTAATAGAGAATTTAAAAAAATAAAAAATAAGCTTTTACGTATCTGTTAATCTTATAGTCTTAGAAATATCACGAGAAAAGCTGAAATTAAAGAGTTGCTAAAAAGTAAAAAAGTCATTTTTTAAAA
This sequence comes from Jaltomata sinuosa, assembly GCA_003996215.1. Taxonomy (NCBI): domain Eukaryota; kingdom Viridiplantae; phylum Streptophyta; class Magnoliopsida; order Solanales; family Solanaceae; genus Jaltomata; species Jaltomata sinuosa. The sequence goes on along the minus strand of QJPP01007311.1, from coordinate 469,832 downwards.
AATGAATTATAATGGAAAGTAAATCAAATAAATTGAAATAGAGAGAGTACGTTTCCATGGAATACAGTGATTGTTAAATTTTATTGTATCGTATCGTTAAGATTCATCGTTAGATAATAATGAAAAGTCTCATTTTATATAACGATCGATTTGGTGTGATCGCTAGGGACGGATCCAAAGGTTACTCAAGGGGTTAACCCGAACCTCCTCAGTAAAAAAAATTACACTGTATATGAAAGGTATTTTTTAAATCTTTTATGTATATATATAGATTTTGAGCCTCTTGAATGTAAGATTAAAGGGTGGTTAAGTGGTTCAAAATTTACCTTGAGGTTCCAAGTTCAAATCTCAAGAACAATATTTTTATTTTTCGACCCCCTAAGTGAAAAATCCTGGACTCGCCACTGGTGATCGCATCGTCATTTTATATTTTTTTCTCATCTTATCCTTACTAATTATTTTATCCTTTATCGTAACTTTACCTCGTACCCTATTTTTTCTTGTAGGTTTACCCTTCAAATTTTTGATGTATGAGATTATCTAATGACGAAAAATAATACAAACTATTTTTATTTTTTTTATAACTGTGATGTCATGCCACCTTGCGCGCACTTCGAGTAATTACATGAGATATCTGTCACCTTCCATCAATAACTAAAATAATACAATCTATCTAAATATTATAATTATTAAAATAATATAATATGATAAAATACAACACAATAGAATATATTACGATACATTATGAAATAATATGTAGCAGATATCCAAACAGAGTGAGGATTTATCATTTGCCATCAAACACATTGTATTGTTCATTTGGTTATATATATTTTAACGTAATTACTTAACATAAATCCGTTATCGTCCAGCGGTTAGGATATCTGGCTTTCACCCAGGAGACCCGGGTTCGATTCCCGGTAACGGAATCTTTTTTTTTTTTTTTTTTTTTTTTGTGTGTTATTGTTATTGTTATTAGGAGTATAAAGTTTTTAAAGTTCAAAATCCAATTATCAAATTTACAACGATATACTCTATTTATTCTATTTTCTTATTCCATTTTATGTAAAAGTGTCTGAATCAAACTCTCCACTTAAAAAATAATTTAAAGTTTTTGAACTAATCATGTAGTAAGAAATACTTAGGGGTGTGCATTCGTTTTTTCGGTTTGGTTTTATATTATTCGGTTTCAGTTTTGTAAAAGTGCAACCCAATCCGAGCCAAAATAAATTTGATTCGGTTCGATTTTTCTCTATTCGGTTTGATTTTTTTTGGTTCGGCTATTCGGTTATGTTAATAATTAGTAACATAATCAAAGTCATATTTGCATGTTGAAAAAAATAAAAATTATATAAAAGGAGAAGTAAGAATATTGAATGAATTAAATATACTTTCTAATATAAGTCACGAATAAATATTAAACTACAATACCTAAAAAGTATATCAATAGATGTCCAAACATAAAATATAAACTGAATCATGATTGCCTTTTTAGTTTTATATATATATATACTGTTTTTTTTATTTTTATTTTTCTTAATCCGAAAGCAAACCAAAAACTCAAAAAACCAATCCAAATCAAAATTCGATTTGATTTTATTTAATTTTTCAATTTAATCTGAATAATGCACCTACCTAGAAATACTCCCTAAAACTTGATCTCAATGCTAAATCTTATACTTCCTCATTGTTATAAGAATGTCGATATGGCTTCTCCCACATATCAATTAATTTTTAACAAGAAAAGCATGGATGACTCGTGACATTTCCAAATAATACATGCTTGGTCTCAATATTAAATTTGAAGATGAAAATTGTAAAATTCGGATGTTGATAGACAATGCTACTCCTCATGATATCGAAAAATACGAAGATCGACTAACACATATTAAGGTGATATGTGTAGCTTTAATCATGCCCTTTTAATAGCAATATTGTGCTAATATTTAGTTATTCAGGTTCATTATCTTCCATCGAATATGACATCACATCTTCAGCCCGCAAATGATGGCATAATTGTAAATTTTAAGGTCAAGTATAAAAGTCATTTTATCAAGCATTTGATTAATGAATATGAACGCAATGGAAGCCACCCATTATCTAATGACAACAAGGTCAATGTACGACAAGCAATTAACACTCTTGTAGAATCATGGAATGATGTTAAGACTTCTACCATTTTCCATTGTTGGAGAAATCTCAAAATTCTCAAATTTGTTCTCTATCTTTGTCTTACTGATTTATCGTGTCTTTCCTTTACGATTATTTCCTTTTGCAAACTTACTTCTCTAACAACGAAGCTAAGATCGTAACACGTGCTCTTGACTCACAAACAAATCTAACTGTCCCAAATCAACAATAAACAGTTTGACCCTCGAAATTCGAATTATGCCACATAAATTAAGACAGAAAAAACATTAAAATAGATAAATTAGTGAACTTAAGTCGTTTAAACCACGTAATTTTTCCAAAAAAAGTATTACGTGTGTGTGGTTTAACAACTCAAACTACAAATTGTTTGAACATAAAGATGAAAGGATAATAAATAATTTAAATAATTGATGTTTTAAAAAAGAGAAAGATATCCTAAAGGCAAAGGCAAATGCCACATGGAAAAATCTTGATCCGTGAGCCTGCTTTGATGGCTTTTGACTTTATATTTAAGGCCGGCTACTAACCTAAAACCTTATACAAACACCTAATCTTATGTTAATTAATATTATAATTCAATAAATAAAAAACAATAGGAATTCTTGTCAAAGACTCAAACTTTTAATCAGAAAATACAATAATTATTAATCTTTGTTTCTTTAGTTTTAATTTCAAGCCAAAATAAAGTAGTCTTGGTCCTCTTGGATCGAAGAGTTCCCCATCGAATGAAAAAGAGATGAGTGATTTTTTTATAGCGACTTGAACCATCCTCCCCGAGTCAGCTTTTGAGGACCTCCATTTCCTTAGATAGTATTAGAGCAAGATTGATCTCGAATTATATATTGTGTACTGATGTTGACCCCCACATTCCCTTGTGCATGCATTAGATGTTCAACCATGGGCGTGAGATGGTGTATGAAGAATCCAAACGTCGGATGAAAAAGGGATAGGTGGTCATCTCATATGAGTCAGCTTCTGAGGACCTCCTTTTCTTTACACGGTACCAGAGCAGGATCCATTTTAAATTATTTTGTATTAATGTTGACCTCGTATTAATTTCTTTATGCATTAATTAGATGTCCAACCCTGGGCATGAATGAGGTGTTTGAAGAATTCAAACATCGGATGAAAAAGGGATAGGTAATCTCCTCATATAAACTTCGAGAATCATCCCTCATGAACTAGTTTTTTGGATTGAGTTAGGTCCAAAATCAATTTTTTTTGAACAATTTTTCTCATTTTCCCAATTTTTGGAAAATTATTTGGTTATAAATTTGATTGATGTTTTGATTAGTTTTTCAAGTGATTTTTTTTTTCTACACACAAAATTTTTTTTTTTTAAAAGAAAAATACACGTTTAAATATAACTTTAACTTTTAAATATCATTTTTCAACTTTGATAATTCTTCTTTCCAAGTTTCAACAAAATTTATGTCCAGACACCTACAAATAATAATCAATCTTTCTTCTCAGAGGCGGATATAGGTTTTAACATAACTTTAGCTCAAATTCTATATTCAGAATCTAATAAATATCATAAATTAAATTTCTGACTCCGCCTCTACACCTATATTAATTTATTCTTTTAATTTTCAAACCAAATAAAGTAAAGTTATTTAAATTAAACCACCAAGAAAGACCACACCAATTATATTCTCCTTTTGTTGCTCTTTTCTTCCTTCCATTTTGTCTTTTTGTTTGTTTTCTAATTTCAAAGCTTCAATTAATAGAAGAAAAAAATAGTGTCATATATACCTACTAGTCCCCTCTCTATGTTTCTTCCACAAAGACACCACATTTCATTGACTTCCCAACTATTCTTACCAAAAAAAAAAACTCATTTTTCTTCCTTCATCTTTTTTCTTTCCTTTCAATTTCTGATAATTAAATTGAATCAAGAAAAAGAGGTGGTGATAGTGGCCATATTGGAGGATTAATTACTCAGTTCTTTATGTAATTTAAGTGAATTTAGTTTCACTTTTGATATTCTTGGTAAGTATATTTATTCTCTTTTCTATACCTTTTGTACTTTCCTTTTTCACCCTTCATATCAACATGTTCAAACATGATTGAGTTTGTGGGATTTCACAAGATAGATGTAAAGTCTGCGTACTCTCTACCTATGATGTTGTTGTTTTTGTAAACATGATGAGTTATTGAAGTGCTTTGTTTTAACTAAACAGTCGGATTTTCCTTGTTCGTACCAGTTCTAAATTGGTTGTTCCACGTCCTGAAGGAACCATTCTCAGTCCATCCCTGGCAGGCACACGGCAACCCGCTAGCTCTTGTCACAGTTCAATTTCTAAGGTTAAATTTATTACTATACTTTTATTCATATTGTGTATTGTGTGTAAGAAAATATTGATTTCAGTTGAACTCGTCAAACAAAACCGCATATTTATACTTGTTCAAATCGTTCATTAATGTTAATTTTGCATAGTGAGTGCTGCAAATTTATTTAGACACACATGTCTTGTTGTATGCTATGTCGAAAATTTCATTTATATTTGGCTGAAATATACCTCCGTTTATTCTCTTTCTGGATTTCCTTGGACAGCTTTTGCTTGAGCCAAGCGTCTGTCAAAAATAATCTTTCTATCTCTGAGATAGGAGTAAGGTTTACGTACATAATATCCTTTATAGACCCCATTTTATAGGACTACACCAAATATATTGTTGTTGTAAATGACTGAAATAGATGAAATTTTGGGTTTTTAATTTGCAGGAAAAATCAAAGAAAAGTATAGCTGATAGAGAGAATGGACGGTGGTGATCGAGTTATAAGACGACGAAAGAGTCTAACTGAACGGCTAGGATTAAAAGGAATCGGATGTTGTGGGTCCACATGGGGTATCATGCCAACAACAACATTTAACGTCGTTGACGACGACGAAAACGACGTCGTAGTTGAGGTGACGAGTCATCACATCCACACACCGCCAGAAACGCCGTCGTCAGCTACTAGGGCGTGTCTGGCGGTGGACGGAAGAGGAAGAAGTTCCGGGATGAACTTGGCAGCCGCATTGGCCGCCGAGCGCCACTTCACAGCCGCCAATGAAAACGACAATGGGCCGGGCCTCGAGCCCAGTACTCTGGACTCGAGTTCGGGCCCGTTGAGGCCCGATGTACCCGGGACACCAACGAGAATGTCGTTGATGAGATTGTTAGAGGAAACAGAAGTGTATGAAGGGGAATTATTAAGGGAGGGGGAGGGGGAGGGGGAGGGGGAGGGGGTGGGGGTGGGTAGTGATAGTGTGTGTTGTGTGTGCATGAGAAGGAAAAAAGGAGCAGCATTTATACCATGTGGTCACACATTTTGCAGGGTGTGTTCAAGAGAGCTTTGGGTAAATCGAGGTTGTTGTCCACTATGTAATAGATTCATTCTTGAAATTCTCGACATTTACTAAGGAAAAAAAAAAGTATCCAATGTTGGTCATGTTGTATAGAATCAAAAATTTTATTAAGGGGTTCAAAATTTGAAGAAGTAAACACACGAAGAAATCAACGAAATTCGATATCTGCTATATACAAAAGTATCCAAGGTTGGTCATGTGGATATTAAAGTCAGAGGTGTTCACGTGTTTGAATTGAAGTTCCATTAAATTTGAATTTATACTATCAAATTTCATGTTGGGGTTAAATGCTTCTTTTAAGTTATGGAAGCATAGTAATTGAAATTAGACTTAAAGTAGTTGAAGTTTTGAACAACTATACTTGTAAGTTGTAATCTCGTATAATGTTAGCTAGTTCTAATCATATATTTCATGTCTTGTAGTGTAACATCAGCATTGGTTGTCTCTTTTTTCTTTGACTAAATGCATATTCATCTGTTTAAACTTGTCAGAATATTCCATTTAGACATATGTTTCAATTGAACACTTTAACCCGTAATGAAGTGTTTCAATTAGACACTTTTAGTTTAAGTTATAATTTTTTTTGGATGTGTTCTCGTTCGTTTATTAGGTAGTTAAGATATGCCATTTTCTTTAAGTATATGCATTCGTTTCGATAAGCCGTAAAACCCTCCAACATTTTCTATATGAGGTTAATGCGTATAATTAAATGAGATGATATATTTTATGTGATCAACTTAAGTACCTAATATACGAATGAGAACACATGCAAAAAGAAAAAATCAAACGTGAATCGAAAGTGAAATTGAAATATTTTATTGAGTTGATGTGTTCAATCGGACCAAGGCGTTCAAAATTCTAAATAATATATCCTGACAAATTTAATATACTGACGATACATTAAACATTTTCTTTTGTTGCTTTTTCTAACATACTGACGTTAGATTACCATTTACCAATTACAAAAAAAGATCAAGGATTAATTAAACAGTACTATAAGTCACAATAATTGATAATTCAAAATATTTAAAAGACATATATGAAAAATTAAAATTAAAAAAAATTATTTGAATCTCGAAATCCAAAAATTGTCACGACGGATAGAGTAATTCAAAAACGTGGACGGCAGGATTCGAACCTGCGCGGGCAAAGCCCACATGATTTCTAGTCATGCCCGATAACCACTCCGGCACGTCCACTTCTCTGTGCTAAATGTTAATCCTATAAATTGTTATAAACTATACATTTAGGGAAAACTAATCCTAAAATAAGTTGATTTTAGTATTAATAATTACCTATTGTTTCTTGTGCTTCAAGTATCATATTATTTGTTGCTCCTATTGTTCTTTTCTTCATTATTTTTCAGCATGACTTCTTCGCTACTATATTTTCTTTACGTACTTATTGTTTTGATATACCTTATTTGAGCTGGGGAGGTGATGTGTACGCGACCTTACTCCTACTGCGTTAAGGTTGAAAGATTGTTTTTAATAGACCTTCGATTCAAGTAAAACATAGTAAAAAACAAGTATGTAAAGTACATGCAGTAGCGAAAAAGCCTCATATTGTGTAGTTAATATGAGGTTACTAGAATGTGTATATGGTTAACTTACAAGTTGGTTTTTGATTTGAATTATTGATGGAGGTAATCACAAATGGAAAATACAAATGGAAAAAAATTAGTAAAAGAAAAATAAAGTATCCCAAATTTGTGTTTGAGGACTATATGACACTGTATGCAGCTCTCAAGTTCCTATGAAGGCAGTGGGATTCATATGTTAAATCCATAATTAATCAAAAGGAGGGGCGAAAAAGGAAGAAAAAAGAATATAGTTTGTAATTGATTTTGTTTTGTCCTTAACATGATTAATGTTAAGTGGAGTTTCTTAATAGCTTATTCAACCACTTTCTCCGTCTCATATTAGTTGATCACTTTTTCTTTTACACGCATTTTAGAATATCATAAATAAGAATGTAGTTTTACTAATTCACCTCTAATAAACTTTACAAACAAGTGTTCATATTTTCAAAAAGAATTAATTGGAAGAGTAATATGAGAAGAATTTAGTTAATTGTCTCTTAATTTAGTAAGATAATGAACAACTAATATGAAACAACTATTTTTTAATAAGGTGACCAAAAAACGAGGGAATAATAGCTTATTCAACTAATGTATTAAAACTAAAGATGTGGTTATGTGTGAACGTAAGATGTCTTAATTTGTTTTTTGGTTTTCCCATTAAGTATTTAACATTCGTGTTGAGCTCACAACTAATTCAAATCTAAATCGCATAAAACTCATTTAAGAAGAAAGCGCTCAAATAAATGAATAATGATCCAACTATCTCAAATTATCTAGTAAAATCATAATTTCTTTTGTTATAACATGACTTGACAAACTCTTTCATTTTATTCTTTTGTTTAGCAACTTTTGAAGTTTTAAAAACTAGCCAATGCCATTGTCCTTCACTTTACCGACACTCCCAACACTTTACTAGCTATTCCAACGAGGATCGTGGCGGAATGAATAGAATTTCGTCACTCTTAATTAGATGTGTTGAGTTCTGCGAATGAGACTTCTTTGATTAGGGAAAATAGATCTTATACGATGCGAATTTCCAAAATTTCCCAATTCCCAATACTAAAAGAATCTTCAATAACCAAAACAAACCAATTTTTCTTTACACTCACAAAAATGCTGCTACAGTTACTACTTGTTACACTCACACTCCCACTAGCTCATTCCCACTGCAACTGTCAACTGGGCACCCTCTCCCTCCGCCGCCACGGCCACCACTCACCAATCTGAGTGGTGGCCAGCACGCGTCACCTACTACGCTCCCACAGATCCACGGAACGTAATAGGTGGCACGTGAAGATACAATGATTTAGAGAGGAGTGGGTATGGTAAATCCACAGCTGGATTAAGCACAATCCTTTTCAAAAAAGGTCAAATAATCGAGAAGATAATAATGATATCTTTATAATTTTATCCTTCATCGAATAAAGAGAATTTTATGTAATATATAAACATGTCCTTTAACTTTGGCCTCAACTGGCATATTCGTCCTCCAACTTTGAGTGTGCACAAGTAAACACATACGTCCCACATGACAAATCGCGTAAGTGATAAAAATTTCCCAATTCCCAATACAAAAAGAATCTTTCAGTAACCAAAACAAACCAATTTTTCCTTTAACACTCCCAAAAATGCTGCTACAGTTACTACTACTAGTAACATTCACACTCCCACTAGCTCACTCCCACTACAATTGGTCACCGTCTTCGGCCGCCACTCACCAATCAGAGTGGCGGCCTGCACGTGCCACCTACTACGCTCCCGCAGATCCACGGGACGTAGTAGGTGGGGCGTGCGGGTACGGTGACCTAGAGAGGAGTGGATACGGTAAATCTACAGCTGGATTGAGCACTGTTCTTTTCGAAAAAGGTCAGATTTGTGGTGCTTGTTTCGAAGTTAGGTGTGTTGAAGAACTACGATGGTGTATTCCTGGTACTTCGATTATTGTTACTGCAACTAATTTTTGTGCTCCTAATTATGGATTTGAAATTGATGGTGGTGGACATTGTAACCCTCCCAATGCACATTTTGTTTTGCCGATTGAAGCTTTTGAGAAAATTGCTATTTGGAAAGCTTCCAATATGCCTGTTCAGTATCGCAGGTTAGTCAACCTACTGAGCTACTAAGATTCTCGTCTGTTGTATCTGATCTACTCCCTCGATTTCAAAATAGTTGTCGTGTTTCACTTCTAGAGAGTTAATTTGACTAATCTTTGGAGTTAAATTGGATTAGATTAATTGAATATTTGAAAATTAAAATTTTGATATCCAAAGGTTGTACAAGAAATTCCACAAGTGGAGTCGGGAAGGGCAGAGTGTACGTAGACTTTACACCTTCTTGGGAGGCAGAGAGACTGTTTTCGAAGGAAATATCTTAAAATGTTTATCAAAATTCATGTAGTTTGAGTCTCCGAATGCCCATATTTTGTTTTGCTGATTGAAGCTTTTGAGAAAATTGCTATTTGGAAAGCTTCTAATATGCCTGTTCAGTATCGCAGATTAGTGAAATCACTTTACCATATTTTCAAATTTTTCGTTCTTAAACGGTTTATGGGGAAATGGTAGAGGGGATTACGAGGCGGAGAATTGAACCCTCACCAATAAGGTGAAAATCCAAGTAGCTAATCAACGGAGCTACTAAGATTTCGATGTATCTGATCTGGTCTACTCCCTCGGCCCCAAATATAGTTGTATGTTTCACTTCTCGAGAATCAAAATGGAGTAGAGTGAATATTGAGGATGTATATTCAATTCCTATTCTTGTAGTGTCTTGTTTTTGATTCCTATCATCATCTGTTGTTTAGGTTATCGCACTATTTCGTTGTTGTTACTGTTCTCTTTTTAGTTGCTATGTTTTCTTCACTGTCGTTTTCTTCTTTTCATACCTACTTTGATTTGTTGTACTCGAGCCGAGGGAGGCTCGAGAGTTTTCCGGAAACAGCCTCTCTAACTCCACGAGATAGGGGTAAGGTATGCATACACTCTACCCTTCCCAGACCCTACTTGTGAGATTTCACTGGGTATGTTGTTGTTGTACGTAGCCAATGCCGATTAAGTTGGGTTGAAGCATTGTTGTTGATGTTGTTGTTGAGGTCTATATATTTGCCTGTTTCCATCCAAATGTTCTACTAACTTTAAGCTTTTCTATATGAACTTACTTTGCTGGATAATATATAGAGCTTTAAAATGATAGGAGAGGACTGTGAAAAGAGATGACAGAGAGAGAAGTTGAGAAGAAATAATTCTTGAAAAGAAAGGCGATTTCACAAGAGGTTGTACCCATTGTCATGCTTCTTAACGAGATTCCAAGGCGCTTCACCGGGAAGAAAGATTTCTCAAAATGCGATTTTCAACCTCTTTTCATAGAATCATTTGTTATAGGAATCTGGGAAGTAGTTGAAAGGTTATATATATCACACACTAAGCTAGATTAGTGAAGAATGTGTAATGGCTAACAAGTGAAACATATTTGAGCTAACGTTTAGGAGCTGGAAAAATTGAAGGATGCACAACATGTTTGTTGAGCCATAGAGAGTTGGGAAAAAAGAAGAAGAAAGACCCCACTTGTAGGAACACACCGGGTTTTTTGTTGTCGTTGGCGTCATTGTCTTCTTCTTGAGTCTTGCAAAAGTTCCTCTGAACTCCAGATACACTATATGGCATTTCTCCTGCTCACGGAGGCCATGACCCGTGATAGGAGGGTGTGAAGGTCGAGGATTAAAATAGAAGGGTAGTTAGTAGTCAGGCATATTTCGTTCCCTTTCCCAGAGTTCACTGTTATTCTTTTTTTCCCCTTATTTTAGATTTCTATCACTACCTGTTGTTTCAGTACCACCGTTGTTTCTATTTGTTGTTATTGCCTCTTTTTCACTAGTTGCTCAGCCGAGGGTCTTTCGGAAACAACTTCTCTACCTTCTCAAAGGTTAGGGGTAAGGTCTGCGTACACTCTACCTTCCCCACAACCCACTTGTGGCAACACACTGGATTTGTTGTTGTTGTTGTCGTCGTTGTTTTCTTCTTGAGTCTTGCAAAAGTTCCTCTGAACTCCAGATACACTAAAGTTTTGTATCTTGATTATTAGCAAGTTCATGTATAATTCCCAATTTATTTGAACATTCAAGTTTTTATTAGCTCTTCTGTTCTGAATCTACAGTTTATAGATAAATTACAGCATGCTTTTTTCACAATTTCCAACAGAATAAAGTGCAGAAAGGAAGGAGGTGTTCGATTCACGATCAATGGTGCTGGAATATTCTTGTCCGTGTTAATCAGCAACGTTGCAGGCGCGGGTGATGTAGTGGCAGCAAAAGTTAAGGGTTCAAGAACAGGATGGCTCCCTATGGGTAGGATTTGGGGCCAAAACTGGCATATAAGCGCGGATTTGAAGAATCAACCACTTTCTTTCGAGATAACCAGCAGTGCTGGAGTCACCTTGACATCTTACAATGTTGCTCCAAAGATCTGGAATTTCGGACAGACTTTTCAAGGGAAGCAGTTCGAATCATAGGGCTCCGCGAGAATCATCTGTTCCTGGACCTTATTTGTGGGATTCGTCGAGGTTGAGTAGTTATGTTGTGGCATTTTTGTGCTTGTTTATGTTGTGGGCAACTACCAGATGTAGATTTTAGAGTGCAAAGTTGTAAGATCACTGTTGTATGCTATCCCTTTATCAAAACACTAGTGAACTTGAATGTAATTATATTGTCTGATTCAATGTTTATACATGTATTGTGTTGGTTAGCTATATTGATTCATTGTTTATGATGAAAAATAGTTGTTGCACATAAGGCCACGGCCCACGGGCTATAACAACATATCTGGTGTAATCCCACAAGTCAGTCTGGAGAGGGTGATGTGTACGCAACTTTACTCTTACCTTGCAAAGATAGAGAGATTGTTTCCGGTAGACCCTCGATTCAAGTAAAGTATAATATGAAAAGGGAGATACAACATTGAAGCATTCATCGCCCACGGGCTCTATCACAAAATTACTAAGCTTATTTCAAGCAACACACCTTCGCCGTTGTTGTCAACAAAGAGAAGTGTGGCCTTAGTGGTCAATGAAGTGCGTTAAGTACCACGAGGTCTGAGGTCTCAGAGCTAGCCCGGACACCACAGTCATCAAAAAAATAAAAAGAGAAGAAGCCAACTTACAAATATTTCACCTATAATAATTCGTGCAACATAAGATCGATTAAAGGGGAAGCGCTCTGAAAAATAGTTAAAACTAACAAATTTTCCGTTAAATAAATAACAATTCACAGCAGTCAAAAAAAAGAACTTATTATACATTATACACACACAAAAGCAGACACCAATGCACACACGCTTGATGAAACTTTGCTATATTCTTACTATATATAAGAGGTTGGCACCTCTTTTTCAACCAGGGAGCTCTTGGGCAACGTGTTTGCTTGAGCTGCCTACTTGAAGAGTTTCACTTCAAAAAATTTAATATTTTTTCCATTTTAATTTATTTATCTTACTTTTCATTTTAATATGTTATGTATTTGATCAAAATATTATGTTATGTATTTGATAATTACGTAAAAGATATTATAAATCACAATAAAAATTTTTTGTTGAGTCTCGAAATTATATTAGTGCCACATAAAGGGATAAAAATGAGATAAAAAGTATTATAAATCACAATAATTAAAAAAAACGTATAATAAATTTAGTGAATTTAAAAATTCTATCTATGTAACATATATTGAGCCCGTGCTGGCACAAAAATTTGTGTATATTTTTATATGAATTTCATTGATCTAAATAAAATAATATATGCATATCTAAAAAATTAATTGATCTAAATAAAATAATAATGTATGCATATCTAAATTAAGCATATCTTACAATTTTTGAGTATTAACATTGGGCCCGTGCGTAGCACGGGAGGATTTCAAGCAGGCACCTCTTGGACAACGTGCCTGCTTGAGTTGTCTGCTTGAAGGGTCCCGCTTCGAAAAAATGAATATTTTCTCCGTTTTAATTTATTTGTCTTACTTTTCGTTTTAATATGTTGTATATTTGATCTACGTAAAAGATATTATAAATTATAATATAAAATTTTTGTTGACTCTCGAAATTGTATTAGCGCCACATAAAGGGATAAGAATGACATAAAAAGTATTATAAATCACAACAGTTAAAAAACGTATAATAAATTTAGTGAATTTAAAAATTCTATCTATGTAACATATATTGAGCCTGTGCTAGCACGGAAATTTATGTATATTCTTATATGAATTTCATTGATCTAAATAAAATAATGTATGCATATCTAAAAAATTAATTGATCTAAATAAAATAATAATGTATGTCTATTTAAATTAGGCATATCTTACCATTTTTAAGTATTACGGGATTTGATATCTAGTATTGGGTAGAAGGGAAAACCACATCTTACTACCTTTTTTAAAAAAATTGACAAGAGAATCTGCAACCGCTATCCTTTGGGCACATGATAAATCCCGCTCCAGTGCAATAGTATTATATATGCATACATTTCATCTTGTTTTACATATGTAGACATAGGTCAAATCAGAAGTTTGGGTTCAATTGAACCTGCAAAGCTCGTCCTAGATCCGCCTCTACCTTCCTAGCTACCTGGCCAACTGCTGGCATTGGAGAGCAACTACGATAAGGAGGATACTTCAATTTGTTAACAAAATATGGACTGTCGGTATACACACTATTTGTAGTCAGCTAGTGAATATTCAGCATATCCATACAACAACAATATATCCGGTGTAATCCCACAAGTGAGGTCTGCGGAAGGTTGGGCGTACACAGACCTCAACCCCTACTTTGGAAGGTAGACATGTTGTTTCCGATAGACCTCGGCTCAAGGAAAATCACATCAAAGCAGTTCGGGAAAAGAAATAACGAAAGTGAAGAAGCCACAACAAAATACTAAAGATAGCATGACAAGACATTCTGGGAAAAAAAAGAAACAGCAACAAAAGAATACTATAATTGAAGTACAAGAAACAACAAATAGTAACAGAAACCGAAAGAGCAAGAAACTATAATAATACTACTACGACTACTAGAATGGAAGGGTAAGAGACAATGCTCAACTACATACTAGTATTCTACCCTAATCCATGTCCTCCATAATCTCCTATTAAGACCATGTCCTCGGTAAGTTGTTATTCACATATCCATATTGCGGAAAAATAAACTAGAGCACAATATTAGAAACTCTATATACTCATGAAGCAGGACTGCAAGAAACATTTATAAAATTCAGTATGCAGTGAACTGGGACTTTATGTGCACCAAACAATAGCATTGATGATTAATACCTTTACAAGGTCACCCAAGAAGTACAATCTTTTAAGTTACAAAGATCTTTACAAAGGGGTAATCATAATGGAGTAATTTGTTGCAGAATGCCACCTCATTCCTCTTCTTACACCACGGAGGAAGAATATAAGGCGATGCAGCTATGGTGCATGAGGAATCATGAGGCAATTATAGATCAAATCGCCAAATTGGAAAAATTGAGGTCCTATAGCATAAAGCTTTGAATAGGCTAAGTTACATACCAGAGATAAGCGAAGTCAAACAGCTGGAACCTGTCGCAAACTGAACCATCGCCTCTCAGATCCCCAGTTAACCATAAAGGTCAACAACAGACCGATACCCCCCCCCCCCCCACCTCTTGTTGTCTCGAATTACCCACATTGTTTGAGGGGTTCACTAGAATTATGATTCATTCTCCGCTTTTCAAGCTGAGAAAGGTAAATGTTCTTCATTCTCAAGAAGAATTCATCAAAGAAACTGTTCTTCCACATAGATAGTTGTGTCATGAACAAATTTCTTATTCTGCCCAATGTTACCGTATTTTGGGCTATTTTATGCTGGAAGTTCGAAAGTTATTCAAGGGACTAAACTATGACTAACAACCTTCTCAATACAGCATAATAAGTAAAAGTTATAATGTCCACTAGTGTGTTTTTCTTAACAAACTAAAGGACAGGTGTGTGTGTGTGTGTGTACACACACCTCAGAAAGTTGACAAAAAACTATATCTAAATAAAGACTAAATACAATCAAAGACAAACTTCATTTAGTCATAGCAAACAAGCTTGGAGGTTCAATGTTACCAGTATCAAAAAACAAGCTTGGAGATTCAATAATACCAGTATCAAGAAACAAGCTTGGAAGTTTATAACCAGACACGTTAGAAATAGATCTTGGGCCTAACTCAACACCAAAAGCTAGATCGTGATGTGAGGATTGCCCAAGACCATATAAAGAGACCAATTCCCCATCTCCACACTGATGTGGGAACTCAACAGCGTTGATTCAGCAGATGTGAATTCCCCACAAAATGACTGATGCAAAAAACATTTGGTTAAAGGTGGATAAAACAAAGAAAGAGTTTGAGTTTTATGAGTATCAAGTAGAGAAAGTTTTGGCAGATTGATCAGTTTCTGGGAGCTGAAAGTAAAGCAGCAAGAGTTCCCGTGCTTGGAGAAAGAAGAAGATCCAATTTTTTTCACCGTGCATCATTAAAATTTACAACACAATCAGAAAATCATCTTTTTTTCCCACTCTTCTTGAAATAGCTAGAAAGTTATTAAAGGTTTCATGGCTATAAAACAAGAGCTTCAAATGTGATTAAAGTGTGTCACGCTGCTAGTTTCCTCTATTCTAATGATGTATGCAGGTCCTTTACTTGGTGAAGACGTACTAGCATGTCCACTTCGATTCATATTCTACACTAATAAAATCACAAGACTCGACAGTAAAGGGACGTTACCAGGAGTGTAGGAAGCTTTCTGGAGACGAAGTTCTACTTTCTAATGCAAGACTACAAACTTCAAAGTACAAGCATCAAACATACAAAAGACCAATATGAACTCAAGTTAGACCTCAACAATAACAAACCCAGTGTAATCTCACAAGTGCAGTCTGGGGAGGGTAGTGTGTACGCAGACCTTATCCCTACTAGCTTGCAACTACCAAAATTTTTACGAAACTAGCTTTGAATCCAAATTTAAAAAATATGCAACTAAGTATCAATTTTGCAACTTATATGTCTAATAATTGCAAGGAGTGCTATATACGATCATGGACTTCTTGACAACAAAATCAACAATTGCTTTGGACTGAAACAGCAGGCGTTTGAAGAATTTAATCCATTAACCTTTTCAAATTAACTGGAGAGGCAGCAAGAAGATAGGGTCTATTATCGTATCACATCTAACTAGCTTCAGGAGAGATTCGGTTAACTTGACATAAGAGCAAGTAAGAGACCATATATAAAGGTGCAATCATTTAATTGGATATTCAAAATATTGTACATATTTCAGAAACATTGGTTGTTCTACATATGTTCACATGATCACATCAAAATCGGATATGAGATATGAGGAGTTTCTCCTGCTCTAGAATACAATTCGTGTAAGTATCAGTAATCATAAAATTGAACAAGGGGAAAAGAATATGAACTACCATCAAAGAATTCTTGCTATTGAGATATCAGTTGCCAAAGAAAGACGTGGAAAAAAAATATTCACCAACGTTATTGAAGTATGAGCTCAGCAATTACCAAAGTAATTCTATTGCCCTTTCCCGTTGAGGAAGGGTGTTGCAGCATTAACCATAATCTCTCCATCATAGCTTCTGGTTAGATTCTATAAGCAATCCATTTAACATGATATGTACAGCAGCTTCATAGACAGCCCCATGATAATGCATTCCATCGTCCGTGCAATGAGTTCCGCACTTATTACTCAACGAATGTATGTCCAGCAAAAACAACGGGCCACCAGATTGTTGAAGCAGCTTACTTCTGTAAAGCTCGTCACTATAAGCTTGCCACATTACATCACTCATCTTCTCCCTCTTCTCGTCTGTATTCAACATTGAGCTTATCAACTTGGGCATCCCTAACCAAAACAAGTTGGGGGACCGAATTGGAACCACATTCGTCCCAGAACCATCACTGTTAGCAGCAAACGCTGAAGAAACTGGCAATAACAACACTACAGAATCCTTCAAGGACTTCAACGAAGCACCATAATCCGAAGCATTATTTACGTGTAACATATCCCATAGCCCTGCCCCCATCACAAATACATCAGGATAACTCTTTTTTTCCTTAAACCCCATCATCAAATCAGTCAAATTACTCACATAAGGTGCCCACATAAAGTCCAACTTCATCCCAATCTTATCAACAAATATGTTATAATCACTATGCCTCTTGAAAAGATCACCCTTTACCATTCCCATCTCATTTTCTCCCAATAACAACTCCAATAGAGAAACCACCATTAATCTTGCTTGTGAATCCCCAGCAACAACAACCCATGACCCATTTAACAAATCCGAAGCATCGGTCTTTGTCAACTTCTGGAAATCACAATCTACAACAGTTTCAGACTCAACCCAATTCCAAGAACCCCTTTTACTACTACTATTATTATTATTCAATTCTTGATAATCAAATGCTACTTGGTGAAGTAAACTAAAACAAGAATTACGATTTACAATAAATGAGGATGAAGGTACAGATGATGATGATGATGAACCTGGTGATGAGGAAAGGAAAGAAGTAACAGAAGGGAAATATGGAACAAGATGAACACCAACAGCAAGAGTGATGAAAAGGGCACAGCTGAAAAAGAGCATCTTGTTACGGCTCAAGTGCCAACCTGCCATACCCATAGGGACAAATAGTACAACACCTGCTGCAAATAGTCCAAATTGGACAGCACCCAACATGATAAAATCTTGATTTTTTGATCTTAAATCACACCCATTAAGGTGTGGAATCTTAAAAAGTTGAAAACTTTAGCTAGAAATTTCAAGAATTGATGATTTTTTTGGATCTTCTTGATGAGGGGAGGACAAAGAGTACAACACCTGCTGCAAATAGTACAAATTGGACAGCACCCAACATGATAAAATCTTGATTTCCTAAACTTAAATCACACCCATTAAGGTGTGGAATCTTAAAAAGTTGAAAACTTTAACTAGAGATTTCAAGAAATGATGACTTTTTGGATCTTGGGAACAAAGAGTACAACACCTTCTGCAAATAGTCCAAATTGGACAGCACACAACATATGATAGATTCTTGATTTCTTGATCTTAAATCACACACCCATTAAGGTGTGGAATCTGAAAAAAAATGAAAACTTTGACTAGAGATTTTCAAGAAATGATGAATTTTTTTTTTTTATTGGATCTTTTTGAAGAGGGAAAAAGATTGAATCTTTTTCTTATTTTGTTTGTAAAGGGGTTAGTTGAGATGGTGAAGATTATGAATGAAGCAAAAAGTTTGTAGAGGTTGATGGCTATGGAGCAACTGTGAGAACAATGTCGAAATTCGGATTCTGGTAGTAATTTGGGCCAAAATGGGGCTCATGGATCTTGTGAAGCTTTTGGCTCTTTGGGCCCAACACCAGCACAGCTCTTTGCAAACATGTGCTTCCACAGGACCACAACAAACAATAACCATAATCCCACAAGTTAGTCTGAGAAAGGGAGAGTGTATGCAAACCTTATCTTTATATTGGGAAATCTTTATATTGGGAAGTTGAGAGGTTATTTTCGATAGACCATCGGCTCAAGAAAAATTAGATCGGAGGAAAAATAATGAAAGTAAAAAAATCATGATAAAATACTCTAGAAAGTATGACGAAACAGCCCCATAAGGACATGGTTGAGTGGTTAAGAAGTGGGTCTCTCATGTGGGAGACTTAGGATCGAATCTAGCCTTCGTCTGTCGCTCTGCCATGAGCTCATCACATAAGGCTTGCCTATTGCGGTTTACATCTCCTTTGTGATTTGTGAACTATTACACAGTGAGCAGATTATCACAAAGTGCTCACCTGAAGGGTAGAGGATGTGGGTTTTCCTGGAGGTTCCCAAAAAAAAAAGTATGACGAAGCATTCTGAAGAAAAAAGAGGAACAATTTCTATAGTAAAATATTGTGATAATTAAAGTACAAGAGACAGAAGATAGTAACAGAAGTTGAAGGACAAGAAACGACACGAAAAATACTACGACTATCCATATGAAAGGATACGCAAGACAATGCTCTACTACCTACTAAACTTCTACCTTAATCTGTGTCCACCACAACCTTTTATCTAATGTCATGTCCTCGGTAAGCTACAACTACGTCATGTCATGTCTAATCACCTCTTCCCAATACTTCTTCGATCTACCTCTACTTCTCCTTAAACCATCCATAACCAACATCTCGGACTTCTATACTTGGCATCTATGCATCTCCTTTAATATTCATACCTATATTTTTAAAAAATTATATTTTATAATTCTGCTTCACTCTTTCTAACATCTCTCATCTCTCCCCCAAATCTCGCTCGCCTCTCTCCTTTCTTCGCCCCTCTCCATCTCTCTATCGCCTATAGATATATATATATATATAGATATTATGTATTTACACTTCTTTCTCTATTGTAATTCTGTATCGCGAATGAACACAATACAAGAGTGAACAATACAAACAAAATTAGAACTATTTACACATACTAGATAAATACATACGTAAACACAAATATGAAAAATAATATATATATATATATATATATATATATATATATATATATAACAAATTAAAACAAAAAAAATACCATTTACAAGTATCTTTAAATGATCTAGTAAAATATATTTACATGGTCAAAGTATATAACTTACCATTCTTTAAAAAAATAATGTAGTAGTAACTTTTAACAGAGGAATGCAATAACTAATTTACAGAACCTAAGGGAGTTAAGTGAAACTTAAATAAACCTCAGAGTGCCTAAAGTAGAAATCACTCACCATTATTTGCCCCCAATCTCAATTTTATAGGGTTTTATTAAACCCTAATAGCTGCAGCCTCCTTTGTTGTGTTGTTCCCTATATAAACAACACAAAAATTTTCTCTTCTTCATTGTCTCCTCTACCCTCTTCTCAGCAAAATCTTAATTAGGTTTTTTTTCCCCACTCTTTTGTTCTTATGCTAGATATGTTGTTCGGACTCTTTAAAAATATTGATGAGTGTGTGTTGAATACTCCAAAAATAGTATCTGACACAAGTGCGACAACATTTTTGGGGAGTCCGAACAATATAGATGCTTGCTCTGTGTTTGTGAAAATTTGTTATTATTTTAGTAGCATTATTGATTATTGTTTTTTTTTGGGGTAAATAAATTGAAAGAGGAGATGGAAGTGATGAATATTTCCCCAGATGATCGAAGCTGAAATTACTGAGCGCTTTTTATGTATTTTCTCCTTTTAGGGAAAAATTCAAGCCAGATATTCTGATCCATATAAATCCTTTTTTTTTCATCCTTATTTTTTTAGAATCTTTTTTTGAGTCGATGATTTATTGAAAACTGCCTATCTACTCATACATTTTATTATTCTTAGTCTTTACTTGTGAGATTACATTGGATATGTTATTATTGTATACTCGATCCCTCATTTTCCTTGTAGTAATTGGTAAAGTTGCCTCTATGTGATCAAGAGGTCACGGGTTCGAGCTTTGTAAACAGCTTATTGCACAATGCAAGGTAAGGCTGCATACAATAGACCCTACGTATAGCGGAAGCTCTAATACACCGAACTGCCTCTTCTATGAGCCATCATTTTGTTCCAACTATGATTTCCATGAAAGTTGTTGATATGGATTCTTCATCACCTACAAGATACTGAAAGAAATGAGTGATATGGAATTGTTAAAATTTATAGGTTCATTACCATATTATAGATGACAATAGGACATTGATACCAAAGGGTCACCCTATGTGTTTTCATACTTTGAGTATAAAAGTCCATTGATTTGAAAAAATGGTTAACATTTCTCAATATCAGGATTTTCATAGCAAATGCATCTAAAGGTGATAGCAATATTTATATGTGAGAGAGTCTAGAATCTGTGGGGTTATCTCTCACAGCCCTCCAAACTATGAAACACATCTTACAAGGAAGATGTTTATGCTAAGTCATGGTATTCACAATAAAGGCTTTTAGCGGTAATAAATATGTACTTTAAAAAAGAACGCTAAAGTTTTTATTGGCATTAGTTACTCATCTCAATTTATGACTCAATTTTTTTTTTAGTTAGTTCCAAAAAGAATGACATATTTTTAAATTTAGTACTCTCTCCGTTTCAATTTGTTTGGCCTACTTTCTTTTTTAGTTCGTTTCAAAAAGAATGTCTTTTTTCTTTTTTAGAAACTCTTTAATTTCAACCCTTAATTGTAACAATTTAACTTTAAAATGTTCATTTTACCCTTAATAAAATGATTTATAGCCATACAAATATTATCACTTATTTTAGATCACAAGTTTCAAAAGTTAGTCTTTCTTTCTTAAACTTCGTGTCAAGTTAAACTAACTCATACAAATTTGAACAAAAGGAGTAATTATCATTGGATTCAATGTCGTTCAAATATCTTTTTTGCTGTTGTGCCACCTAATTCTTTTGCTCTTTCTTTTTAAGAATGTTAAAAAAAGAACCTTGTTAATTAGCTTTTGATGCAAGTCGAGCTTCACCAATATCTCTGAATGAAGAATGGAAGCTCAAGATAGGCTAAAGTGGAAGTACAAAGCATTCATTGGAAGACTACTAAAAATAGAGAGAAAAAGGCTAGAAATACAAAGTACCTATCCTTGAAATGCAAACCTCTTGATTATGACTCCTATTTCGAGGTTGTTTGATAGAGTGTATAAAAATAGTGTAGAATATGATGTATTAGTAATATTTGCATTAGTATACTGGTATTAGTTATACTTACATTAGTTATGCTGAGATTTTTCTTATGCAGTGTTTGGTTTGGTGTATTAAAAATGACATGTATTGCATATTTTTTTTAAAAAAAATATTTGTGTACAAAAATACCCTTCATAAATATGGTGAAAAGATCATAATGAAAAAAAGTTTTAAGGGACAATTGTGTCTTTAATCATGCTAATGCATGCATTAGAATTCATTGCATTATTAATACCATGGATTTTGAGGTATTAGTAATACACACCTCAATACACAATAGAGTGTATAACTAATGTTTGCATTAGTTATACATAAGCTAAAAAAATATACCAAATAAAGTATTAGTAATACACAAGATTAATACATGCATTATGTTTATTAATACACTCTACCAAACGATCCCTAACTATTTTGATATCACAGTCCTAAAGACCTGAGTCCCACTGTCCATTCAGTGTCATATCACAAATTTTGATTTGCCCTAGTTTAGATCCTTCCGGAAGAAATTGTGCGGGATTCGAAAAAGAATTGAATCGTAAGGATCTATTGTACACAATTTTATTTTGTATTTTTGTAAAAGGTTATTTTCACGATTAAAACTTGTGATCTCATGATCACACGATAATAACTTTATCAATTACACCAAGACTCTTCTTTTATAAAGAATGACAAACAAATGTACTTGTTTTATTTAGAATTGTGAAAAGGGTAGGAATATCAACCATCTTAAACATGACATGGTATTTTATAAGCTTTGTTTTAATTAAATACCTCAATTTTTAATAAAGTGTTCTAATTAGACATATTCAATTCATATTTTAAAAAAAAATTATGTGTGTTTTCATCCATTTATTAAATAATTAAATTAATTACATAAAATATATATGTAGAAAATGTCTGGAGTTTTACGACTTATTGATGCAAATGTGTATAATTAAAAAAAAGAATATATTTTATGTGATTGACTTAATTATTTTATTGACCAATGAAAACATGCGTCAATTTTTTTCCTCCAAATTTTGAATTGAAAGTATCTAATTGGAACACTTTATTAAGAGTTGAGGTGTTCAATTAGAACAAGACTCAACTAGTTTAAGTCTCTAGATGAAATATTTTGAGAAATTTAAGGTGTTGGCTACGTATAATCAGTGACGGAGCTAAAATTTTAATCGTGTAATTTTTTATCGAAAAAGATTCGAATGAACCTCTTCGATCCTACTTGGCTCCGCCCTTATATATATATAGCAATACGACATGATACATGTGGTAATGTCACAACATGGTGATGTATGTGGTAGAGTCACCATCATTTGTTTGAGAGACACATGGACACCAGGTTCTTTATACTTATCAACTTTAATAAATATAAATTTAATTAAAGATAATATAGTTAATTTTTTTTGTAATTTTTAAGAATAAGTAATTTTTTAAAGAGTGTGTCAAAGATAAAAAACAAAATAACATGAATAGAAAAGAGTAATATTTTAATTTTTGCATGATTTTTGGGTCGGGTTTAATCAATTCTTTTTTAATTTAATTTATATTTATTAAATTTAAAATTAAAAAAAGTAGAAAATTTTATCCATCGAGAAAGTTGGATTTTCCGTCAAATGGTATTCTTTGTATTAGTAAGGTATAAGTTTTGCGATTTTTCTATTAAAAAATATAATTATATGACTTTAATTAACAAAAATCATAATAATGTGATCATATATAATATTTATCCTACAAACATATATGGATACCAAAGAATTTAGAAAGCTCTGGAAAAAAAGGGAATAAAATGAGAATATTAGGATAAAGAATACTTTCTAATAATATAAAAAATGTGACAGTCGTAAACTTTTTTGAAAAGGAAATAAAGGGGATGTTGATGGCAAAAGGGACCAGCAAAACAGTACAAAACTTATGGTGTGCTATTCTCCCGTTCACTTTTATTCGTCATATTTTATTTTTTAATTAATACTTAAAAAATATTTTTTAATTATATAAGAATGAGAAAGATGACAACTTATAGTACTTTCGTATAATTTTTTAACATTTAAATTTAAATTTAAAATATTAAATTAATATAATTCAATTTAGATTAAAAAATTAATCAAATTAACTCTCGTAAAGTAAAATGTAACAAATAAAATTGAATAGATGGGTAGTAAGTTTGTTACGTGAAGGAAAGAAAGTAGTGGACTAGAGAAATTAGATGAGTTCTATTGTTTCTGTTTTTCAGTCATGATTCGATATTCATATTGGAATCGACTAAATTTAAATTCGTATTAAAAAATTTATATTAATAGGCAAAATATGTAAATAAATACTTATCACTCCACTATAATTCTCGTCGATGAAATGAGTTGTTAAATGCGAATATACCAAGCCAAAAGTTGACACAAATAACATCAAAACATTTGAAAATAACTTCCCCTTTCTTCCTTTCCTTTTATTTTTGTATTTTGTCTTATTAGAATGATGATAGAAAATGTGTGGCACTTCATCACCTCTATTCCAATCTAAATATATTAATATCAAGTTCATCTGAATCTAGCTAGTATTATTGATACGATCATAAATTTATATAAAAAAAATTATTAAAATTGTAATGAATACTATTGAATATGAATTCATAACTCCAATAATATATAATGATTCAACGCTAAAAATATTAAACTCATAAAATTTAAATTGATCAAGATCAGTCTATGCTTCCAACTGCCCATCTTTAATTATCATAGGATCAATCACAATATAGACTAAGACACCATAACATGCAATATAAAACGTCTAAAGAAACATGTAACTTTATGAAATATGGTAGGTTTTGAATCATAAAAGCGATTATATTATCCCTCTTCTGGGCCAAATACGTAGACGACCCCTCAAAGTTAGTTGAAATATGGTAGGTTTTGAGTTACACTCTTTACATATCTTTCACATATAATTGACCTTTCATGCAGTTATACAGTTTGAAAACACATATATTGGATTCAGTAGCCGCACATACAATTGATATATATCTTCACATACATACACATACATTCAACTTCTTCTTTAAAAACACATACAATAAAATCAAATATCGTATATATTCGCTTGATTTCAATTAGGATTAGATTTTGCATGCTAACACGACATAATTCATGTAGAAATTAATGTCACAACATGATGATATGTGGTAGTGTCACCATCTTTTGTTTGAAAGGCATATGGACATCTTGGTAGGCAAATGTAGACAATAAACAAAAATTTGTTTTATACACAACTTAGCTCCTTTTCATAGTATTGACAATCACCATTTTCTTGTAGGTCTCTTGTGTTGTTGGTTCATTTGTTTTCACACAATTCATTGCTTATACTTTTCTTAGTCAGTATATATAAATTAGGTTTAATATATAACCAACTCCTTAAACTTGTCGGAATATTTTATTTAGACATTCGAACTAAGTTATATTTCAATTGAACACCGTAACTCCTAATAAAGTGTTCCAACTACACACTTTCAGTTTAAATTTTGAATTTCTTTTCACGTGTGTTATCATTCGTCTATTATGTAGTTAAGTTAACTATATAATATATGTCATTTTCTGTTATTATACGCATGTGCCTTAATAAGCCCTAAAATCTCAGATATTTCCAACTTGAGTTTGATGTGCATAATTAAAAGAAGTGACATATTTTATTTGGTTAACTTAACTATCTAATATGCGAATAAAATACACACATTTTTTTTCAAAATTTGAATCGAAAGTGTCCGATTGAAACACTTTATTAGTACTTTAGGTGTTCAATTGAAACAAAACTTAATTTGGTGTCTAAATAGAATATTCTGACAAGTTTAAAGGACTAGCTATGTATTAAACCTATAAATTATTATATGATTTATACACGAATTATGGCTATTTTAATTTAAATGATTAAGTTGCATGACTATTTAATTAATTCTTCAAAAATTTATGATCTTAATTAAACACACATGCCATATTATTCATAAAAGAGCGTGTCACTAAAAAAATGAGAATATTAGGAAAGAAAAAGTGTGAAGTATAGAGAAATGAGTTATTAAATGCAAATATACCAAACTAGTAGTTGACAAATAACACCAAAAGAATTCGAAAATAACTTCTCTTTTTATCACAAGTTGAGTGCGTTATAAGTCTAAGACACCATAATATACAACGTAATACAAAACGTTCAAAGAAACACGTAACTTTATGAATTATTGATATACGTACGTCCAAAGAAACACATATTTTATGAAATATGGTAGGTCCAAAGGGATCATTCTTGTTGGTGCTTTTTTTTTTCCTTAGCAAAATACATATAAACGCGCCCTCAAAGTTGATTTCAGTTCTTATTTTAACGCTTCAATTAAGATCAGTACCTATTGAACACTCCAAACTTCAATAAAAGTGTGGCTACTGAATATCTTATCCCGATGTGGCACAAGAAGTAATACTCACACAAGTCGAACACGTTACAAGTCTAAGACACCCTAACGTGTAATTCAATATAAAACGTCTAAAAAAACACCTAGTTTTATGAAAATATGGTAGATTTTGAACCAAAAAAGGATCATCCTTGTCAGTACTTCTTTTCTCTGGCCAAGTTTATAGACGCGCCCTCAAAGTTGGTTCAATTTTTATTTTGACGCTTCAATTTATAAGATCAGTACCTATTGAACACTCGTAACTTCAATAAAAGTGTAGCTATTGAATACCTTGTTCAGACACCACACAAGCACATTACAAGTCTAAGGCACCCTAACATGCAATATAGTTTGATCGATCAATTTTTGCGCTAAAAATCTAAAAAATAAAAAATCGACCGAGCTCGATCAGTTCTTTACTTGATATTGTTATTTCTAACCGTTGAATAATGAATGGCGTATATAACTGCAATTATCATTTGTGTGTGCCAACCAAAAGCACAAAATTACAACTATCCCATATTTGTTTTTCTCCCAAAAGAAACAGAAAACAAATTATAATTATATAAATTTGGAATTCATTCATGTTTTTTGGACAATTCAGATAACCCCACAAGAAGAAAAAGGAAAATACAAAGAAAAAGTGCATAAAAGTGCAAAGTGCTACGTGTTGTAATTGTAGCCCCTATTACCCTACTGCCCAAAATTAGGCCTCATTTCTAATTTTAATATATTATGCTCTTTCCACAGTTTGTTGGGTTTTTTTTTTGTCTAATTTTATGTTTGATTGAGATAAGATCATGGGATAACTTATTCTGAGATGAGTTATTTCGGGATTATAGTATTACTTTATCTCGCATTAAGAATAAAATAACAATCCTGAGATAACTAATCCCGAAATAACTTATTTTCCAACCAAATATGCCCTAATAGTATTCAAATTAATTTGTACGCACTTTATGTTAGTGTTTTATATTAGTGTGAGACGAGTTTATTTACTTTTTATATAGTGTTGAACAATTCTCATTTGATCATGAGCTATCTTTGGAGTTGGATAAGAAGCAATATCTCATTCACTATTAAAAAAGATCGAAAACTGAGGACCAAAATCGATGGACGAACTCAGTTTTTGATTGAAACCAACTCAAAATTGATGGATTCGATAATGTCGAGAAATGGTGGGTTGGTTTACAGAAACTGACGATCTACCTCAATTAAAATCTAGGGACGCCCATCATTTCTCTTTAATTTGTATATCGAGTTTTCAATAAAAATTGGTATATATATATCTATATATATATAAAAGACGGACTCCATCAATTTTTATTAAACTGACGGACTCCGATCCAACTCCAAAATCGATGGAGCACTTCGATTTTTTTAGAAAATATATAAAAAGAAAAGGCACCTATTGGGATTTGAACCCAAGTATTAACCAGTCATGACATTAAACAATTCTACCACTAGATTACATTTTCTTTGATGAAATGCTTTAATTTTTTTTATTTGTACTCTTCAATTGTAATTTTACACTTTAAAAATTGACGATTCCGTAATTAAAAAATAAAATTCTTTTTTTATAGATTTGGGGTCG
Source organism: Jaltomata sinuosa (assembly GCA_003996215.1). NCBI lineage: Eukaryota > Viridiplantae > Streptophyta > Magnoliopsida > Solanales > Solanaceae > Jaltomata > Jaltomata sinuosa. Next base: position 441,986 of record QJPP01007311.1, on the reverse strand, counting down.
AGTTATGCACAGTGTTCTTTTTTTATTAAGGTACCAGAAATCCATCCCAATTTTCTATTTATCCGATGTTGAATCCCAACCCTTTGTTATATCTCCAAATGTTAAGTTTTGGACGTGCCAAGGAACATTAATGTTCCACATAACTATGGAATGAACTAATTTACTTTATTACACGATCTTGAACAATTTTTACGATCTTACTTCATGAGTTAACTTTTGAGAGAAAATGACAAAAATGGTATCTTTATCTTTGAAGGTAGGTTTAAAATAGTCTACTAATTATGCACTTATCAGTTTTGGTCCTTTAAGTTTATCACAAGTTAACAAGAATGGTCCCTTAAATATGCACTTAACAGTTTTGGTCCTTCAAGTTTGCCAAAAGTTAACACTTTTAGTCTCTGGAAAAATATTTTATTAAATTTGACGAGAATTATGAAAAAAGATTAGCAAGAAGTCACATTTAGAGATACACCCTATTAGAAAAGGACAAATTCTAAGAGATAAAATCGACAGATGTTTGTCAGTTATAGGGCAAAATTGAGAAAAAATATTTGACAAGGTAAATATTACTAATCTCAATTTTGATTGAAAAGTCGATATAAAATAAATATTTTTATCATTTTTATTTATACTCTTCAACTATAGTTTAGCGCTTTAAAAAACAACATCCGTCTATCAGAGTTTCATAAAATAAACTGATGGACTCCTCTATTTTATTTTTAAAAATAAAAAAATATCATAGTTATTTCGCTAAATTAACCAACGAACATCCGTAGGTTTTTCCTTAAAAAAGTTATAGGTTACACCATTTTTGAGCCGAAGAAATTGATAGATCCGTCCGTCGATTTTCGTAAAATAAAATTTAGAAAACCCATTGGCTTTCCTATAGTGTCCCTCGGTTATTGTCAGTTATTTTTTCTCTTGTTTTAGTAGTGAAGTTTTAAATAGTTTTTGCTATTTCTAAATTATTTCTAAAATCTGGTATTAATTTTTTGAGGTGTAATTTCTCCTTATTTTTTAAAATATTTTGTTAGTGTCTTCTAGTTTTTTGTGTTGCATATTTTAGGATTTGATGTGACTTTCTTAGTCTTATAATTAAATATTTTTTTCATAGTTCCCGTCAAATTTAATAGATATAGTTCGATGAATATTTTGTCAGAGACTAAAATTGTTAACTTTTGGTAAACTTGAAGGACCAAAACTGTTAAATGCATATTTAAGAGACCATTCTTGTTAACTTGTGATAAACTTAAAGGACCAAAACTGATAAATGCATAGTTAATAGACTATTTTAAACCTACCCTCAAAGATAAAGATACCATTTTTGTCATTTTCTCTAACTTTTGATATTAAAGTTAGCCGTAAAGTCTATTTTCTTATAACTTCAACTATCATTTATCAGATACTCGCTACTTCCCACTAACACACGCTACTTCCCACTAACACAAGTTATAACAAGTCATTTTGCCTTAACCAAGCTTGCTTAAGTAGAAGAGGAAAAATTACTTCAAATTCCTTAATTTTGGACCACATAGGCCTAATTTTACTATTGGTATAGAGACAATTGGTTAGGGTTTGTTATCACTAGTCCCCAATTTTCTCAAAACTGAATAGAATCTGCATACCCACTCAGGTGGTTACACGTGTCCACTTCTGTTTCTTGATAATATTATCTTCCCTCTAGTATTTTGGTACTATTGATAAAAAGGAATTCAGAATTTAAATTGAATTTAATTATTAAAGTTTTAATTCCTTGTATTTTTCAAAATTTTAGGTTCAGAAGACATGCTATTGTTATAATGTGAGTAAATTTTTATAAAAAATATTGAATTCAGGTAATTTGAAACCACAAAGTTGCATCTGCATATGAACCCAATTGTTTAGATTCACGCAACATGACTCATTTAAAGGTAGAACGTTATTAATTATCAGGCGATTTTTTTAATCTAAATTAACAAATTATGAAAGGCTAACCACGGTTACGTGAAATGATTTCGTCAATCGTGAATAGAGCATGGACGGTAAGAGGCGCGAATCTGAGGGGTGCAAGGGGGTCCAAATCCCTTTCATTGAACAATATACAATGTATATACGAGGTCAAAATTACCTTTTATGTATATATAGAAAATGTTAAATTCTGTTAGCTTGATGGTATATTTCTTTCTTTATATTTTGAATCATCTCACTAAAAATCTAATTATAGGTGATTTTTGAGTTTAACTTTACATATCAATAACGTAAATAATTGTTATATGATCGGATCACTTAAAATTAACTACAAGTAATAGTATAAATAACTTAAGAAATAAGTATATAACATTTAAAGGAACAAAAAAAACATATGTATATAAATAGTAACTTGCATTTTAAAATAAAAACAAAATGTGCATATTCATAAATATATATTATATGAATTTCCTTGATACAAGAATTATGCAATGGTCAGGAACTTTTTTTTTTTTTTTTTTGTGATCACTTGAGTAAAAATGTTGGCCACACTATTATTAACAATTTATATGGTTACACAAATTTCGAAAGTTAAATATTTTACTTGAGATATACATTTTTTTGATGTTAAAATGACTTCAAATTTGGTTGAAATTTGACCTAATTAAGAGAATAAAACTAAATCTTGAACTAAATCAATCTAATTTTGAGCAGTATGGTCCCTTGAAAGTGAATACTTTTGATTTTTTGTAAATATTTAATAAAATCTATCTGTTAAATTCAACGAGTATTGCAAAAACAAAGAAAAAAAGAAGAATTTAGTGGGAACTCATATTTGGAGATATAAAGCATTTTCAGTTTCTACTATTTTTCTTCTATTTTGTAGAGTTTGATGTAGCTTTTCGAGGTGCAATTCTCTTATTTTTTAAAATTTATTTTTGGCGTTTAATGCAATGTTTAGGATTTGATGAAACTTTCTCGGTGTTTCTGGTTAAAAAAATTTCACTGTTTTCCTCAAATCTAATAGATAGAATTTGACAAGAGGGGATTGTTTAGACAGTAGTATGCCTCACCTCCAATTCTAACATTGTGAGTTTGAGTCATTAAGAACGCAAAAGAGGTGGGAGCTCCTAGGAAAGATTAAAAAAAAAGATAGAATTTGTTAAAATATTTGACGGAAAAAAAATGCTCAACAACAACAACAATAAACCAGTGTAATCCACAAGTGGGTTTGAGAAATGTAGTAATATGTACACAGATCTTATTCTTACCTTGTGAAAGTAAAAAAGACTATTTTTGATAGACCTTCAACTCAAGTAAAACAAAAAATGCTCACTTTTAGTAAATATGAAGGGACTAAAACTGCTCAAAAACACATTTAAGACACCAATTTGAACCTAACTCCAAACATAAGGGACCATTTTTGTCATTTTCTCTTAACACTTGACAAGTGGTACACAAAATTTTGAAAATCTACGTGTCTTTATAGAGACCAAAGAATTCATATTAACTGAAAAAGTGTTAAAACTAGCAGATGATTTTGAATCACTCAATTCCAATCAGCAAAAAATTGAAAATGCAAAAATAAAAATAAAAATAAAAATAATGAATGCTATAAAGAGACCAAAATATGTGGGGCAAAAAGAGAAGAAAAAAACCAACAAACAAGCTGCTTTGATTCTTGAAGAAGAGTACAGAGCAGCCATTGTTGAAAGAAAAGGGTGAAAATTTGAGTGGCCATTTTTGCAAAGGTTTGTTTCCCTTTACTTCTTGATATACAAAGTTGCAATCTTTAACATTTTTTGTAACTTTCTATTGCTCTGGTATAGAGTGTCAGTTACATGGTTCGGTCGAATTCAGTAGCTTTAGTTCATACCCCGTAACTTAAAAATATTAGAATTCAGAATCCATAAACTTCAAATTTTGACTTCGTGGGTGAGACTATACAATAATAGAAATTGAGAGTGGCCATTGTTGAAAGAAAGGGTGAAACTTGAGTGGCCATTTTTGCTTTCTTTCAACACTAAGTGGAGAATCAATTATCAAGGTTTGTTTCTCTCCACTTCTTGATTTACAAAGTTGCAATCTTTAACATTTTCTGTAACTTTCTATTGCTCTGGTAGTGTTCTTGTTGCTATACCGGGAGGCGGAGTTAGAATGTCAGTTACGGGTTTGGTCAAATTCAGTAGCTTTAGTTCAAAACCTATATAGAATAAAAAATTCATAAACTTCAACTTTTGGCTCCGCTTGCCAGTGACTATATAATAACAAAGAAATTGAGCACTTGTCTTTCGAATATAGCTTCTACGTGTACCAAAATTAGAAAGTGAGGTGCTTATTATAATCTAGTTGACTAAATATAGAAAGCACCCATTACCCCATTACCCCAAAAAGTGTGATTCCACTGTCATTGGAGGTTTTTTCCTATTTTGTGCTTTCAATAATGTAAAGTAGTTTTTCAAAGATCCTATCTTTGTCCCACTGGTAGCTAATATTGCTGATTTTGTTCTAGTTTTGGGGTTCTTTGTTAAAGTTCAAATTGTTTATACTTAGGGAGGGGGGGTGTCTATAATGTTGGTTACGGTTTCACGTGAACTCAGTAATTTTTGCTTAAATCCTATATATACTAAGAAATCCACTATATATCGATAAATTTTTGACTATGAACCCAATTTGTATTGTAATCTTAACTTGAGGTCGCTTCTGGAACTCATAAACTTCAAATTCTGAATTAGTCTATGTTTCTACTTTTGTGGTCATAACTGTATCTCAAGTATGATGTTTGGTTTATCTCATTTTGCAGAAGCCAAGAAACAGGTTGTTTCTGTTTTTGAGCAAGGAAAAGTTGGTTTGCTTTGTTTGTGGTCTTTTAATAATATTTTCTTCACAAGGGAAAGTGGGTAATATTGTTTGAGAGTGGAAATATACTCTAGTGGGAATCTACTAGGATTAACTTATTTTCTTTAAAGAAGACAAAAACCTTGGAATTGTTTTAGCCAACCAAGATTTTTCTTGTTCAGAATGTCTGTTGCCTTGTTATGGGTTGTTTCTCCATGTGAGGTCTCAAAAGGGACAGGATTCTTGGAATCAGTCCGTGAGGGAAACCGGCTTTTTGATTCGTCGAGGTGTAGGAATTCGGTGTGTAATGAGAGAAACAAGAAAGGAGGTGGGAAACAAAGGTGGAGTTTTGGTTCTCTCAATGTAGATTCAAGGTTTTCTTGCTTGGGAGGATCACAAACTGACAATGGACGGAAATTTTCTGTAAGGTCTGCTATCGTGGCTACTCCGGCTGGAGAAATGATGATGACATCGGAACAGATGGTCTATGATGTGGTTTTGAGGCAGGCAGCCTTGGTGAAGAGGCAGCTGAGATCTAACGATGAGTTAGAAGTGAAGACGGACATACCTATTCCGGGGAATTTGGGCTTGTTGAGTGAAGCATATGATAGGTGTAGTGAAGTATGTGCAGAGTACGCAAAGACGTTTTATTTAGGTTAGCTTCTTTAATCTATCCATTCGTTTACCAAATTTTTTCGATACGTACTAATTTGGACTATATATATGCCTGTTTATGTAACTGATGAAGACAAAATTTGATCTTTGTTTGGTTGTTCAGGAACTATGCTAATGACTCCAGAGAGAAGAAGGGCTATCTGGGCAATATATGGTGAGGTTCTAGCCATTTAGTATTAGACACACACACAAACACATATAAGAAATTGGAGACGGAAAAAAATGAACTAAAATTTTGAGTTTGAAGGCTACCTGTAATAGGTAAAATCTGAACTAAAAAAGAAGTTTTATTGTCATAACATGCTTTTACTAGCCAAAAATATTGAAAAAGAACATGATCAATATTCAGATACTAATATTTTCAATTGTGTTACTGTTCACATTTTTACTGATGAAACTGGTTTGATTTTGATTTGTTATACTTCATATTCGATGTTAATAAGCCGCAACATTCCTCCCTCTTTCTCCTTTTCAAGCTTTACTCTAGTGTTCAAATGGGAAACTCTTTATATTGATTGTTAGAGGTTGGGGTTATTGCATATACAAACAAACTTCTGAGTTGAATATTTCTCATTATGTTCTGTTTAAACAGTATGGTGCAGGAGAACAGATGAACTTGTTGATGGCCCGAATGCATCACATATTACTCCGACAGCCTTAGATAGGTGGGAAGACAGGCTAGAAGATGTTTTCAGGGGGCGGCCATTTGACATGCTCGATGCTGCTTTGTCCGATACAGTTTCCAACTTTCCAGTTGATATTCAGGTTAGTCTTCCAATTCACATATACTCCGTTTTCTGTTTAACATTGTTGCGAACTCTTGTTTTTTTCTCCTTCTGGTGTTGTTTTGTATGTGAATCACAAGTTTCTTATTGTCTTCACTACATTTTATTTGGCTTCTTTCAATACAATTTGTTTTCTTTTTTGAGGGTTGCAAGTATTTGTAACAAAGACATTATTCAGTCACATAATTTGGTTTGCTTTCTTCAATAACGTAAATTGTCTAATCTTTCTTCAATATATGTTGCAGCCATTCAGAGATATGATTGAAGGAATGCGTATGGACTTGAGGAAATCGAGATACAGAAACTTTGATGAGCTATATCTCTATTGTTATTACGTTGCTGGTACTGTTGGGTTGATGAGTGTTCCAATTATGGGTATCGCACCTGAATCAAAGGCAACAACGGAGAGCGTATATAATGCTGCTTTAGCTTTGGGGATCGCAAATCAACTGACCAACATACTCAGAGATGTTGGAGAAGAGTAAGTACAAAGATACATTTTTACGCACATAAAAACTTTTGCTAATATTTACATATCAAAAATATAAAAATGATCTGTTCGGTTATCTGGTTTATTTTGTTTTTTTATGTCAACATAAGTAGTACAAAGTAATCAGTATCAGTCATTCTGGGAATAAAACTGCAGATCTCAATTTAGCCTTGTTGGGAAATGCTCTGCTTCTTTTGAGAGCTTAAAGCTCATTAGTCGTTAGAGTCGAAGAAATTCTTCGTTCCATCTTTATTCCACCATAAAGTTGTGATATTTTCATTAACGGTACATTCGGCCATAACAATTTAAACAAATTTTTGGGGGATCCTGGGGACATCAACTTTTTGAAAGCCACTTTACCTGTCTACTCGACGTTTATCACATAAAAAAGAACTGCAGCAATTGTAATAAGTGCCGTGAGAAGAATTGAAATGGAACGTCACTCTCTCAACAGGACGGAATCTCTCATAAGTTGAGAATATATATTGCGAAATAGGTATACTAAAAGGAATTTTATCAATGGCTGAGGAACACATTTCGACATATTTATCTTGGAGCAAATGATTAGAAATTGCTTTAATTGATGTCGTTCAGGCCCCAAACGCTGCATATCGTGGAATTCTTTCCCCTTTGACATATGCAACTAAGAAACATGAGATCAGCTTTAGACATTGACGAGCCACGATCAATTTCTTTCCTTTTTCCTTGTTCTTATATATTGCTTTCCCTGCAGTGCCAGAAGAGGAAGAGTCTACTTGCCTCAAGATGAATTAGCACAGGCAGGTCTGTCCGATGAAGACATATTTGCTGGAAGAGTGACCGATAAATGGAGAATCTTTATGAAGAAGCAAATCCAGAGGGCAAGAAAGTTCTTTGATGAGGCAGAAAGAGGAGTGGCAGAACTGAGCTCAGCTAGTAGATGGCCTGTAAGCACTCATAAACTCTTTTAGTTATATGAATATGATTTTTTTTTCCCGTTATTATTTGAATATGATTGCTTGTTTTGAGAGGTAATGGTTCTAAGTTTAACAATTTTTACCGGGTGCCATGTTATCTGCTACCTAATCTTAAGTGGTTGAGAGACCTAATAATTATTAGAATGACCAAAAACTCCGGAAGGGCTAGAATTTTAACCTTATGTCCACCTACCAACCAAGGAATAAACCTCGTATTGAGCTCGTAGTTATGAATATTTGATCTGACATGACATTGTGTGGATCATGAAATGTCATAGATTGGTGTAAGTTTGGACGGGAAAATCATTCTATCAGATCGAATAAGTACATTCGATCTAATAAGTACCTGGCGTTACAATTGAGAAATTCTATAGCTTATATCTTTAGTATTCTCTTATTCGGTAGAACAACCCCACCAATTCCTTGACTTTGGACGGGTTAGAATTCTAACCTTATATTAGGACCTGCAGACCAACGGATAACCTTGCATTGAGCTTGCTATTCCGAATATTTGCTCTAACATTACATCATGCGGATCATGAAAATGACTTGAATTGCTGTTAGTCTGGATACCGAAAAATCATTCTATTAGATTCGATCTAACAAGCACCTTGTGTTAGAATAGAGAAATTCTGCATCTCGTATCTTTAGTATTCTCTTATTTATTCCGTGTCTCTACTATTCTGGCAGAATAACCTCACCCGTTCCTCGTTTTTTTTCCCCAGGTATCGGCATCTCTGGTGTTGTACCGCAAGATACTGGACGAGATCGAAGCCAATGACTACAACAACTTCACAAAGAGAGCTTATGTGAGCAAAACCAAGAAGTTCATTGCATTACCTATTGCATATGCAAAATCTCTTGTGCCTCCTACAAGAACTTTTATCTCCTCTTAGCTAAAGCATGACATCAAGATATATATAAATCAAGGCCAATGAAGCCAATATACATTTAGAAAAAAAGAAAAAAATGAGTTTGTAAAGTAGAAATATTGTTGTATTGATGTCAATGTACATCATCAAAATTAGGTTGTAGTAAAATCCTCAATATAAAAATCTCTCTCAGTTGTATCTTCACAATCTCTAATCCTTTGTAAGGAAATTCAAATTCTCTTTGGTTCATTGGAAAAATTCTGTTACATTTTGAAAAAAAAGAACTATCTCAAAGATGATGGTTTTGCAACCTCAAATTTGATGGTCTTTAATTTTTGCCTTTTAGCACTCTAAGTAAAAATTAAGCGGCCGAAAACACCACTGACACCGAAATAGTTCAGGGGGTAATAGGACCCTCGTAAAGAAAAGGTGTGTCCCTGAAGGGGGGGAAGGGGGCTACCTATGCCTTTTCCCTAACAAGTGATGTCGCTTAAGTCCTACAGAATATGCTGATAGAGGCAAAAGTTTAGTTCAGAACTCACAAGTTATGTTGTAAAAAGCATACCTTAGTTATTAGAACTTATGTCGATAGAGGCAAAACTTCAGTTTAGAACTTGCAAGTTATGTCGTAAAATACATAACTTAATTCCTACAGAACTTATGCCGAGCAAGGAAATAATTCTCTAAACTTATGCCTAGCGAAATTAGGTCATAGAAATACTACACAACTTATGCCGCATAACTTAATTCCTACATAATTTATGTTGAGCGAGACAAAAGTTTTCTAATCTTACGCCTAGCGAAATTAGTCATAAATAAGGGTGCTTTGGTCGACAAATTTTCATTAAATAAGCAGTAGGAGATTTTTTTTTTAAAGATCATCATATTTAAGTGCACAAATTAAAGATCACCTCGAAATAGGGCAATCTGCGCAAAAACTTAGAATTTACATAGTGTGATGGACTGCTTTTTAATTTGAGTGGTTCAAGTCTCCTTCTTTGGTTGTGCCTTCTCTTTTTTCTCATCTATGGAAAGCTAATTTGTATGCTCAAAATTGTACCATACAAATGCCCAACTTGTTTATTTCCTTCCCCATCTAATTTATATTATGTAGTTCTATTAAATGCGGAGAATCTTAGTAACTCAATTGATTGGTTACCTGAATTTTCACCTTATTGGTGAAGATTCGATTTCCCATTTGTAATTCCCTTCCTCATTTCCCGACAGGTGTCTCAATAAGAGGGGAAGAAGTTATTGAAAGAGGTTCATCTTTGGTTAAAAAAACTTGACCATTATAGAATGCTATTACAAGGAATAACTGTTACAAAAAGATTAATAACCGTTACAAAAACATTTGACCATTATAGTAAGTATGCTATTGTAAAAAGCTTTAGTGCCACCGGACTGTCCTTATAGACGAGACAAAGCAAGAACTTGCTCATGAGTTTGATCATAATATCTTGGCTTTTCTCTGTTGACTTGACTTGTCTTTTTGTTTGTTTGATTTGACTTTTCTAACACCATAAATGTTTTAGCAATTGCTCTCAAATGATTTTTTTGTACTTTCCCTGTCCCAGTCTTGGGCAATTCTTCAACAAATTTCACCTTTTTTGGCACCATAAATCCTGGCAAATTTGACCTACAATGTCCAATTATGTCAATTTCTTTAACTTGTGATGATGAATTTTTGGTCAAAATCACAAATGCACATGGATTTTCACCCCATTTTGGATGTGGCATTGCCACAACAGATGCCTCTACTACATTTTTGTGCCTCATTATAACATTTTCAACTTCAATACTACTAATATTTTCTCCACCAGAAATTATCACATCTTTGCTTCTATCTTTAATTTCCACATATCCATCTTGATGTATCACACCAACATCTCCCGTAAAAAACCAACCATCTTTAAAAACGTCCGAATTCGCCTTTTCGTTCTTGAAATACCCTTTCATAATACTACTCCCGCGCAAGCACACTTCTCCGATTGATTTCCCGTCACGTGGCACGCTCTCCATGTCGTCGACGTTCTTCACGTCGACATTGGCTAGGGTTAGTATACCAACCCCTTGTCTCGCTTTCAACTTGGCTTGATTCTCCCTAGGCAATGTGTTCCATTTCTCTTGCCACTCGCACACGAGGGCCGGCCCCGTGGCCTCCGTGAGCCCGTAAGCATGGACCACGTGGAACCCGAGCCTCTCGATTCTCTCGAGAAGGGGCGCGGGTGGCGGTGAGCCACCCGTGAGGATTTGGACTCGTGTGGTTATGGGTAATTTGTACTTGTTGGCTTCAAGTAGGATGTTGAAAACAATAGGTGCACAACACATGTGTGTAACATTATGTGACACAATGTTTGTGTACATTTCTTGGGCAGTTGTGTTTCTAATGCAAATATTTGTACCACCACGTGCTGCTATGCCCCATGTGAATGTCCATCCATTGCAATGAAACATTGGCAATGACCATAAGTACACTGGCTCAGTACCCATTTCCCAACCTAATAATAGGCTCAAAGTGCTCAAAAATGCTCCTCTATGACTATACACAACTCCCTTTGGCTCCGAAGTCGTACCTGTTGAAAACATAATTAAGTAAATAAGAACATATACCCTTTTCGTCTCAATTCATGTGATGGTGTTTCACTGGACACGTAATTTAAGAATAAAAAGAGAACTTTTGAAACTTTTGTTCTGAAATAAGTCATGGTTATATGTGTGGCTATAAAACATATCATTAAGGGTAAAATATGAAGTTTAAAGGTAAATTGTTACTAAATACAGAAATGTGTCATTTTTTAAATAATTTAAATACTTAGATAAGACGATCAGACGTTTTTAACCGTACCTGATGTATAATTCAAGGTAATTGGATCCCATTCGTCGGTAATTTCTTCGGGGACATAACTCGGATTTCCTTGGTGCACGAGTTGCTCGTATTCGAGCTCCCCTAGCCGGATTCCGGTAGGGGAGTCGATGTCATCGATGACGACGACGAGGGGCATTCTAGGCATTTCGGACGTTATTAATAGTTCAAGGGCCTTTTGAGCAATTTCTTGGTACTCATAATCAACAAAAAGTACTTTGGCTTCAGAGTGTTTGAGAATAGTTGCAATGTTCTTAGCATCTAGCCTTGTATTTATTGTGTTCAATACTGCCCCTGCCATTGGCACAGCAAAATGCATCTCATACATTGCTGGAATATTTGGAGCCAGCACTGAAACCTACATTAAAAAAAAGATAATTATTAATTAAACACATAAACTTGTTTATCTAATGACTAAGTTAAAGTGCTAACATGTTTCTTTGTTAACATTTTCACAAAGACATATTCATCATGTTAGAGTTTATATTCTACACATTAATATTGTGAAAACACTACAAAAATAAAATAAAATAGGATTAATTAGTTGCGAAATTTGTCGTTAATCGATCGCTAAACGGCTCATAGCTGACATAATTTGTTTTGATAGTCCATCGCTAATCCTATTTAGCGATGAACTTTTTTGTTTAGCCACTACTAAAAAATTACTATTTTGTCACTAAAAAATATCCAGTGGCTATTCCCACGGATATTTTGATTGAATCGGTGGAAAAATAATAAAAAATAATAATGTTTTCATATGGAAAAATTAGAAAGTTCCCACTATTTCAGTGAGAATCTGTTTCCCACCATGCATTTTCCTAGTGAACTGGTTCGGTGGGAAATGAGTGAAAAATTCATGTTCTATAGCACACACTTTCCACTAATTCGCGGTGAGAAAATTAAAACCTTTGTTTCTAGTAGTGAGCAACATAAATTGTCTGTCGCTAATTCCTTCTTTTAATTTTGGTAGTGAAATATCTACATAATTAGGTCACTTGTTGTAATTCCATGTAAATCTCTATAATTAAGTATTAGTAACTAACATGAGATAATATATAACATGTTAAACTACATCGATACTGTATTTGATCTTTACAATACGTCAATACGTACCATCAACGTACGTATCTAACTTAAATCCATCACGTTAAGAGGATATATACGATCAAGTGTACGTATACTTACCACATCGTTCTTGAACACGTTTAGGGATCGAAGAGAGGAAGCGAGGCGACAACAACGCTCGTAGGTTCGCCTCCACGTAAAACGTACATTATTGCCATAGATGATAGAGGTCCTATTGGCATAACATCTTGAGGCTCTTGTTAAGAAGGTTAGAGGAGTTAGAGGCACATAATTTGCTCCACATTTTGGTAAATTATCCATAAGATTAGAGTGGAATATGTGTTTTTAATATCAAGAAGTGTAATAGGGTTTGAAAATTTGTTGGAGAGGAAAATGTAGTGAGGTAATTTAGAATTTGTCCAAAAGATGCAACATTTATATAGAGGAAATGCCAAGTGTAGAGTCAAGACCCTATGGCCCATTATGGGTCCCTAAATGGTTGTTTTAGGTAGAAATAAATAGAGAAGTTGCAATGAATTTGTGTAGTTACTACTCCCTAGCTCCCTCTGTCCATCTTTACTGTTTTATTATTGACTTGACATACACATTAAAAAATAATAAATTATAGAGATAAGTTATTCTATCATTCATTGAATATAATAAATTTAATATTTTTTTAAAAATGCATTGGGTAATGAATAGTATTTAATAGCAAGGGTAAAATGGATATAAAATGATAAATTATTCATTAATTTTATAAACTGGATAAATATTATTAGACATCTATTTTTAGTATACTGAACAAGTAAAAAAGAATGGAGAAAGTAATAATATTAAATTCATATTTCACAGTTCAATTCCAACTAATAGGACCATTGACCCTTGAGAATACCAGTAATTAATTAGTGGTTGTTTTTCACATAAAAGTTTTGGCTGCTTTGACCACTTCATCTTGGTTGCACTACTTCATGTCTTATGTGGTGATAATATAAAATAAAAAAGGTATTGCAACAGATAACATGATCTTATTTTCTTGATTTGAATTATGCATGTTAATAATCTAAACTACCCCAATTTTTTGCATTTCGTACTTGAATTATTGGAAGTGTGAGTTTTTTACCTGAACTATCATTCAATTCAATGATTGGTGAAATACACCTTGACTAATATTTGATTGTATGTACTACACTCTCTTGTTTAAAATTTTTGTCACGTGAGATAATAATTTTACCGTGAGAAAATTAAATAAATTAATATTAGATTAAAAGTTAAGATTAAAATTATCATTATATAGATTAATTTATTCTCCATCGCGAGATTCGACATCTTTCTTCTTCTCCAACTTCTCAGTCGTGTCATCGATATCTCTGGCTTGGAAGGAGAGAGTTTCGGGTTTCAAAGAAATCAATTAGAAAATATATAAAAAATAAAAAAATAATGTGTCAGCTAATAGAGTCAATCTATATGCCAGGTGGACGAAGATTACAAATATTTGATCAAATCATCGTCTAAGTCACTAAGTATGTTTCATTAACCATTGGGTGATAGTCGTTCAGGTAGGAAACTCACATTTTCACTAGTTCAGATATAAAACTTAAAAAACTAAGATAATTTAAATGTGTTTTTGACATTTAACTCATTATTTTATAAAATTGTATTTGCCTTCACTTAAAAACTCTATGCCCCATATTAGAGTAAAGCAGGCTCTCGATACACACGATGCACTCACATGTACACATGCATATACTTGTTTTTAACAACCATTAATTTCTTCTTCTTAACTACCAAAAGAAGAATATAAAAATGATGGTTGAGATCATGTGTGGGATATATATACAGACGTATTAGAAAAGTATTTGACTTTGTGTTGGTATTTTTTTCACGTGACACTATGTACCTTAGTATTTAAGTGACCACTCAGCTATTCAAGTTGCATAAAATACATATTTTTGAAATTTTTTCCTGTTTCACGAGGCTCATCACTTGTAGCAATGACATAATGGTAATTCATGTTTCACGTAGCTAAGAAAGCATCATTTTAAATCTCATTACCATGACACTATGTACGTTAGTATTTTAGTGATCACTCAGTTTAAGTTGTGTAAAAACACATATTTTGGAAGTTTTTCCATGTCTTGTGAGGCTCATCACTCGTAGAAATGATATAATGTTAACTCATGTTCCACACGGCTAAGAAAATATCATTTTTTAAATCTCATTATCATGACACTATGTACCTTAGCATTTTAGTGATCACTCAGCTATTCAAGTTGCGTGAAACACATATTTCGAAGTCTTTTCCTGTCTCATGAGGCTCATCACTTGTAGGAATGACATAGTGTTAATTTATGTTCCACACAGCTAGTGGTGGAGCCAGAATTTTCACTAAGGAGTGTCAAAATACAAAGAAGTAAGCCATGAAGAAATCAAGATGTGTCAATACGTAATATATATACATAAAAAAAGTATTTTTATCTAGCTTCATAGTGTAATTTTCTGACGAAGGGATGGCGGTCGACACCCCTCAAGCACATGTGGCTCCGCCACTGAGTGACACGGCTAAGATAGGGTCGATTTTTTAGTCTCATTATGACTTGGTCATTTAAAAAAGCAATTAATATATTCGATTAGAATAATGGAATGGGAAACAGTAAAGATCAAATACAATTATTAAAGTTGAAAATAAAAATGAAAAAAAATGAATAAATATCTTTCAAGTTGAGGTACAATTATCGCGCTCTCATTAAGGAGATTTAAGCTTATTATAGTAAAATTTTCACCAATCCAATAATAATACTCTTGACTATTTGTCCTAGGACCCCAGAATACAATAGTTTTTTACACTTCTCATATTTTAACGCAAGAAAGAAATACCATTATTTATAAGTGTAGAATTTTTTTGTAAATCAAATAATAAGTACTTAGTGGGATAATAATATAACAGAGGAAAAAATATAGTATACGGATTTTCAATTTTTTTTCCTTATAAGTAGGGACTAATAATCTTTCTTTCAATTTGGAATTAGACTATATAAAAAACAACTTCAACTTGCAAGTTGCAACCCCCAAAAGAACAAAAGAATTCATGCATCTATTTATTAATAATTGGCATAAGCATGACTATGTGCCAATGAATTGTTACAGTAAAAATTCCACCGAAGTGAATTGAGAATTATGAAATCTCGTTTGACTTCAACGAAAATAAATCTATTAGATAATTTTTTTTTCACCTGTCCAAT
Organism: Jaltomata sinuosa; assembly: GCA_003996215.1. Lineage (NCBI taxonomy): Eukaryota > Viridiplantae > Streptophyta > Magnoliopsida > Solanales > Solanaceae > Jaltomata > Jaltomata sinuosa. The sequence continues at coordinate 426,253 of QJPP01007311.1, read as the reverse complement.
TCCTTAGTGAATAGAGTTATCTGATACTTATGTTGGTGACTTGATGGGAGGTATATAACAAGTATTTAATGATGCTTCTATTCACGCTCAGGCCTGGACATTTAAAGCGTGGAGAATTTAAACATAAGACCCAATATCAGAAAACAAGAAATAGGATGGTTTAATATTGGCTCCCCGCTAACACTTTTTCAGATATTTCCCCTTTCAAGGACGCTTTCTCGAACATTTTAGAAGAGAATCTTTCTCTTTATTGATGTCAAACTTCATCTGTCGATGAAAAGATATTCCCTTTAGTCTTTGCCCAGCTCTTTTTCCACGGAAACAATCTTTAATAGTGTTCTTGCCCGATTTTTCGTGATTTATGGCCTTAAGAGAATCAGAAGACATTTAATAGTTCGGGTCGGTGCTCTGATAACATGTTATGAATCTTACTCAATTCCTAAAACTAGTTCAAGATGTGAGGATTTTAAGGAAAACCACCCATCCTTATAATATCCCGATGTGAGACTCTTCATATCGAGCTACACATAAATTGATCCGAAAGCCACTATTATTAAAAAAGAAATTGTTATAGGTATGATTTCACTCTAGAAAAGACCAACTATGGATTTGCAAACTTTTTGGAAAACCAAATACACCTCAACCATAGCTTTAATTTCCTTTTACGAGAGAAAAGCAGCCATTTCACTATTTGATTGACTTAATTAACCACTAAATCGATCTTATGGATCATGAGTCTGTTGGGCCCCAAAACTTATAAACATTTACTAATTATTACTCTAATTAATGTTGGTTTCACACTTAAATGAAAAGATATTTAACTGACCACTCTTCACTCGAATGTTGTAGCTGTACATATTGTGAAGAATTGTTAGTTGAACATCATTCATTTAAAAGTTATATTGTATATATATAAATAATACATAAATATACCTTTTAACTTGATTTCAACTGACATTCATGCGCTTCAATTTTGTGTGTGCATGAGTAGGTACTTAAACATGTATAAAGTTGAACAAGTAGACACACGAGTTCTACGTGACAATTTGTGTGAGACGCCATGTAGAACTCCACGTAGGACGTGTGTGTCTACTTGTTCAACTTTATACAAGTTTAAGTGCCTATTTGTGCACACCCAAAATTGGAGGGCATATATGTCAGTTGAGGCCAAGTTAAAGGACACATTTATGTATTATGCATATAATTTAATATGCATTTTTCAAGACCTAAGACTATACATTAATTAATATGGGATATTATAAAGAAAAAACTTATATTTATCATTATTTCTTAAGAGACATGCAAAATTCAAATTGAACAAGTAAAACTGAACGAAGAAAATAATTAACTAAATTATAATAATAAAAATGTATTTAAATATATATTTTATTAAATTGATGTAAACACTGAGACAATCACAGCATACAGTCATCAAACATGTGGACCAAAGACTTATATTCAACAGTCCAAGTATTCTAATAAAATAAGACCTTGACTGATGTTCGAATACGTGACACACATTATATTCATGTGTTACATGCTACAGAAAATATTTTCTTGAAAAATATTTTAGAAAAAATAAATAATTATATTATGAATATAAATAAGATGGAAGACCCACGTAAAAAAAAATATCAAATTATATTTGAGACCTCAAGAAAATGTCTGTATATAGAAAAGGGAAATAATTAATTAGGATTTATATATGAAGTTGTCTTTTATTTCTTAGTTACTTTTTAGACTAACTCTTGAATTTCCCTCGTTTCTTTATTTTGCTTGTGTTTTTATGATAAACTCCTATTTCAATGTATGTGATTACAGTTCTCCCTATCAAAAAATCATTTGAGAGCAATTGCTAAAACATTTGTAGTTTTGGAAAAATAAAATCAAACAAGCAAAAATACAAGTCAAGTAGTCTATATGTCCAGATATTATGATCAAACTCAGGAACAAATTCTTGCTTTGTCTCGTCTATAATATAATATTATCACATTATATATAATATTATAATATTTGGTAGAAATAGTTAACAGAATTCTTGTGTAAAGAGTTATTATTATAATCAAGTGTTTAATAGTAGTATTATACTTTTTTGGCTGCTGTGGAGTTATTAGTTTACCATAAAGTAATTAGTCATGTAACTTTTGGTGACATCTCTAATTGGAGTTACTAGGGAGATTGCACGTTATCAACTAGTATTTATTGTATAAAAAAATTATTTAATTTTTATTTACTTATTACGAAAATCACTAAACTTTCTTTAAAAGTGGGATAATTTTAACAAAATATGGGGAAAAAAAAGTGATGGTCCAATTTAGACAAGTCCATTTGGCATTTAATGGGCTTGGGTAGCACTGATCCGTAATCCTTCCACTACAAAGAGCGGGAGGTAATCGCTGCTCTGTGAAACCAGCCTGACGCGGTTCCCTCCACTCTAGGATCCATGAAATCCAGGCCTTCGCCTAGGTCACATGGGCCAACTCTTTGCTTGGAGAGGGCAGTCCAATATACTAGTGGCCCAAACCCTACCCATTTGGACTGATCCAATGTTCCATCACTCTAAAGCCCCCACTCGGGTTACAAGCTCATGTTACTAAGCTCGGCAAACAATCATTTAGCTTTCATTCTTATAAATTACATATGTTGTTTTTCCTCGAGCGATGTGGGAATTAATTGGAATTATTCTATTCCTTATAAAGATGACTCTATATTTATATCAACATAACTTTTTATTCTATTAATTAAGCAAACTTCTTGAGAGGTAAAAACAACAAACATTTTCTAAATACAATTGATTCATGCTAACATGTCTAACTTTCTCTTTCTTATTTATGTACTCTAATTGGTTTTTTAAATCACTAAAAATTTCAAACAAATCCAAACAAACCATGGATTTTCCTTATTGTCAATATCATGTCAGAGCAATTACATGTCCATTATGCACTTAGAAATAATACTTGACAATTGTATTAATGTGGTTCACTCAATGTGAATTAAAGACATCGGATACTGGTCACGCAACCTCCTTATTTGGGGATTGACACAACTTCTCCAATCAAAAGGGACCTTAAAATAGCTTCACAAACTATACTATCATAGATCAATAGATGTCCACCATCATGAACTTCATGATATTGAATCCAAGGTAACCTTTTTGCTACATGTCTTTGTAGTTCCAAATTAATAAATTTGTCCTCACAACCTTGCCAAATGTGAACATTACTTTGACCATTTTCAACAACAGGACAATTAAGCAGCTCCAATGGATCAAAATCCCATTTACTAAAAGCCACAAGGAAATCACTACAAAGGTTGTCAAATACACTTCTCTTCCTTAGTTTCTCCTGTACATGGCAAGTAGAAAAAGTTAGTCAAAAACTATAGTATTTTGGCAAATTCACTTTCTTTTCTAGCCAAGAGTATGAATAATCCTTGTATTGCCCCACATTATTGTCCACTTTTTACTTTTTCAGAGTCAAACATTGATCATTAACATCATATAGAAGAAATAACTTAAATATTAAATAGCCCCTTATTCAACTGCTTAAACTAAAAATAGTCGATTGAGGTATAATATGTATAAAATAGTCGATTGAGGTATAATATGTATAATTCATGTATAATTATATATAATCAGTGTATAATCTGCATTAACATACTATAAAAAGAAATAACTTTAATAGTCGTTCACTCAACTGTTTAAACTAAAAATAGCCGGTTGAGTTATAATATATGTATAGTCCATGTGTAATATGTGTATAATCTGCATACTAACTAAAAAAAATAAAGAGTTAATCTGACCAACTATTTCTATAAAGATCCATAACATATATAGAAAAGCATGAGGTATTAAACTCTTCTTATGCGGAGAAAAAAAGAAAAAGAAAACCGTTATTTACAAATAATCGATCAGATTCATTGTTTACTTTTTTTAGCCAGTATATAAGATTATACACTGATTATACACAATTATACACACCACACATAAATTTAAGTCACAAACTAAACAACATTTTGAAGCATAGATTAATTACGAATTTCTAGTGGAATGATTTGTAATTTATTATGGTAAGAATAATTTAAATTAATATTTTAAATTATTTCCATAATAGGGAGCCTCAGTAATTAATTATGTGATCCCTACAATGCTCATATTTAACTGGAACTCAGAATCCTATTTTTTAGGGGATTGGGAAAAAGTGGCGGTTTTCCTTGTTCAAAAGAACAAGGAAAAGGCCTTCCTTGTTGATGAAGAAAGGGGTGGGGGGGTGGGGGTGGGGGTGGGTAACAAGGCCACCCGTTTTCCTTCTTACTCTCCTTGTTGGACAAGGAGAGCTCCTCTATAAATAAGGGTTCTTCCAACCTAGAAAAAGACACACAATTAGTATTCAGCGCAATACTTGCCCACCCAAGTATTGAGAGAGTTCGGCTGTGAATTTGGGATCACTGGAGAAGACCGTAGAATTAAAGTTGGACTTGCTTCAAGATTCCTGCTCACGCTTCAAGAGGTAATTCTTGGTTAATTTACAGCACGCTTTATGTGTACTACGTGTTGGTATTTGTTGTCTATAATTCATGTAAGCAGTATGATCCTGAAATGTTTTCGCTGCGTGTACTATTTTTCAACAGCTTCCCCTCCGCTCAGGTCCGAACATCTAGGATACCGTTGACAATTTAACATGAGGCTCGCTATCAAAAATAAAAAATAGGATGAATCGTGCTCTATAACATGTTATGAATCTTGAGCGTAATTCAATTTCAAAAATTAGCTCAAGATATAAGACTTGTAATATCTCAATGTGAGACTCTTTATATCGAAGTACACATAAATTAATTCGAAAGCCACTATTATTAAAAAAGAAATTGTTATAGGTATGATTTCACTCTAGAAAGACCAACTGTGGATTTGCAAACTTTCTGGAAACCAAATACACCTCACCCATAGCTTTAATTTCCTTTTATGAGACAAAAGCAGCCATTGATTTTTGCTTATGCTCTCAGTAATTAAAAGAAAATAAATTAACCACCCAATTTTATGGATCATGAGTCTGTTGGGGCCCAAAACTTATAATAAATATTTAATAATTTTTGGTCAAATTAATGCCGGTTTCACACTTAATTAAAAGATATTTAACTGATCACTCTTCGCTCCAATGCTATAACTACGCGGATTGTAAAGGATTAAGTTGAACATCATTCTTCTAAAAGTTATATTGTATATATAAATAATAAATAAATATACCGTTTAACTTGACCTCAATTGATATTCATGCCCTCCAACTTTGAGTGTGCATAAGTAAGCACTTAAACTTGTATAAAGTTGAACAAGTAGACACACGAGTCTTACGTGGCATCCTACGGGACAATTTACGTGAGAAGTCATGTAGGATGCCACATAGAATATGTGTGTCTACTTGTTCAACTTTATACAAGTTTAAGTGCGTATTTGTACACCCAAAGTTGGAAGGCATATATGCCAGTTAAGGCCAAGTTAAAAGATACATTTATGTATTACGTCTATAATTTAATATGCATTTCTCAAATCATTTTTTCACGACCTAAACTATACATCAATTAATATGAATATTATAGTAAAATACTTATATTAATTATTATTTCTTAGAGAGCATAGAGAGTCCAAAATAAACAAGTAAAAAATGAGCGAAGAAATTAATTAACTATATTTTTAAAATAAAAATATATTTAAATCAGGGCTGGCTCTACCCTTTCAAGAAATAAGCGATCGCTTTATGCCCCAAAATTTGAGAGGCCTCATTTTTTTTTTTTTAGCAGTAATAGATTATAGATTTTTTGTATAAAAATATATTAAATACAACTTGTAAAAAAATATTTTTTTATATAAAACAAAAGAAATTTGATATAACTAGAGTCCTATGTCTCAAGAAAAATTAAATGCATTGGTTATATATATTATTAATTGAAAAAGAATTATTAGAAGAAATAGATTATACAAAAATAATTAACAACTTTGCATCTCAAGAAATTATAAAAATAAACTCTTTTTAAAAAAAATTTAAGACTTCTGTTTAATTTCATCTTAGATCACTAATATGTTTGATCCGTTCCTCCTGATTTAAATATATATTTTGTTAAATTGATGTAAACACTAAGACAATCACAGTTCACAGTCATCAAACATGTGGACCAAGACTTATATTTAACAGTCCAAGTATTCTAATAAAGTAAGATCTTGACTGATGTTAATTTGGATCCGTGACACACATTCATGTGTTACATATGACCGGAAAATATTTTCTTGAAAAAATATTTTAGAAAACATAAATAATTATATTATGAATATAACTAAAATGGAAGATTCACGTGGAAATTAAAATGTTAAATTGTATATAGAATCTTGAAAAGATGCCTATATATAGAAGAGGAAAATAATTAATTAGGATTTTATCTAAAAGGTAATAGTGCATTATCTCGTTACTAGTAGTCATAGAATTATCTTTGTAGTTTTTGGTTATTCGATTTTTGCTACTATCTATTATTTTGTGTAGTTTATTTATAATATTATAGTACTATTTTACTATTGTATACTATTTTTGTTACTGCTTATTGTCTTTTGGATTTTTATTACGTCCTTTAAATTGAAAAAAATCGGACATGCAATGCTAGTATAAAGAGTTTTAATAAATTATTTGGAAGAAGTGGTTATTAATAAAAGTATTGTATAAGGACTTTATTATTATATTAAGTATTTGAATATTATTACTTTATTGGCTGCTGTGTATTTTTAGTTTACCATATAATTATGTAACTTTTGGTGACATAGTCTTGCTTACGTTATCAACGTGAATCCACTTTTTCCACGAGGATTCGACTCACATCTGTACAAATTTATGTGATACTGTTTTGAATTAAAATTTATATATTTAAAAATTATATAAAAATAATTATAAATTATAATAATTAACAATTTTAAATATTTAAAAAATATGAAAAAAATTACAGTAAAAAAAGTTTCTCTTGCCTCTCAAAATACGAATTGTGTCATATAAATTAGGACAAATTATTTTTTGTTTGTGAAATTTCTTTAATTATGGGTAACATAAATTCTCTTTTGGGTTAAGTTTTAACAAAAATATGAATAAAAAGTGATGGTCCAAGTTAGACAAGCCCATCCGGCATTTAGTGGGCTTGGCCAGCACTGAGCCGTAATCCTTCCACTGCAAAGAGCGGGAGGCAATCGTTGCTCTGTGAAACCAGCCTGACTCGGTCCCCTCCACTCTAGGATCCATGAAACCCGAACCTTCGCCTAGGTCACATGGGCCAACTCTTTGCTTGGATAGGGCAGTCCAGTATACTACTGGCCCAAACCCTACCAATTGGACTGATCCAATGTCCCATCACTCTAAAGCCCCCACTCGGGTTACAAGCTCATGTTACTAAGCTCGGCATACTGTCATTTAGCTCTCAATCTTATAAATTACATATGTTGTTTTTCCTCGAGCGATGTGGGAATTAATTGGAATTATTCTGTTCCTAACAAAGATGATTCTGTATTTATATCAACATAACATTTTATTCTATTAATTAAGCAAACTTCTTGAGAGCTAAAAACAACAAACATTTTCTAAATACAATTGATTCATGCTAACATGTCTAACTTTCTCTTTCTTATTTATGTACTCTAACTAATTTCCTAAATCACTAAAAATTTCAAACAAATTCAAACAAACCATGGATTTTCCTTATTTTCAATATCATGTCTGAGCAATTACATGTCCATTATGCACTTAGAAATAATACTTGACAATTGTATTAATGTGGTTCGCTCGATGTGAATTAAAGGCATCGGATGCTGATCATGCGGCCTCCTTATTTGGGACTTGACACAACTTCCCCAATCAAATGGGACCTTAAAATAGCTTAACAAACTATACTATCATAGATCAATAGATGTCCATACACTTGAAATAATACTTGACAATTGTATTAACGTGGTTCGCTCGATGTGAATTAAAGGCATCAAATGTTGATCACACGGCCTCCTTATATTTGGGGCTTGGCACAACTTCTCCAATCAAAAGGACGTTAAAATAGCTTCACAAACTATACTATCATAGATCAATAGATGTCCATGCACTTGAAATAATACTTGACTATTGTATTAACGTGGTTCGCTTGATGTGAATTAAAGGCATCAGATGTTGGTCACACGGTCTCCTTATGTTTGGGCCTTGACATAACTTGTCTAATCAAAAGGGACCTTAAAATAGCTTCACAAACTATACTATCATAGATTAATAGATGTCCACCATCATGAACTTCATGATATTGAATCCAGGGTAACCTTTTTGCTACATGTCTTTGCAGTTCCAAATTAATAAATTTGTCCTCACAACCTTGCCAAATGTGAACATTACTCTGACCATTTTCAACAACAGGACAATTAAGTAGTTCCAATGGATCAAAATCCCATTTACTAAAAGCCACAAGGAAATCACTACAAAGGTTGTCAAAAATACTTCTCTTCCTTAGTTTCTCCTGTACATGAAAAGTAGAAATGTAAGAATAAAAAACTATAGTATTTTAGCAAATTCACTTTCTTTTCTAGCTAAGAGTGTGAATAAATACTTGTATTGCACCAAAATTATTGTCCACTTTGTACTTTTTCAGAGTCAAACATTGATCATTAACATCATATAGAAGAAATAACTTAAATATTAAATAGCTGCCTATTCAACTGCTTAAACTAAAAATAGTCGGTTGAGGTATAATATGGATAATCCATGTATAGTTATATATAATCAGTGTATAATCTGCATCCTCATTAACATACTATAAAAGAAATAACTTTAATAGTCGTCCACTCAATTGTTTAAACTAAAAATAGCCGGTTGAGGTATAATATATGTATAGTCCATGTGTAATATGTGTATAATCTGCATACCAACTAAAAAAATAAACAGTTAATCTGACCAACTATTTCTATAAAGATCCATAACATGTATAGAAAAGCATAAGGTATTAAAATCTTCTTAAGCGGAAAAAAAAAAGAAAAAGAAAACCGTTATTTACAAATAATCGATCGGATTCGCTGTTTACTTTTTCTAGCCTGTATACAAGATTATACACTAATTGTACACAGTTATACACACACCACACATAAATTTAAGTCACAAACTAAACAACAATTTGAAGCATAGATGTGGTACAAAACACTAAGGTAATTGTGAGACACTGAATTAATTTACTTTACCATGGAAAAAGATTCAAATCCTGGTGCATTCTTGGAAAGCTCTAAATCCTTAGTAGTAAAGTATGAATGCTTTGAATCATCATGATTGGTTGAATCATCATTGGTTGAAGAAGAAGATGTGGAAGATTTTCTTATCACCCACCAATGTAGTAATGATTTCGGAACATATCTAGCAAGACACATCATCCACCAATAATCTTTTTTCCTTTGATCATCCTCAATGAGATTGTGAGGAAGTGATGCCCATTGGTAATTCACAATGGGGACAACAAATGCCACACCAGCCAACCTATATATATAAACACTAAAAAGATCAAAATCACAACAAACAAAACGTGAAATACATCGACAAGCCCTTTAAACTTGTCAATAAATAGAAGCGAAGTTAAGATTTTGAGTTTATGGGTTCGAAATTTTGCAAAACGTAATTTATTGGCGTAATACATAAATGTGCCCTTTAACTTGGTCTCAGGTGGCATCTATGCCCTCCAACTTTTGGATGTGCACAAGTAGACACTTAAACTTGTACAAAGTTGAACAAGTAGACACACACATCCTACGTGGCGTCTATGTGGCAATTCATGTGAGATTGAATTATAGACGCCATGTGGAATGTGTGTGTTACTTGTTCAATTTTATACAAGTATAAGTGTCTACTTGTACTCACCCAAAGTTGAAGGGCATAGATGCCAGTTGAAGCCAAGTTAAAGGGCATGCTTATGTATTATACCTAATTTATTGGGTTTTAAAGAAATTATTTGTATATATTAAGTGGATTTCTAAATATAAATACAAAATTTGAATCAAAGCTACTGGCTTCTGCCAAACCCATAGGCAAAGCTCTAGCTCCAATCCGATCGGTAAATTTCATAACACTTAGACTATAATCTGTTTCAATTGAGCATCTAAACACATGATAAAATATTCCTATTAGACATTTTCAACTCAAATTTTGGAAAAGTTTTTGCGCGTGTGTTCTGAAGCGCCGACCATTACGTAGAAAAGTTTATGCGTGTGTCTTAGTACATAAATGATGATAGTTCAGGTAGGAAAATTGATAGATGGTGATAGTTCAAGTAGGAAAAGGGATAGATGGTGATAGTTTAGATAAGAAAAGGGAACAACTGATTGTTGAGGTATAAAACTCACGAAATAGCTAGTGATAATCCAGATGTGATTTTGCCCATTAACTCTAAAGTATTGGGTTCTCGTGACCGAATAATTTTTGCTCAAATCATATATTTGTATTAAGATATCCTAAATATTTGTAAGTATTTAATTGTAATCTCGGTTATTATTATACTTTCTCCATTTCAAAAATAGTTGTCATATTTCACTTTTTAAGATTCAAATTATATGAACTTTGATCAATATTTTAAGATATATTTTATCACCATATTGATATGAAATGAATTGTAAATTATAGTACTTTTGTATACTTTATAAATATCTAAACTGTATTTTAAAAATACTAGATTAGCTTAATCCAATTTAGCTTCAAAATTAGTCAAATTAACTATCGAAAAGCGAAACATAACAACTAAAAAAGAATTAAAAAAATAATTAATTTAAAAATCTGTAAAAATTCATAAGCCTTAAATCCTGAATCAGTTACGAAAAGAGTCACAAAACAAATTAAAGACAAAAAATGAAAAAAAAAAAAAAGGGTTTGGACTTGCCTTTGGGTAATGTGCTTGATGCAACCCCAAGTTGGGTAAGATCCCATGGAGCTACTAATAATATAGAATTTTGATCCTAATTGCAAGTGATCAGCCAATTGCTCAATGTCACATGCTTCACTTCTTTGGGATCTTTTTGGGTTTGGGTCACTTTCCCCATATCCAGCTCTATCATATTGAACTAGATATATCCCCATTTTGTTCATCATTTCCTAATCATAATTTCAAGAACACATGAAAATATTCTAAACTCATTGAAAATTAAAATGAGAAATTTAAATAAATAGTGTCAAATAAAATGAAACTTCCCTATGAATGTGTTTATATGGACAAAACATATTTTGAAAAATATTTTTAATTTTTTTCATATTTTATTTATCAGAATTGTTAGGAAAATATTTTTTCTAGAAAAACAAGTTACTTAATAATGAGGAAAATAACTTTCCTGGCAGGAGTGGTCAGTGGAAAAAACAAGTTACACACGTGGTATTCTACACTAATTGTCTCCTCATCAAACCCCTCAAAGCCCATCCCACACCCAAATCCAGAATTTAAGCTCTACGGGATCAACTTTTAAAGTTCTTAATATTAATCCCAATAATTTTGAAAGTTATTAGTTCATATATATTATTTATTATAATTTTAGTGAATTCTTGCACATAAATTTATGTGTTGCATCGAAATTACTGGATTCAAATAAACTGATAAAATAAACTCGCATCCGCCCCTAGTTCAGACCTACTAATTCTTGCAATCTTGGTGAATTTCTACACATAAATTTATTCTTTACATCGAAAGTACTTAGTTCAGATAAACCCGACGCCTGCATCCGCCTTTGCCCAACACCCCTACACTCCATGCCCACCCTTATAGTATTTATCTAAATTATATATAATTTTTTACCCAGGCACCAACTTTTACGTACACACGAAACATTAAAAAATCACTACAAGAAAATATTTTTCTCCGTACCGAACACACCCATATAGATATTTTATTTGGGAGGAGGATATACCAACCTGGGGTGCAAGAAAATCCCTTTCTTTGGAGCTATCAAAGCCATGAACAAAAATGATTCTATAATTGGCTTTCTCCTTAGCAACACCTCTCTCTTTGTAAGCTAAGTTTCTTCCATCACTTAATCTGAATTTTTTTGAACACATTTTGATAGGAAATTTTTTTGAAAGAGAAAAAAGAGGATGTTAAAATTATTTGTGTGTACTTCTTTCTTTGGACCTTTATATATATAAACATATTTTTTATAGAAAAAATAAAATAAAATGATAGTATATTTTTAGGTCAACCATTTATGTGAGATTCAATTATCGTGCAGCTCAATCAAAATCAGAATTTAAAATATTAGGTACACCATTTTTTGTGCTGGCACTAAAATTAATCTTCTTAAACATACTAGATGGTTATAGCTCGTGCTAGTACAGGTCCAAGCGAAATACAAAAAATCAAAATAGGTTTTTTTTTTAGTAACGTCAATATCTTGTCTATGACAAGTCCCATAAGGGGAGTGGGATGGCCGGGGTCAGAGTCATGATTGAACATTGATGTTTTTTTGGTGAGTTTAGTTAAAAAAAAATAAAGTTGTGCTCTTGCTGTAAGCTACTCCCTTCGTCCCAATTTATATGATGTAGTTTGATTTGGCACAGAGTTTAAGAAAGAAAGAAAGATTTTTGAAACTTGTAGTCTAAAATAAGTCAGAGGTGTTTGTGTGGCTGTAAATCATTTAATTAGGGATGAAATTGACATTTTAAAGTTAAATTTATTATTATATATAGAAACATGTCATTCTTTTTGGGATTGACTAAAAAGGAAAATGAGTCACATAAATTGAGACAGAGAAAGTATAACTTTTGATATAATGATAAACATTTGATCCTGGGTATCAAAGCTAAGGTTATGTGTTTGATTCCAAGAGCAACATGTTGCATAAGGTAAATGTCGGGAGAGAAATTATTAGGTAACGCCAACATCCTACTTATGGTAATATCCATGAAGAAGTTGGGGTGACTCGTATTGGAGTCATAATCGAATATGACGCTTGCTTGGTGGACTTAATTAAAAAATAAAGTTACATCCTTGCTATAAGCTATAACTTAGTAAATGCATGATCCTAACCATTTTAAAGAAGGTTGGTTTCTTCCTAAACTTATAGTAGCACGTATTTAAAAAATTTCAACACTTTAAGCCAACCTAGTAACAAATGTCTAATATGCCCTTGTTTTTAATTCTAATGACCTTAAGCAAACATGTTAAACTTAAGTTGTTTCTGACTTTTAGTCAAAATTTCTCCATGTTTTAATGTTCTTATTCTGACAATGAAGTAGTAGTTAATTCATTCAGTTTCTTGCTCGGTATTTGATATTCATATTAAAATTTAGTTAAATTGAGATTCGTATTGAAATATATCATTCTATTATATTTTGACACAAATTTACACTTAATTTTGATAAAAAAATACGTAGCAAGCTCAGAATTAAATGTCCACTCTCAATTTTAAATACCCAGTATTTTAAATATACAAATATTTCTTTTAATATTTCGATATTTCGATTCAGTATTAGGTCTTATAGTTTTGGGTTTGAGCCATAAAAAACAAGAAGAATACAGATACATTAAATGCCATGGTTCATCACAATCTTAGAATGAAAAACTTAGCCATGTCTAGGAATATTCATGAACTTCTCAATTATAATATAATGAAGGAATTAAGAAAAATCAGAAGACCAAAAGTATAAAAAAGGGTATATTTAAACTGTTTTTGATAGTAAAAAGATATATTTAACTCTTTTCCACTTATGTGTGGGTCTTCTTGTTCTCTAAACTTAATTTTTCTGTATTAGTTAAATTCCTGAATTATTTTGGTCCAATTTTTGCTGTTGTTTAAGTGCAATTTTTGTTGCTATATTCTATTACAATGTTTTGGTGAATTTTTTTATCTAGTTTTGGTGTAAATATTTTCGGCAAATTTGGTCCAATTTTGATCCAACACATGAAAAGAACAACCACTTGTACGTTTTATTCATCAAATAACTGAAGGAAATTTGTACAAAATAACAACTATATAAGTATGACAACTTCATAAATGAAAAAAAACATGTGCAAGATTAATATCAAGAATAATTTTATGGATATCAAAACAAGTGATACAACTTTATAGATATAAAAATCAGTGCAAAGTGCAGTTAATTAATTGTGCAATAACATCATCTTAGTAGACATAACAGATTAAACACATAAATAAGTGCAATCTTGACAATTAAGTTTATGGGTAATAAGACTCTCACATAGTTTAGGAGTGTAAATAATAAAAAAATAATTAAGTTCAGGAAGGTAATAGGATCCTCGCATAGTTTATATGTGTATAACTGACAATTTTATCATAATTCAGGGGTATTCTTTTGCCTTCTCCATTTTTTTATTTCAATTTATGTGACATTTTTTGTTTTTCGAGATTTAACTATCAATAATTTCAAAAATATTGTTTAAATCGTATTGACATGAGAAGAATTACAACTTATAGTACTTTTCATATAGTTTTTGAATATCTATATTTTAAAATATTAAATTAGCCTAATCCAATTTAACTTTAATAGTGAGTCAGATTGACTCGTAAAAAGCGAAAAGTGTCCCATAAATTGAAATAGAGGGAATATTATTTTTATGGTATTTATTATATCATTTGTGAATTTTCTCTTCTTCCCCCCCTCCCTTTTTGTCCTTTAAATACTTTCTTATGAAATGTTTGTTTCATGTATGGTTTCGACTTTAAATGGTTTCATTTAATTTGGAAATGTTTATGTTTTTTAAATAATGACTTCCACAGTTAATATGATTTTCATGCATATAATCAAGATACGTGGATTTGCGTCATGAAGAGGTATTCTCTTCTTAAAAGTATTACAAGATTGTAATTGTGATCCTCAAGCCAAAGTATTTTGGAACAAGTTGAAGTTTGACGGGGCCTGGGTTGGAGTCAAGTCCCAGGTCGGGGTCACGTCCCAAGCCAAGCGTTAGGGTCAAGTTCTTTGTAGAGGGTAAGATCTCTGGGAATGTGATTCAAATCCTGGGTCGAAATATGAGTCAAATCCTGGGTTGGGGTCGGGTTCCGAGCGAGGATCGGTGTTAGGGAGTCAATTTATGGTTCGAGGATCAAGTCATGAGCTGGGGTCGAGCCTTAGGTCGGGGTCGGGGAGTCGAGTCTCAATTTGAGGATCGAGTCACGGGTTGAGGTCGAATCCCGAGTTGGGTTGGGGGATTGGGTCCTAATTCGAGGTCAGGGATGAGGGTTAAGGTTCAAATCCTAGGTCCTGGTCGGTTCAAGGTTCGAGTTTCGAGTTGGGATCGCGGATTAAGTCCTGGTTATCTGTCAATAATCAAGCATCGATTACAAGTCATGGCCGACTCCCAAGTCGAAGTTAGGTCGAGGACGGAGAGTCAAGTCGGAGAGTCAAATCCCGAGTCAAGATTGGATCCCGGGTTGGTTTCGCGTCTTGGGTCGAGGATCGAGTCATGGGCTAGTGTCGAGTGTCAGTTAGGTCAGGATTGGGTCGGTTTCGTGGATTGGGTCCTGAGTTGAGGTTAGGGTTGGGGCCAGGATTCAAGTCTCGAGTCGAGGTCGGGTCAAGATTCGAGTTTTGAGTAGGGATTGGGACTCAGTTTTATGTGAAGGATTGGGTCTCGAGTCTCTAGTCTAGGTTAGGGTCGGGTCCCAAGTCGAGGTCGCGTCCCGAATCAGGGCCATAGGTTAGGTTTTGATTCGGTGTCTAGCCTAATCAAGTTGGGGTCATATCGGAGCTAGGGAATCAAATCTCGAGTTGGGGTCGAGTCTATGGTCGAGGATCAAGTCATTTACGAGGGTCGAATCATGAGTCAAGGTTGGGGTCGATGGTCAGAGATCAAGTCTTGAGTTGAGGTTGGGGGCGGGGGATCGAGTACCAGATTCGGGTTGGAGTTAGGCCCTGGTTGGGTTTCGCGTTAGATGAGGATAGAAGTCTGAGTTCGTGGTAGAGGGTGGGGATTCGGGTATACCTAAATACTTTTGGGATAATATTTTCTCCTTACTAATCAAACACCAAAAAATAAGTAAGAAAATCACTTATTTTTTCAAAATATATTTTCTAGGAAAATATTATCCCAAAAGTATTTACATATAATATAGCCAAAATTCAGGGGCGATTCAAGCACATTAGTGGCCTAAGACCAAAATCTAATGGAGGCCTTAAATTTTTAAGATTTTATTTTTATAAAGTCTATTTTTTAAAATTTCTTGAGATGAGAAGTTGTTAATTATTTTTTTATAATCGATTTCTTCTAATAATTCTTTTTCAATTAATAATATAACCAATGCATTTAATTTTTCTTGAGACATAATGCTCTAGATATATCAATTTTCTTCTAATAATATTCTTTCAACCCCAAACACACCCTTAATGTGGTTAAGTAAATAAGATATCAATTTATTATAATCAGTTTCTTTAATGTTGATGCAGATACAAATACTAATTAAAAGAATATCATATAAAATTCCTAACATCTCCTATACAACTGTAGCCAGCTAGTTATTCTTCATCTACAAAACATATAGACATTTGATGTACAATATATTAAATTAATCCCATTATCCTACTTAAAGTACGTACCTTCATTTTCTAATACATGTTATAAGAGTTTTTTGCGGGATTAGAGATCAATTTTAGTTGACTTTTCATAGTGGAAAAAATGCAAAGAAAATGTCATAATTATTTACCGAGTCCATTGCATTTTGCAGCCCTAACGTATCTCTTCTTTTGTAATTCATACCGTGTCCTATTTTTCTTTACGATTCACACCCTAACCTCTTTGTTGTTTGACACAAACAAACTCAACGGGTACTTCATGCAAAATAAACAAATAAACAAAAAAGAAACAATTAGAGTTTGGTAAATATTTGACAGAAAGTATTCTTATGAAATGTTTGTTTCATGTATGGTTTCGACTTTAAAAAGGTTGCATTTGATTCAAAAATGTTCATGATTTTTAAATAATGACTTTCGCGGTTTTTTGGAGCAACTTGAAGTTTGTATTCACATTTGAAGGTGAAAATTTTGTTCGTATAACATTATATGGATTAATGTCAAAATCCTCAACAGGGGCTGATTTAGAGTATCGGGTGCAGGTTTTCGAGAATTCAATAGCTCTTGCCAAGAATTTGTATTTGTAAGAAGTCCACTATTCAATACCTTTGACATATACATTGAATATCCTTACCTTGTTCATTAGTCCGATTGTTATTATATATTTACTCGCAATTATTAATAAAATTCATATACTTTAAATCTTGAACCCGTCTTTTTTTGTCCTTCCCTTCTCAACTAATTAGATTTGAAGGATTGACTAGCTAGAACATACTAATGTACTCCATCTCAAACAACACAAAAGGTAGGAACATTATTTATTAGTACACAGTATATACAAGATGAAGAAATACATATTTAGAGATGATGATGTTAAACTTTTAGAGCATGTTTAGTGTGAGGGATGAGATAAGATAATCTCAAAATGATTTTTTTGTGCCTTTTAATCTCTTATTTAGTTATAAAGTTTGGGATAACTTATTCGAGGATAAATATTTAGTGATGGGATAAGTTATCTCTACCTTTGGGTGGAATAACAATGTTGGGATAACTTATCGCAGAATAAAATAGTTAAAATGATAAAAATACCCCATCAAATCTTTTTTATACATCACTTTTCACATCCTTTAACTAAGATGAAGGGTATTTCTGTAAACAAGCAACTTATTCTTAGAAACTATCCAATGCATATTATTTTGAAAAAAATATATAACATGCCAAAGATCTATGTGTAATTACGCTCTTTGCCGATAGTATAATTCAATTATATTTCACACTAATAGATTAAAACTATTGGTCTATACAATTGTAGTCTCTCCTTCTCCTATCTATCCCTCTCTCGCTGCTCTCCTCCCTCTCTCCCATTCTCGCTCACCACTCTCCTCACTCTCCCCCCCCCCCCTTCTCTTTCTCCCTGATCCAAATCGACCAAATCAATCCAGTTGATACAACTGAATACAAATTGTATTTTGTTGTATTTGTTGACACAACTAAATATAATTTACGAATTGATATTTTTTATTCGTTGATACAACTGAATACAAATTGTATTCGTTGATACGAATTTGAATTTTATATTCATTGATACAAATGTGTTTTGTTGATATGAATTTTTTTTGTATTCGTTGATACAATCGAATACAAAATATATTTGTTGTTACAAATTGTATTTTGTATTGATGATACAATTGTGTTAGTTGATACACATTGATACAGTTGAATACAAATTGTATAACAGTGAAAATAGTGACGCGAAATATAAAAAAAATCACGAAATACAATTGGTGCGAAATACAATTGATATTCAAATTGTTGGTACAGTTTGTAGTTAGCCAAACTGTTGCTATGGAGGCTTTATTAAGTTCATTAGAGTTGATATTTTTGAAAGTTGCTCTATTATTTTTAATACAACAAACCAAACACTCAATAAAAATAATACTAAAATAACTAATCCCAACATAACCAATCTCATCATAACTTGTCTTCAAACCAAACGACTCCTTAGAATTTGTGAAAACCTCCGCTAAAGGGGCAAATAAATTACATGTGATTATCTTCATCTAGGATTTTTATAGGGAAACTTACATAGATATACTATATTAAAAAAATATTTACCATCTATAGCAATAATATTTTGGACACCTAATAATACATTTATAATACAGTTTTTATACATATTACAGAGAACAATTTATAAAACACATATAATACAAGTTTTATTCATGGATAATACATTTATCACACACTTTAATACACTTATAATACATTATGCCAATTTCTTACCAAACAAGCATAATACATTTTAAAACACTTATAATACATCTATATTGCATGCATAATTCACTTTTAATACATAGTACAGATTTATCATAGTATTGCTATGTATTGCTATAGATGATAATAAATAAAAAGTATCGCTAAAAACAGTAATTATTTATTAAAAAAATACTTACCCAAGTAATTTTTCCTTTATACTATAGGTTGCTTATCATTTTTTTAGTAATTTTTTTGGAGATGAAGATTTCTTACCAAAACTAGAGAGTATTTTTTATTCCTAGAATGAAGGGTATAGTAATCAATCATGATTAAGATTATTAATTAATTAAAATAAATTTGGACGATTAACAAGCAAATAGGACAAGTATCGGAAATCTAAATAGGAACTTGAGCAAAAAAAAAAAAAAAGTCAAATCCAATTTTTACGATACAAAACCAGATAACCAATTTAAAAGAGCAAGTTACATATTTGGTTGATCTGTCAACTATTACCAACTAAGGAGTATCCTTTTAAAATTCCAAACAACTCTTATACAACTATAGCCAACTAATCCTTCATCAATACACACCTTAATAATACACTTAGAATATGTATCACATGCTATAAGAATTCTTTTGGAATATTTCAGATCTATTTTAGTTGACTTGATCTCATAGATTAATGGGATATTATATACTCACATGATATTCGATTTCCATTAATCTTTTTTTATTTTCTGAATATTCCAACGTAATGAGAAATAGGTACTTCCAAAGAAAAAGTCATAATAGGAATTAGAAGGTATACATAATTACGGGGCAGGGACGGCTCAAGCTTGAGGTAAAAATTAAATAGAGGCCTTAACCTTTTAAGAAAAATAATTTCTTTTTTTTATAAAGTCTACTTTTTAAATTTCTTGAGATGCAACGTTGTTACTTTTAAAAATTATAAGAAGAAACGGATTACAAAAAAATAAATTATCATTTTAAATTTTGCAAAAAAAAAAAAAAAAAACTCATGATCGATCTGAAGAGATTGTCTATACCATGTGAAAGATTATATTAAAGAATAACTAGTTACTATTATTGTTGACTACTGAATCTTTATAAATATGTACTATCTTCCAACTTCATTCTTCTAAGTGGAAAAAAATAATGGACATTCATCTCCCTTACAACCTAGTAGTGTCCCTTCCAACAATAACATTTCTTCCACTTGTGATTTGCATCTACTTTTTGTTACATCATAATTTTTCGAAATTGGGGAAATGTGAGCAACCGAAATCCTATCCATTATTCGGTTGCATATTCTCCGTTATGAAAAATCGCGACAGGATAGTCATGTGGACGACAGAATTGCTTCAACAATCACCATCATCAACCATCACCCTTTCGGGTCCCTTAGGTCAAAGTTGGATCATAACTTCAAACCCTTCCAACATTCAACATATCCTCAAGACGCGTTTCAATACTTATAAAAAAGATGCCATTCTCCAACGCAGTTTACATGACATGTTGGGGAATGGCATCTTTCTTGCCGATGGAGTCAAATGGAAGGTCCAAAGACAACTCTACACCCACGAGTTTAAAATGGATACGTTCCATCGTTTATTAGAGAATGTCACCACGAAGGAGCTTTCTACGCGTCT
This sequence comes from Jaltomata sinuosa, assembly GCA_003996215.1. Classification (NCBI taxonomy): domain Eukaryota; kingdom Viridiplantae; phylum Streptophyta; class Magnoliopsida; order Solanales; family Solanaceae; genus Jaltomata; species Jaltomata sinuosa. The sequence continues at coordinate 405,810 of QJPP01007311.1, read as the reverse complement.
TCTTCCTCTCTTCTCAGCTGCAGAATGTGGCTCGAGTGGTCCTGTGCTAGACCTTCAGGGAATCTTTCATCGATTCACGTTTGACATGGTGTGTCAAGTAGGGTTTGGTTATGATCCCGAGTACTTGTTACCATCTCTACCGAATACCCAATTGGCAGACGCTTATACGACCGCAATCAAGATCTGCATGGGAAGGTACATTTGTCCTCCACTTATATGGAAAGTTAAAAAACTATTAAACATTGGATCCGAAAAGAAACTCAGTCTTGCAATTAATAAAATACGTGAGTTTATAAGAAAAAGAATCATAGAAAAGAAAGAAGAACTAATTTTAACTGACAGCCCTTCACTGCATGTTCCTAGCAATTTCCTTTACCGGATGCTAGCAAGGGCTCACACAAATATGTCTATTTTTGATGAGGAGTATTATATAGATGAGGCTATTAATCTCCTCTTGGGTGCAGAAGACGCTTTGTGTTCCGCTTTAGTATGGTTTTTTTGGTTAGTCTCGAGTAATCCACAAGTGGAAAAGGAAATCGTCAGAGAAATACGTGACCAAAAAAACAATAATAATAATAAGGTATATTTGCATGCATCAATTTGTGAAAGCATGAGACTTTACCCTCCGATCCCTCAAGAATCCAAGCAAGCAATGGAAGACGATATTTGGCCTGATGGAACAAAGGTGAAGAAGGGAACGCGTGTTATTTACAACATTTTTGCAATGGGGAGATCGACAGAGCTATGGGGTAAAAATTGGGACGATTTCAGTCCAGAGAGGTGGTTGGAGAGAGATGGAAGCACGGGGGATTGGAGATTTATCCCGAGGGATCCTTTCACCTATCCCGTGTTTCAAGCAGGTCCAAGGACTTGTTTAGGAAAAGATATCGCTTTCATGCAGATAAAATTGGTGGCAACAACCGTGCTAAGGCAATTTCAGCTTGTTCCGGCTATGGAAGGTTATAGTCCAATTTATGGTTCGTCCATGACATCAAAGATGAAAAATGGCTTTCCAGTACGAATTCTACAACGTCCATAAATTCTATAATGTTATGTTAGATTAATAAAGCAAAAGGGCTAGCTTTCTTTTGTTTCCAACTACATTCCATTGTATTTCTTCATCTTGTATTGTGTCCTACTCTTTATTATGTCTTTCGCAACACTAATAAATAATGTTCCTACCTTTTGTGTTGTTTGAGATGGAGTACATAGTATATTTCAAACTTAGTTGAGAAGGGAAACAAAGACGGGTTCAAGATCTAACGTTTATGAATTTTATTAATAATCGCGAGAAAAGTTTAAGACCAAGAGTGTAAAGAAACAAATGAAAATGTAAAAAGTACTTGAGTGGAATTGTACCAAAACTTGAGCTATTTTATAATTGGATTCCCACCTAAGTATTCTTATATGAATAGTGGACTTCTTACAAATACAAATTCTTGGCAAGAGTTATTGAATTCTCGAAAACATGTACTCGATACTCTAGATCAACCCCGGTTGAGAAATTTGACATTTCATACAATGTTATACGAACAAAATAGATATCATATATCTTGACCATATGTATAAAAACCATATTAACCGCGAAAGCCATTGTTTGAAAATCATAAACATTTTCTAATCAAATGAAATCTTTTTAAAGTCGAAACCATACATGAAACAAACATTTCATAAGAATAGTATTTGAAGGACAAAAAGGGGGAAAAAACCATAGAAAATGTATGTTTTAGGCATTGAAATTCTTTCGAGAAAATGCAAAAATGAGTCCCTTATTATTGGTAGTAGGTTCAAACTAGTCTCTTAATTACGTATTACCAAAGCAGATTTGATCTTTTAAATTTATCAAAATTAGGCACTTTTAGTCTTTCTGTCAAATATTTACCAAACTCTAATTTTTTTTTTTTGTTTTCGTTTTATTTGTTTGTTTGTTTATTTTGCATGAAGTACCCGTTGAGTGAATTTGTGGCATACAAAAATATTTTATGGGTAAATCATTATGACACCCTTAGCTTGATCTACTTTTCTTTTTAATTCATTTAAAAAAGAATGACTCTTTCCCTTTTTAGCAGCTCTTTAATTACAACTTTCCACACGGCGTGTTTAAGACCACAAGATTGAAGGACATTTTGATACATTTAACATATCTTTAATTTAAAATCACAAAATTCAAAAATTTTCTTTATTTTCTTAAACTCCGTACCAAGTTAAAATAGGTCAAATAAATTAAAACGGAGAGAGTATTAATCTATGAGAAGTCAACTAAAATAGATCTCTAGTCCCACAAAAAACTCTTAGAACATGAATTAGAAAATGAAGGTACTTTAAGTAGCATAATGGGATTAATCTAATATTGTACGTACACCAAATGTCTATATGTTTTGTAGATGAAGAATAACTAGTTGGCTGCAATTGTATAGGAGATGTTACATATTTTTATATGTATAGGGCATGGCCTGTGCTTGAGCAGGCGCCCAACATTGACATGCCTGTACTGAAATCAAAGGATAAATACTCGTAAATAGAAGAAGTTTTACCAAAACACGAATATAATACAACTTAGCTCTATTTAATCGTATGTGCAAAAATGACATAAGAGTGGCGCCCTTCCAACAACAATCTAGAGTTCTAGTTGCATTCGCGGTCTGGAAGGGAGGAAGGAGGCCCTCCTCCAGGAACGAAGAGAACTATCTTTGCGGGTCACCTGCATAGCTTTGGATTCCCAGAGAAGATCTGTTACATTGAAAGAAAAATTGAAATGGTTTAGACCAAACATAATTGAAATAACTCGAAAGAAGACGTTGCATTACTTTACCTGCTTCTAAAATAGAATAAAAAAAATTGAAATGGTCCCTTTTGCAATTGATCTCTCACAAAATGACAGTCAACTTCTATGTGTTTGGTCCTTTCACGGAACACAGGGTTTCTTGCTATGTGAAGTGAGGATTGGCTATCATAATATACATGAAAAGGAACTGAACAAGGCACTGTGAGTTCTTCAAACAATCTGCTCAACCATACCAACTCACCTACCACTTTTCTGAGTGCCCTGTATTCAGCTTCAGCAGAGGACAAGGAAATGGTTTCCTGTTTCTTTGATTTCTAACTGTCTCAACTCTTCAATCTCCTTGAGGTTTGTTCCTATAAGGATAATGTCATCTACGTACACAACTATATAAACTGCTGAGCTACTTGTTTTCTTGTGAAAGAAGGAATAGTCATGCATTGAATGTGTGTAGCCTCTAGAACACAAGGCCTGAGTTAGCTTGGCATATCATTGCCTACTAGTTTGTTTCAGCCCATATAATGATTTGTTTGGTCTGCAAACTAACTTAGGATTATCTACTGCCAACCCAGGAGGTAAGGCCATGTATACCCTTCATCTAAATCACCATGTAGGAATGCGTTGTTGACATCCAATTGAAAGATACTTCAACCTTTCTTAACAGCAGTGGCCAACAAGGCTCTCACAATTGTCATTTTTACCACTAGTGAAAAAGTCTTTGTGTAGTCAATCCCAGCTTGTTGAGTGTACCCTTTAACTACTAGCCTGGATTTAAACCTCTCTATGCTCCCATCAACCTTGTGTTTAATCTTATAGACCCACTTGCATCCTATTGTCTGTTTACCTGGAGGCAGTGGTACTAAATCCCAAGTGTGATTCAAGTGCAGTACTTATTCCTGATTCATGACAGTTTTCCAAGTAGGATTCATAGATTCAAGTGCAGTAGGATTCACAGTTTTCCATATGAAGTAGGTTCACTATCAGTACAAATGTTATTCACAAGACTCAAGACTTTCAGGATTCAAGACATCAGGAGAAATGTGATTACAATGTGAGAAAAATGCAGTGAGAGAGATGTGGATGTGCTTGAAGCAGGTTTAATATTAGGCAATTTGTGTATGTAATCATGCAAGTAGCTGGGAGGTTTGTGACCTCTTTGAGAGTTTCTTAATTCTATAATGGGTTTACTAATGCTATCTGGTGTGGAAGTTGGAATAGGTACACTATGTGAACTAACATCTGGTGAAGTGTGAGGAGTGTTGGAAATGGGATTTGGAGTAAATTCTGCAGTAGGGGTCACACTTGCACCATTACATCTACCTAGTTTATCAGGAACACTTTGAGGGATAGGATCAGAGGCACAATCAATGAATGGAATAGAAGTAAGAACAGAAGGAAATGAAGTAAGATTATGATCTATAGTCAAAGGAAAAATAGCTTCTTTAAAAACAACATCTCTGGAAATGTGAATTTGTCTGGTTGCTAGACTAAGCACTTTGTACCCTTTGACAGCATGAGGATATCCAATAAAGACATGATGGGTAGTTCTAGGTTCTAGTTTATCTCTATGTGGTTTAGGAACTGTAGGATAACACAAACAACCAAAACTCTTCATGTGTGAATAAGTTGGTTTTCTTTGGTAAAGGATTTCATATGGGCACTTTTTCTTTATGTGACATGAGGGTAACCCATTAATGATGTAGGTGGCACACAAAACACACTCTCCCCAATATTTTATTGGTAGTTTGGATTGGAAAAGGAGAGCTCTAGCAGTTTCTATTAGGGGTTTGTGCTTTATTTCCACCACACCATTCTGCTGTGGTGTTTATGGGCATGTTCTTTGGTGAATAATTCCTTTGGATTGAAAAAATGATGTTGCCTTTGTATTAACATATTTCAGTCCATTGTCAGACCTGATGGATTTAATTTTGGTATTAAACTGGTTTTCAACCATGGCAGTGAAGGTTTTAATGACTTCCAAGGCATTGCTTTTGCAAGTTATAAATTGTGTCCAGGTGGCTCTACTGTAGTCATCTACCATTGTGATGAAGTATCTGAATTTATCATGGCTCATTGTATGGTAGGGGCCCCATAGATCTACATGTAGAAGCTGGAATATATCTGTGGAACAAGTGGTTCTTTGAGGAAAGGAAAGTCTCTTGTCTAGCCATAGGACATATGGAACAAAGAAAAGGTTGTCTAGGGGAGAATTTATCTGGTATCTGGTGAATTTCTCTCATTTTTCCAAAGGGTACTTGCCCAAGTTTGTTATGCCACAAGATATTAACATCATTTCCATGAGACAAAGATGTATTTAAAGAGACAGAGTGAGGTTTATTATGAACAACAACTTTATTTGGAACAACTTTAGAGACATAGTCAGTAGTAGGGAAAGGGAAACATTTGTTTTGAACAGATGGAGTACAAGAATTATTGAAGTGAAGGGGAAAACTATGCTCAATAGATGAACTACAAGTCTTATTGAAATGAAGCTTGCAATCTGGTCTCTGGGTGCAGCAAGAGGAAACAGAAACCATATGAGCTTGGTGTTCAGATGAGTGTGGGTTGTTGTTCTTCAAACATTTAAGGCATAGAAGATATATGTCATTGCTGACTTTACCAATCTCCAGAGGCCTCTTCATTGAAAGGGCCTGTAGAAGACAAGAATATTTTGAGAAAGCAATAATGCTATTAGAATGGAAGGTTAAAAAATGAATAGAAATCAAATTATATTTGAAGGAATGTACAAAAAAAACTTCATGCAGGACAATGTCAGGTGCAAGTGCTACACTACCAATTTGAGTTACTTTTACCGTATATCCATCTGGGAGAACAACTAGTAGGGGTTGCAATAATGTTGACTAGAAAGGATTTATTGAAGGTCATGTGGTTAGATTCCCCTGAGTCCAAAATCCAAGAATTAGGTCTGTTGTGAAGACATTTGCAAGACAGATTACCAAAATCAATGGAGGAAGTGCAAACTATTATACCTGCAAAGTTCATTGTTCCATTGGCAGGTCCTAAAGCACTAGCACCATTGGGATTGTCTCTCCTATGGTCACCTTGAACCTGAAAAATGCTGCAGCAAACTGATAACTTGATCATATTGTTCCATAGCCAAGTTCATGCTAGGATTACCATATTGATTTGACTGCTCAACACCCATTGTGGAAACCATATCATAATATGTTCATGGTCCTTGCACACTAGTCATAACTCTCTTTCACTTGTCAAATCTGTTTTGATTAGGATATTGTTGGTGATTATGAGTGTAGGTTGGTTGACCCTGTGGGTAACTGTGAAGTTTGTAACATTTATTTTAAGCATATGAGTTTAAGGTAAATGTATTGACAAGTAAAACATGCACCATTACACGTGGAATTACCAACTTTAATAAATGTCTAATAAACAAAATAGACAGAGCACCGATAGAGAAATTACCAACTTTAACAGTAAAAGAGTGCAGAAGAAAGAGAAGAAGGAAGTTAAGAAACTCACCTAAAGCCTTGGAATGAAAATGAAGGAGCAAATGAAAATTGTGGAGTTATATCAAAAGTGACACACGTGGTTTGCTAAAGTGAATGTAGGACACGTATCTTTTTCCTTTTTTTGACAACATTGCAGGACACGTACCTAAATGTCAATGAGGTGGGCCCAACTTTATGGTACATTTCAGAAAGCTTTTTGTACAATTTTTTGTGCAGTGTTCGTCCAGCCCTTGTTGGCTTATAAAGAATCGAATTTGGATCTGCATCAACATTAAAGAAATGATTATAATAAATTGATTTCTTATTTACTTAACCACATTACGGGTGTGTTTGGTATGAAGGGATATATTTTTCGGAGAAAATGTTTTTTTAGAAAATATGTTTCGAAAAAATAAGTGTTTTTCTTACTTATTTTCTGGTGTTTGATTAATAATAAGGAGAAAATATTATCCCAAAAGTACTTTGATATAAAATATGCAAATACTACGGCCCAGGATCTAGACCCCACCCTCTACCACGGACTTGGACTTCTATCCCGATTCAACATGAAACCCAACACGGGCCTGACCCCAACTCGAATCTGGAATGCTAGTTCTTACTGTTCATTATGATATGAATATTTTACATCAATTTGTTATGTATGGATGATGAGATTCCATTGATACAGAGTCAATTCCAATTGACTTATTGGAGGGTCCCATTGGCGTGCATCTAATAGGAACTGAACCAACGAATTTGCCAAATATGGCCCCCATCCCCAACCTCAACTTGAGACTCGATCCCTGACTCCGACTTGACCATCGACCCCGCCCTCGACTTATGATTCGACCCTAGCCAATGACTTGATCCTCAATTTGAGACCCTATCTCCACTCGAGACTCGATTCCCTGGCTTTGATACGACCCCAACCCAGGCCCGACATCGAATTGAAACCTAACCTTACTCGAGACGCGACCTGGACTTGGGACCCGATCGTAACCCAGACTAGAAACTCGAGACCCTATCCTTGATATGAAATTGGAACCCAATCCTGGACCCCTACACAAAACTGTAACCTTAGCCTTGCCTTGACTCGAGACTTGAACCCTGACCCCCAACTCTAACCTCAACTTAGGACCTGATCCTCGACTTTGACCCAATACCGGCCTAACTCGCGACTCGACCCTAGCCCCTGACTTGATCTTTGACCCAAGACTCAACCCCCACCCAGGACCGAGTCTTTGACTAGGGACCCAACTCTCCGGCCCTGACCTCTACTTGGGAGTTGACCACGACTTTTAAATCGATACCTAATTACCGATACATAACCGGGATGCGATCCCTATTCGAACTCGAAACTCAAACCTTGGTCTAACCACGACCTACGATTCAAACCCTAACCCCCTCCATGACCTCAAATTAGGACCCAATCCCCGATCCTAACTTTGATCTCAACCTTAGACTGTGACTCGATTCTAAAATTGGGACTCAACTCCCTGACTTTGACCCGGCCTAAACCTAGGACTCGACCCTAATTTATGACTTGATCCTTGAATCAAAACCTGACTCCTCGACCCAACACGGATCCTCACTCAAAACCTGACCTAACCTATGATTTGACTCCTATTTTTACCCGGGATCAGATTTGACTCCCATTCCTAGAGATCTGACCTCAACGGAATCTGACCTTGACTCGGGACTCATCCTGACCCTCGACTCGAGACCCCACCCTGTCCTGGACCTGACTCCAACCCAGGTCCTGACAAACTTCAACTTGTTCCAAAATACTTTGGCTTGAGGATCACAATTATGATCTTGCAATCCTTTTAAGAAGTGAATACCTCGTCATGATGCAAATCCACATCACTGGCATATCACGCGAGCTGAGCGAACCAACTCATATCATACACCTTGATCATATACAAGAAAGTCATATTAATTGCGAAAGTCATTATTTAAAAATCATAAACATTTTCAAATCAAATGAAACATACATGAAACAAATATTTCATAAGAATAGTAGTTTACCAGAAACTTATACCTTTCATCTTTGTGTTGAGAATGTTGGATTCGGTTAAACCCATTTTTTATATGATACGTCCGCGCCACTATTGATGTCTATGAGAAATATGTTTCTAGTTATAGACAGGGGCAGATCTAGGTGAGAGGTAGGTTCATTCGAACCTCCTCGGTCAAATTTGAATATTATGTGTATATAATCTTTAATAACTCCCTTAGCACAAGTGAAAATCGTAGCTCAATGGTCCAGGGGTTCAATTTTTCACCGAGGTCACTTTTTGTAGTGTTTTTTCAGTTTTGCCCTTTCTGACTCCTTTTTCTTTTTAAATGAGCAATTAGGCTTTGTGCTTTCTAATTATCAACTGGACCTGCAGACAGAAATTAGTTAGTGTCTTCTTGTTTTAGGTAACCCATTTTGTATTTATTTATTATTCACTTAATAGTTAGTCTTTTTTATTTTGTCCAAATATAAATATTGAGTCTAGAATTTATGTACATATTTTTTATATAGTTGAAATGAAAGATATTTAATTTTATCTCTTTCGATGCTTCGGTTACTAAGAAGGGATGATAAGGCGGGTTAAAATTTGGCAAGTGCTTCGCTTTGCTTTTCGTCTTGTAATTTTCACGTGTTACGTTGAACTCCCTGGATGAAAATTCTGCCTCCCCCACTGTTTATAGACTATGTTGCTCGAATTCGGGTGCGGGTGTTCCATATGAGTGCGGATCTAGAGGTCAGATCCTTCATGATCTAAATTTTAAGATTCGGGGGATACAGATCCATGTATGGACACGGGTGTGGGGATTCACCTAAAAATAATTTAGATATTTAAAAGTAGAGGTATAAAACATAAATTATGAGATATTATGTAGAGAGCCTGAGGAGAAAATATTGATCAAAAGGAGAATCCGTGAAATGGAGATAAAAGGAAAAGGAGTGACATAGAAATATTAGCTTTTGTTTTGATTATAAAGTTCATTAAATCTGTGCAGAATTTAGAGTATGTTTAGATGGGCTTATAACTTATAATTTATAAACAAGTGCTTAAAAACACTTTTTTATTTAACCCAAACACTAGAAAATTTCTTAAAAGCTATCTTGGCTTAAAAACACCTGAAACAAGCCAATCCAAACAGGCTCTTAATCCATCGATTTTGGTCAAGGTATCCAAAATCGATTCACCAGATCAAATATGGATCTCAAATTCACAGTACCACACTCATGTCGTTGTTGAAAGGCTCAAAAGTCGTATCTAAATCTAGGGGGGTTTAAATAGACAACATTCAGGAAGGAGACAAAAAATTGAGGCAATTTAGCTCTCTGAATCCTTGTTCCACCATTCCCAATCCAGATTGGTAGAGGGGCCAGCTCCTATAGTGTGACGGACAATGTGTACAAAGCCCGGGAATGATATCACCGCAGTATGGCTGACACAATTTCCTAGAATGTAAGTAGTGGTTATGATCGATTCGATAGAAAGAAAGAAATAGTATGTGTTTTTTGTTGGGGATTTCCAGGAAAAAATCATTAATACGAATGCGATATCGAAAGTGAAGTATCCGAACAATATACGTTATAGATGGAATAGCAGCTCTCCCACATCGACAACCAAGTAATAATGTAAGAAGTTTGTCTGGCTTAACAGAGCAGAGTTGGGCCATATACCATGTTTGTCCTCCATCACTTTTTTCTTGAAATTATTATGATATTTTATTTGGACACTCAATCACTTTTTTCTTGAAATTATTATGATATTTTATTTGGACACTCAATTTTTAATCAAGTATTTCGATTAGACATTTTTGATTTAAATTAATTTTTTTGTGTGTGTTTTCTTAAGTTAATCACATAAAATAGAATGCATATAACTATTTAATAGACGAACAAAAATATGTGCAATTTTTTTTTTTCAAAATTTGAACCGAAAGTGTTTAATCGGAAAACTTTCTTAAAAGTTGAGGTGTTTCAATTAGAAATATGACTTAGTCTAAATATGATAAAGAAAACAAATTATAACGATAAGTGAAGAATTGCATAACTTTCCCAAAATACAAAAAATAATTAAAACACACTAAGGATATGAAGATCACAATTCACACATTGTGGCCCCTCATAAGATTGCTTCTAAAAATCAAAATATAGCTGCTACATCAAACTTAATCACTTCGGTGTCTGAACAACCGAAGAAGCAAACTCGAGGAACTCTTTGTTACTCTGTAATGTTAACATATCATCTTCTTTCAAATTGACTAGTGCATTTATCCCGTCTCCATTTGGATCATCAAGGAAATAGATGTTGTTCTTCACTCGACTGCTCGCTATGGTCACTCTTATAGGCTTACCCCATCCAAAATCAATCTTATATAACCCAAAATTGCACCAGCTACTGCACGAATAAATGTTATATGTATTTTTTTCTATTTTTTCTACACCTCTTTTAACTTTTTCAAGTGCGTGTGAGGTTAGTCGATCTGTACTCATAACTTTCAACTCATCTCGAAGTTGTTGTTTAGCCTTGTGTAGTTGAGCACAGAAATTGTGTAGTTTTATGTCATCTTTTGTCGTTGCTATTGCGCCAAAGTGACAACAAGCGTTTCCAATGGTGTTTTTTGGCAATGGTGGGCGTAAATTCATTACATGGCTCAATAGAGATGGTTTGAACAAGCCACCGGAGTTTTCCATTGTTATTGCCGCTACACATTTATGAATATGTGTTGTGGCAACTTCAACGCGACTTGGATTTTGTACTCCTGAACCATTTGCAACAATATCTTTGAGTTTGCCCAAACTAGAGGACGAAAAATGGAACAATCTTGATAGAGCGCGATGTGGTTCAAGCGTAACATTAGGTAAAGTTGGAAGATCATCGATTAGTGGGAAGAAAGAAGATGCATCAAACCGAGGAGACGGTTTGAAATCCGGATCTCGAGTTGTTGTTGCCCAATCATCAAAGAATGTAGAGAGACTATATGCATCAACAATCTTGTGCCATATGCACATACTGACTGCTATTCCACCACAATCGAAATGACTTAATTGGACCAGTAGTAGACTTCCACTGACCGAACGACTCCAAGGCAAATCCTGTGGGAAGACTACATCTGTCGCGTTATTATAAGGGTTGTTGAGAATTTCAGACATTGGACAATCAACTCGGACATTTAAAAACTCAACACCTATATCATTACAATCGATATATTTATCATCAACGATTGTTCCAGCGAAGGGATAGTAAGAGTCTAATACTTTAACAAGGGAGTTTTCAAGAATATGTGATATCTGGCTTATATTATAATTTACGGGTTTTGAATAGAAGGTGGCAATTGGAGTGTATTCAGGAGGAGATACGTAATCCATGAACGAGAGATTGTGACGTCTAAAGGAAGACGGGGTTGGAGAGAATGGCTTAACGATTTTTCGCGAAAGAATCGTCGATGCAACCATTTTAGCTCTCTCTATTTTGTGAGCCCTAGCATTTTCACATCCATAGTTATACAGAGAGTTGGAAATGAAAATCAACAAAGAATAAAATTAATAAAAATAAGTAAAATAATTCTACTACATGTGGAGATATATTTTAAAATGAGATGTATACTATACATTAACTTTGAATAATTTTATTTCCTCCGTTCCAAAATACTTTTCAAAATTTCCTTCTTGAGAGTTAAACGATTGATATGAACTTTTTGACCAATATTTTAGGATGTACTTTCTCATCATATTGATATGAGAAAAATTATAACTTATAGTACTTTTCATATAGTTTTAAAATATCTAAATTTTAATTTTAAAATCGAATTAATCTAACTTTAAAAATTAGTCAAATTAACTCTCGAGAAGCAAATTATTTACAAAAAATAAGAAGATACTATTGGAACTAGTAGCCATGTGGTATCAATTAATTAAGTAATTTTAAATTTAGAATGATGTTAATTCAACAATGTTTCTCTCCATATAATGTGGTTAATTTATTATGATCCATGTGCAAGAAGAGTTAGATTTCAACTATTTAGGACTAGGGGCATAGCTAATTAATTTAGAGTTTATGAGTTTTAAATTTATTCTCGAATCCAAAGTCATCATAGTTACTGAATTTGTAATAATATATATATATATATATTAATATAGAATTTAAATAAAGATCGTTGAATTCATCGAAACTCGTAACTTATACTGATAATTCTTGAATAACAACAATATATTTTAGAATAATTTCAGAGACATTTCTTTAAGATAGACTTTGTAAAACTCATCACTTCTCCTTTTATTTTTTTTAAAAACAATTTATGACTTTATTATTTTTGGATAATAACATTTTATAGGTGCATTTTTACATTCCAAAGGAAAATAGCGAGAGAGGAAGAAAAGGGGATTGTGTGACTATACAGAAAATTATAGCCATCATAATAAAAAATAATAAATAATTATAAGTTGGTAAAGAATAATTTTTTTTAATTATAAGAAGAAAAATAGAAAGATAAATACAATTAGATTTCTTAAAAATTGGAAAGTTGAATCAAATCGACAACAACCAAACTGCTAAATATTTATTATATTTAGTCTAATTTAATTTTAGTAATTGAAAATTAATTAAAATTAATTTAATATTGATTTTTATTAAAAATCGATCCAAATCAAACTATGAACACCCTTATCTACTTATAAACCTCCTTAAAATGTGAATTTAAAATCTTAAAAATAAAATATGTTATTTATTCTATACGATAATTAAAAATTATATGATAGTGTCAAGATTACTTACACAAATGGTTGACTTCACAATTTTTAAATAATTACACTTCACCACCACTTTAGGAGAATGCCAGAACAGCAAGACTCAATCAATATATAGAAACCTTAACTATATTATGCCAAACACACAAGTATTTACAATTATTATTTTTTCTCGATTCAAAATAAATAATTTTTTAGAGGTGTAGTATATTCTTAAGAAAATTCGTTAGTGACATTAATTAAAGGATAATATATTAATATTATCCTTTTGCTTTTTTCCAAACTTTTTTTTAAAACTAGAGATAATTGAAAAATCCATTAGAGAGAACGGTAATTTTGGAAAAAAAAATAATTAATACATCTTTGAATTTTGAAAAATTTATTCATTTTGAACCATAGAAAAGTGCTAGAAATCAGATTAACCCGGTGCATATCAAAGGGTAGCAGGTGCAGATTCTCTTGGGATTTTAAAAAAAAAGTGTTAGAAATTCAATTCTTTTGAACTAATTAAGGAAAAAGTATTATTTTATTTTGCGATTTTCCTACTTGAATTACCATTGGTTTGCATTTCATACTTAAACTATCATTGATAATTTATCAAAACACACATCAAAGCTGATTAAGCCAAATATTTGAGTACAATTGTCAAAAGACGTGTGATAACTTAATTTGCCCATAAGTTTTGTCCACATGATAGCCGACTCATTAATTTTATGGTGTATTTTGATAAATAGTTTGTGATAGTTCAGGTAGAAAATTTGCAAAAAGTGATATGTGTTTTTAACCAACAATAATAGCATACTCATTGTAATCCGACAAATGAGATTTAAAAAAAATAGCGTGTATGTAACCTGATATTTACCGTGTGAAGGTAGACCGACCGTTTCAAGAATCCAAGTTGTCCCACGTGATGAATCGTAATTAGTAACCTTCATTAAGTAATTTATTTCAAAGATTTTAAAAACATTTGTAAATGGATTTTATGATCCTCTAGAAGTTGACATTTTTAACGTTAAAATAATAATACTCCAATTAAATCTGGATCTTTACATGTTACAATCAATTAGCTCACATGTGTTGGACGTTGCTTCATTTATTCATTTACTAGTATTTGATAACGTGTTAACGTGTGTGTTGCACATTTATCTCCTATATTTATTATTTTATTTGCTTCAATTTATATGATACCTATTGGATTTTGAGATTTAAATAAGTTTTCTTTGATCGTAATTTTTTTATACATTTTTTAGATATTTTGAATTGTCAAAATCATTGTGACTTATAGTAGTACTTTTTACATAGTTTTCAAATATATAAAAAAATTCAAAAAATTTGAAGGTTACATTTCTGAATTCACGATCAAAACTAACTGTTTGACTCTTAAAATTAGAACTATGCCACATAAATTGAGATAGACAGAGTATAAAATTTGTACTACCTCCGTTCCTTTTTAGTTGTCAGGATAATATTATGCACAATCCTTAAGAAAAAATTAATTATTAATGCAATTTGACTTATATATCCTTTATTAATTCTTTAATCTTTGTCTATTTATGTGCCTCTTAATTCTAAAATAATTAATGTTAAGAGAAAAGTTGAAAAATAACATTAATTCTATCTTTATTTTTTAAATTTACAAGTATTTCAGAATAACTATTTTTAATAAATATGACAATTAAAAGAGAACGGAGGGAGTATTATAAGTGAATTAGGGGGAGTAACTTTTTTAGTTTCAGAAATCTCGCAAATCTGCATCTCAACATTGTTTTGAACTGTTTAAGTGAAATATACTATTCCCTCTGTTTTAATTTGTTCGATATTACTTTCTTATTAATTTGTTTAAAAAATTAATGGTACAATTAATTATATTCAAAAATAATTTAACTCTAACTTTTTATATTATCCTTAGTAAAAAAAACTTTTATAGTCATATAAATATTATGTCATGTTTAAAGCCACAAATTAAATTTTTATAATCGCATAAATATTGCTCTTTTTATCCCAATTTACGAATGTATTATGCTCGAGTTAGTCAGTTACACTAGCTAACATAACGACACCCAACACTTCGAGTGATATAGGCGTTGAAAGACCAATTAAGGTCTCGTATGTGAAGCGGTTCGAAATACGAGGCAAAACACTTAATTTTAATTATGAATTGGATTTTTTTTCAATATATTTAAAAATTATACGAAAAGTACTACAAGCCAACATAACTAATGATTTAAATTTTTTTGATTGTTGGAGAGTAAATTGTTTTGACTCTCCAAACAGTAACACCTTCACATATACCGAGACAAATGGGAGTATGACATGTTTAGGGGTGTGTTTGGTATGGAGAAAATTAAACATTTTCTGGAAAATATTTTTCTATTTTCTAGTGTTTGGTTGATCAAAAAAATTGAAAACTATTTTCTTTAGGAAAACAACCTCCTTGAAAATAAGGAAAATGACTTCTTTAATAAAAGTAGAAAAAACAAGTCACATTGTCTCATCCCCACCCTCATAACCACCCCCTACCCCACCTCCCACCCCACCCCACACAATGTTTTTGACAAAAAATTAAATTTTTTTCTAGATCACCCCACCTCCACCCCACCCACCTCAATTTATTTTCAAATATTGTTTTTAATTTTTTTTTGTACCCCACCTCACCTCCCAAAACCCACACCCACCCCACCTTACTCCATCCCACCACCTCCACCCCACCCACCCCAACTTTTTTCTACCCCCACCACACCATCCACCCCATCCCCACCTCCCACCCACTCCATCCCCACCCCACTCCCGCGCTACTAATTCCCACCTCCACCTATCCTCATAGTTTTATTTTAGATATACTCAAATGCTTTTAGAATAATATTTTTTACTTGCATACCAAACACAAGAAAATAAGTAAGAAATCACTTATTTTCCTAAGAAATATTTTTTTGAAAAATATTTTCCTTGAAAAACATTTTCCTCCATACCAAACACACCCTAAGACCACACATTTTTAAATTCCTAATTTTTTTTTTCAAATTTCGTAGCAAGTCAAACTATGACGAACACAAAGTGAGAACTCCCCCCGTTTCAATTTGTTTGTCCTGCTTTCCATTTTAGTCAATTTCAAAAAGAAGTTTGTCTGGCTTAACAGAGCAGAGTTGGCCCATATACCATGTTTGTCCTCCATCACTTTTATTCTTGAAATTATTATGATATTTTATTTGGACATTTAATTTTTAATTAAGTATTTTGATTAGATATTTTTGGTTTAAATTTAATTTTTTGTGTGTGTTTTCTTAAGTTAATCACATAAAATAGAATACATATAACTATCTAATAGACGAAAAAAATATGTGCAAAATTTGAACCGAAAGTATCTAATCGGAACACTTTCTTAGTAGTTGAGGTGTTTCAATTAGAAATATGACTTAGTCTAAATATGATAAAGAAAACAAATTATAACGATAAGTGAAGAATTGCATAACTTTCCCAAAATACAAAAAATAATTAAAACACACTAAGGATATGAAGATCACAATTCACACATTGTGGCCCCTCATAAGATTGCTTCTAAAAATCGAAATATAGCTGCTACATCAAACTTAATCACTTCGGTGTCTGAACAACCGAAGAAGCAAACTCGAGGAACTCTTTGTTACTCTGTAATGTTAACATATCATCTTCTTTCAAATTGACTAGTGCATTTATCCCGTCTCCATTTGGATCATCAAGGAAATAGATGTTGTTCTTCACTCGACTGCTCGCTATGGTCACTCTTATAGGCTTACCCCATCCAAAATCAATCTTATATAACCCAAAATTGCACCAGCTACTGCACGAATAAATGTTATATGTATTTTTTTCTATTTTTTCTACACCTCTTTTAACTTTTTCAAGTGCGTGTGAGGTTAGTCGATCTGTACTCATAACTTTCAACTCATCTCGAAGTTGTTGTTTAGCCTTGTGTAGTTGAGCACAGAAATTGTGTAGTTTTATGTCATCTTTTGTCGTTGCTATTGCGCCAAAGTGACAACAAGCGTTTCCAATGGTGTTTTTTGGCAATGGTGGGCGTAAATTCATTACATGGCTCAATAGAGATGGTTTGAACAAGCCACCGGAGTTTTCCATTGTTATTGCCGCTACACATTTATGAATATGTGTTGTGGCAACTTCAACGCGACTTGGATTTTGTACTCCTGAACCATTTGCAACAATATCTTTGAGTTTGCCCAAACTAGAGGACGAAAAATGGAACAATCTTGATAGAGCGCGATGTGGTTCAAGCGTAACATTAGGTAAAGTTGGAAGATCATCGATTAGTGGGAAGAAAGAAGATGCGTCAAACCGAGGAGACGGTTTGAAATCCGGATCTCGAGTTGTTGTTGCCCAATCATCAAAGAATGTAGAGAGACTATATGCATCAACAATCTTGTGCCCTATGCACATGCTGACTACTATACCACCACAATCGAAATGACTTAATTGGACCAGTAGTAGACTTCCACTGACCGAACGACTCCAAGGCAAATCCTGTGGGAAGACTACATCTGTCGCGTTATTATAAGGGTTGTTGAGAATTTCAGACATTGGACAATCAACTCGGACATTTAAAAACTCAACACCTACATCATTACAATCGATATATTTATCATCAACGATTGTTCCAGCGAAGGGATAGTAAGAGTCTAATACTTTAACAAGGGAGTTTTCAAGAATATGTTATAGTACTTTTCGTATAGTTTTTAAATATCTAAATTTTAATTTTAAAATCAAATTAATCTAACTTTAAAAATTAATCAAATTAACTCCCGAAAAGCAAATTATTTACAAAAAATAAGAAGATACTATTGGAACTAGTAGCCATGTGGTATCAATTAATTAAGTAATTTTAAATTTAGAATGATGTTAATTCAATAATGTTTCTCTCCATATAATGTGGTTAATTTATTATGATCCATGTGCAAGAAGAGTTAGATTTCAACTATTTAGAACTAGGGGCATAGCTAATTAATTTAGAGTTTATGAGTTTTAAATTTATTCTCGAATCCAAAGTCATCATAGTTATTGAATTTATAATAATAATATATATATATATATATATAGAATTTAAATAAAGATAGCTGAATTCGTCGAAACTCGTAACTTATACTGATAATTCTTGAATAACAACAATATTTTTTAGAATAATTTCAGAGACATTTCTTTAAGATAGACTTTGTAAAACTCATCACTTCCCCTTTTATTTTTTTTAAAAACAATTTATGACTTTATTATTTTTGGATAATAACATTTTATAGGTGCATTTTTACATTCCAAAGGAAAATAGCGAGAGAGGAAGAAAAGGGGATTGTGTGACTATACAGAAAATTATAGCCATCATAATAAAAAAATAATAAATAATTATAAGTTGGTAAAGAATAATTTTTTTTTAATTGTAAGAAGAAAAATAGAAAGATAGATACCATTATATTTCTTAAAAATTGGAAAGTTGAATCAAATCGACAACAACCAAACTGCTAAATATTTATTATATTTAGTCTAATTTAATTTTAGTAATTGAAAATTAATTAAAATTAATTTAATTTTGATTTTTATTAAAAATCGATCCAAATCAAACTATGAACACCCTTATCTACTTATAAACCTCCTTAAAATGTGAATTTAAAATCTTAAAAATAAAATATGTTATTTATTCTATACGATAATTAAAAATTATATGATAGTGTTAAGATTACTTACACAAATGGTTGACTTCACAATTTTTAAATAATTACACTTCACCACCACTTTAGGAGAATGCCAGAACAGCAAGACTCAATCAATATATAGAAACCTTAACTATATTATGCCAAACACACAAGTATTTACAATTATTATTTTTTCTCGATTCAAAATAAATAGATTTTTAGAGGAGTAGTATATTCTTAAGAAAATTCGTTAGTGACATTAATTAAAGGATAATTTATTAATATTATCCTTTTGCTTTTTTTCAACTTTTTTTTAAAACTAGAGATAATTGAAAAATCCATTAGAGAGAACGGTAATTTTGGAAAAAAAAATAATTAATACATCTTTGAATTTTGAAAAATTTATTCATTTTGAACCATAGAAAAGTGCTAGAAATCAGATTAACCCGGTGCATATCAAAGGGTAGCAGGTGCAGATTCTCTTGGGATTTTAAAAAAAAAGTGTTAGAAATTCAATTCTTTTGAACTAATTAAGGAAAAAGTATTATTTTATTTTGCGATTTTCCTACTTGAATTACCATGGGTTTGCATTTCATACTTAAACTATCATTGATAATTTATCAAAACACACATCAAAGCTGATTAAGCCAAATATTTGAGTACAATTGTCAAAAGACGTGTGATAACTTAATTTGCCCATAAGTTTTGTCCACATGATAGCCGACTCATTAATTTTATGGTGTATTTTGATAAATAGTTTGTGATAGTTCAGGTAGAAAATTTGCAAAAAGTGATATGTGTTTTTAACCAACAATAATAGCATACTCATTGTAATCCGACAAATGAGATTTAAAAAAAATAGCGTGTATGTAACCTGACATTTACCGTGTGAAGGTAGACAGACCGTTTCAAGAATCCAAGTTGTCCCACGTGATGAATCGTAATTAGTAACCTTCATTAAGTAATTTATTTCAAAGATTTTAAAAACATTTGTAAATGGATTTTATGATCCTCTAGAAGTTGACATTTGTAACGTTAAAATAATAATACTCCAATTAAATCTGGATCTTTACATGTTACAATCAATTAGCTCACATGTGTTGGACGTTGCTTCATTTATTCATTTACTAGTATTTGATAACGTGTTAACGTGTGTGTTGCACATTTATCTCCTATATTTATTATTTTATTTGCTTCAATTTATATGATACCTATTGGATTTTGAGATTTAAATAAGTTTTCTTTGATCGTAATTTTTTTATACATTTTTTAGATATTTTGAATTGTCAAAATCATTGTGACTTATAGTAGTACTTTTTACATAGTTTTCAAATATATAAAAAAATTCAAAAAATTTGAAGGTTACATTTCTGAATTCACGATCAAAACTAACTGTTTGACTCTTAAAATTAGAACTATGCCACATAAATTGAGATAGACAGAGTATAAAATTTGTACTACCTCCGTTTCTTTTTAGTTGTCAGGATAATATTATGCACAATCCTTAAGAAAAAATTAATTATTAATACAATTTGACTTATATATCCTTTATTAATTCTTTAATCTTTGTCTATTTATGTGCCTCTTAATTCTAAAATAATTAATGTTAAGAGAAAAGTTGAAAAATAACATTAATTCTATCTTTATTTTTTAAATTAACAAGTATTTCAGAATAACTATTTTTAATAAATATGACAATTAAAAGAGAACGGAGGGAGTATTATAAGTGAATTAGGGGGAGTAACTTTTTTAGTTTCAGAAATCTCGCAAATCTGCATCTCAACATTGTTTTGAACTGTTTAAGTGAAATATACTATTCCCTCTGTTTTAATTTGTTCGATATTACTTTCTTATTAATTTGTTTAAAAAATTAATGGTACAATTAATTATATTCAAAAATAATTTAACTCTAACTTTTTATATTATCCTTAGTAAAAAAAACTTTTATAGTCATATAAATATTATGTCATGTTTAAAGCCACAAATTAAATTTTTATAATCGCATAAATATTGCTCTTTTTATCCCAATTTACGAATGCATTATGCTCGAGTTAGTCAGTTACACTAGCTAACATAACGACACCCAACACTTCGAGTGATATAGGCGTTGAAAGACCAATTAAGGTCTCGTATGTGAAGCGGTTCGAAATACGAGGCAAAACACTTAATTTTAATTATGAATTGGATTTTTTTTCAATATATTTAAAAATTATACGAAAAGTACTACAAGCCAACATAACTAATGATTTAAATTTTTTTGATTTTTGGAGAGTAAATTGTTTTGACTCTCCAAACAGTAACACCTTCACATATACCGAGACAAATGGGAGTATGACATGTTTAGGGGTGTGTTTGGTATGGAGAAAATTAAACATTTTCTGGAAAATATTTTTCTATTTTCTAGTGTTTGGTTGATCAAAAAAATTGAAAACTATTTTCTTTAGGAAAACAACCTCCTTGAAAATAAGGAAAATGACTTCTTTAATAAAAGTAGAAAAAATAAGTCACATTGTCTCATCCCCACCCTCATAACCACCCCCTACCCCACCTCCCACCCCACCCCACACAATGTTTTTGACAAAAAATTAAATTTTTTTCTAGATCACCCCACCTCCACCCCACCCACCTCAATTTATTTTCAAATATTGTTTTTAATTTTTTTTTGTACCCCACCTCACCTCCCAAAACCCACACCCACCCCACCTTACTCCATCCCACCACCTCCACCCCACCCACCCCAACTTTTTTCTACCCCCACCACACCATCCACCCCATCCCCACCTCCCACCCACTCCATCCCCACCCCACTCCCGCGCTACTAATTCCCACCTCCACCTATCCTCATAGTTTTATTTTAGATATACTCAAATGCTTTTAGAATAATATTTTTTACTTGCATACCAAACACAAGAAAATAAGTAAGAAATCACTTATTTTCCTAAGAAATATTTTTTTGAAAAATATTTTCCTTGAAAAACATTTTCCTCCATACCAAACACACCCTAAGACCACACATTTTTAAATTCCTAATTTTTTTTTTCAAATTTCGTAGCAAGTCAAACTATGACGAACACAAAGTGAGAACTCCCCCCGTTTCAATTTGTTTGTCCTGCTTTCCATTTTAGTCAATTTCAAAAAGAAGTTTGTCTGGCTTAACAGAGCAGAGTTGGCCCATATACCATGTTTGTCCTCCATCACTTTTATTCTTGAAATTATTATGATATTTTATTTGGACATTTAATTTTTAATTAAGTATTTTGATTAGATATTTTTGGTTTAAATTTAATTTTTTGTGTGTGTTTTCTTAAGTTAATCACATAAAATAGAATACATATAACTATCTAATAGACGAAAAAAATATGTGCAAAATTTGAACCGAAAGTATCTAATCGGAACACTTTCTTAGTAGTTGAGGTGTTTCAATTAGAAATATGACTTAGTCTAAATATGATAAAGAAAACAAATTATAACGATAAGTGAAGAATTGCATAACTTTCCCAAAATACAAAAAATAATTAAAACACACTAAGGATATGAAGATCACAATTCACACATTGTGGCCCCTCATAAGATTGCTTCTAAAAATCGAAATATAGCTGCTACATCAAACTTAATCACTTCGGTGTCTGAACAACCGAAGAAGCAAACTCGAGGAACTCTTTGTTACTCTGTAATGTTAACATATCATCTTCTTTCAAATTGACTAGTGCATTTATCCCGTCTCCATTTGGATCATCAAGGAAATAGATGTTGTTCTTCACTCGACTGCTCGCTATGGTCACTCTTATAGGCTTACCCCATCCAAAATCAATCTTATATAACCCAAAATTGCACCAGCTACTGCACGAATAAATGTTATATGTATTTTTTTCTATTTTTTCTACACCTCTTTTAACTTTTTCAAGTGCGTGTGAGGTTAGTCGATCTGTACTCATAACTTTCAACTCATCTCGAAGTTGTTGTTTAGCCTTGTGTAGTTGAGCACAGAAATTGTGTAGTTTTATGTCATCTTTTGTCGTTGCTATTGCGCCAAAGTGACAACAAGCGTTTCCAATGGTGTTTTTTGGCAATGGTGGGCGTAAATTCATTACATGGCTCAATAGAGATGGTTTGAACAAGCCACCGGAGTTTTCCATTGTTATTGCCGCTACACATTTATGAATATGTGTTGTGGCAACTTCAACGCGACTTGGATTTTGTACTCCTGAACCATTTGCAACAATATCTTTGAGTTTGCCCAAACTAGAGGACGAAAAATGGAACAATCTTGATAGAGCGCGATGTGGTTCAAGCGTAACATTAGGTAAAGTTGGAAGATCATCGATTAGTGGGAAGAAAGAAGATGCATCAAACCGAGGAGACGGTTTGAAATCCGGATCTCGAGTTGTTGTTGCCCAATCATCAAAGAATGTAGAGAGACTATATGCATCAACAATCTTGTGCCATATGCACATGCTGACTACTATACCACCACAATCGAAATGACTTAATTGGACCAGTAGTAGACTTCCACTGACCGAACGACTCCAAGGCAAATCCTGTGGGAAGACTACATCTGTCGCGTTATTATAAGGGTTGTTGAGAATTTCAGACATTGGACAATCAACTCGGACATTTAAAAACTCAACACCTACATCATTACAATCGATATATTTATCATCAACGATTGTTCCAGCGAAGGGATAGTAAGAGTCTAATACTTTAACAAGGGAGTTTTCAAGAATATGTTATAGTACTTTTCGTATAGTTTTTAAATATCTAAATTTTAATTTTAAAATCGAATTAATCTAACTTTAAAAATTAATCAAATTAACTCCCGAGAAGCAAATTATTTACAAAAAATAAGAAGATACTATTGGAACTAGTAGCCATGTGGTATCAATTAATTAAGTAATTTTAAATTTAGAATGATGTTAATTCAATAATGTTTCTCTCCATATAATGTGGTTAATTTATTATGATCCATGTGCAAGAAGAGTTAGATTTCAACTATTTAGGACTAGGGGCATAGCTAATTAATTTAGAGTTTATGAGTTTTAAATTTATTCTCGAATCCAAAGTCATCATAGTTACTGAATTTGTAATAATATATATATATATATATATATATATATATTAATATAGAATTTAAATAAAGATAGCTGAATTCGTCGAAACTCGTAACTTATACTGATAATTCTTGAATAACAATAATATTTTTTAGAATAATTTCAGAGACATTTCTTTAAGATAGACTTTGTAAAACTCATCACTTCCCCTTTTATTTTTTTTAAAAACAATTTATGACTTTATTATTTTTGGATAATAACATTTTATAGGTGCATTTTTACATTCCAAAGGAAAATAGCGAGAGAGGAAGAAAAGGGGATTGTGTGACTATACAGAAAATTATAGCCATCATAATAAAAAAATAATAAATAATTATAAGTTGGTAAAGAATAAATTTTTTTTAATTGTAAGAAGAAAAATAGAAAGATAGATACCATTAGATTTCTTAAAAATTGGAAAGTTGAATCAAATCGACAACAACCAAACTGCTAAATATTTATTATATTTAGTCTAATTTAATTTTAGTAATTGAAAATTAATTAAAATTAATTTAATTTTGATTTTTATTAAAAATCGATCCAAATCAAACTATGAACACCCTTATCTACTTATAAACCTCCTTAAAATGTGAATTTAAAATCTTAAAAATAAAATATGTTATTTATTCTATACGATAATTAAAAATTATATGATAGTGTCAAGATTACTTACACAAATGGTTGACTTCACAATTTTTAAATAATTACACTTCACCACCACTTTAGGAGAATGCCAGAACAGCAAGACTCAATCAATATATAGAAACCTTAACTATATTATGCCAAACACACAAGTATTTACAATTATTATTTTTTCTCGATTCAAAATAAATAATTTTTTAGAGGTGTAGTATATTCTTAAGAAAATTCGTTAGTGACATTAATTAAAGGATAATATATTAATATTATCCTTTTGCTTTTTTCCAAACTTTTTTTAAAAACTAGAGATAATTGAAAAATCCATTAGAGAGAACGGTAATTTTGGAAAAAAAAAATAATTAATACATCTTTGAATTTTGAAAAATTTATTCATTTTGAACCATAGAAAAGTGCTAGAAATCAGATTAACCCGGTGCATATCAAAGGGTAGCAGGTGCAGATTCTCTTGGGATTTTAAAAAAAAAGTGTTAGAAATTCAATTCTTTTGAACTAATTAAGGAAAAAGTATTATTTTATTTTGCGATTTTCCTACTTGAATTACCATGGGTTTGCATTTCATACTTAAACTATCATTGATAATTTATCAAAACACACATCAAAGCTGATTAAGCCAAATATTTGAGTACAATTGTCAAAAGACGTGTGATAACTTAATTTGCCCATAAGTTTTGTCCACATGATAGCCGACTCATTAATTTTATGGTGTATTTTGATAAATAGTTTGTGATAGTTCAGGTAGAAAATTTGCAA
Organism: Jaltomata sinuosa; assembly: GCA_003996215.1. Taxonomy (NCBI): domain Eukaryota; kingdom Viridiplantae; phylum Streptophyta; class Magnoliopsida; order Solanales; family Solanaceae; genus Jaltomata; species Jaltomata sinuosa. Next base: position 380,638 of record QJPP01007311.1, on the reverse strand, counting down.
AAAGTGATATGTGTTTTTAACCAACAATAATAGCATACTCATTGTAATCCGACAAATGAGATTTAAAAAAAATAGCGTGTATATAACCTGACATTTACCGTGTGAAGGTAGACAGACCGTTTCAAGAATCCAAGTTGTCCCACGTGATGAATCGTAATTAGTAACCTTCATTAAGTAATTTATTTCAAAGATTTTAAAAACATTTGTAAATGGATTTTATGATCCTCTAGAAGTTGACATTTGTAACGTTAAAATAATAATACTCCAATTAAATCTGGATCTTTACATGTTACAATCAATTAGCTCACATGTGTTGGACGTTGCTTCATTTATTCATTTACTAGTATTTGATAACGTGTTAACGTGTGTGTTGCACATTTATCTCCTATATTTATTATTTTATTTGCTTCAATTTATATGATACCTATTGGATTTTGAGATTTAAATAAGTTTTCTTTGATCGTAATTTTTTTATACATTTTTTAGATATTTTGAATTGTCAAAATCATTGTGACTTATAGTAGTACTTTTTACATAGTTTTCAAATATATAAAAAAATTCAAAAAATTTGAAGGTTACATTTCTGAATTCACGATCAAAACTAACTGTTTGACTCTTAAAATTAGAACTATGCCACATAAATTGAGATAGACAGAGTATAAAATTTGTACTACCTCCGTTTCTTTTTAGTTGTCAGGATAATATTATGCACAATCCTTAAGAAAAAATTAATTATTAATACAATTTGACTTATATATCCTTTATTAATTCTTTAATCTTTGTCTATTTATGTGCCTCTTAATTCTAAAATAATTAATGTTAAGAGAAAAGTTGAAAAATAACATTAATTCTATCTTTATTTTTTAAATTAACAAGTATTTCAGAATAACTATTTTTAATAAATATGACAATTAAAAGAGAACAGAGGGAGTATTATAAGTGAATTAGGGGGAGTAACTTTTTTAGTTTCAGAAATCTCGCAAATCTGCATCTCAACATTGTTTTGAACTGTTTAAGTGAAATATACTATTCCCTCTGTTTTAATTTGTTCGATATTACTTTCTTATTAATTTGTTTAAAAAATTAATGGTACAATTAATTATATTCAAAAATAATTTAACTCTAACTTTTTATATTATCCTTAGTAAAAAAAACTTTTATAGTCATATAAATATTATGTCATGTTTAAAGCCACAAATTAAATTTTTATAATCGCATAAATATTGCTCTTTTTATCCCAATTTACGAATGCATTATGCTCGAGTTAGTCAGTTACACTAGCTAACATAACGACACCCAACACTTCGAGTGATATAGGCGTTGAAAGACCAATTAAGGTCTCGTATGTGAAGCGGTTCGAAATACGAGGCAAAACACTTAATTTTAATTATGAATTGGATTTTTTTTCAATATATTTAAAAATTATACGAAAAGTACTACAAGCCAACATAACTAATGATTTAAATTTTTTTGATTGTTGGAGAGTAAATTGTTTTGACTCTCCAAACAGTAACACCTTCACATATACCGAGACAAATGGGAGTATGACATGTTTAGGGGTGTGTTTGGTATGGAGAAAATTAAACATTTTCTGGAAAATATTTTTCTATTTTCTAGTGTTTGGTTGATCAAAAAAATTGAAAACTATTTTCTTTAGGAAAACAACCTCCTTGAAAATAAGGAAAATGACTTCTTTAATAAAAGTAGAAAAAATAAGTCACATTGTCTCATCCCCACCCTCATAACCACCCCCTACCCCACCTCCCACCCCACCCCACACAATGTTTTTGACAAAAAATTAAATTTTTTTCTAGATCACCCCACCTCCACCCCACCCACCTCAATTTATTTTCAAATATTGTTTTTAATTTTTTTTTGTACCCCACCTCACCTCCCAAAACCCACACCCACCCCACCTTACTCCATCCCACCACCTCCACCCCACCCACCCCAACTTTTTTCTACCCCCACCACACCATCCACCCCATCCCCACCTCCCACCCACTCCATCCCCACCCCACTCCCGCGCTACTAATTCCCACCTCCACCTATCCTCATAGTTTTATTTTAGATATACTCAAATGCTTTTAGAATAATATTTTTTACTTGCATACCAAACACAAGAAAATAAGTAAGAAATCACTTATTTTCCTAAGAAATATTTTTTTGAAAAATATTTTCCTTGAAAAACATTTTCCTCCATACCAAACACACCCTAAGACCACACATTTTTAAATTCCTAATTTTTTTTTTCAAATTTCGTAGCAAGTCAAACTATGACGAACACAAAGTGAGAACTCCCCCCGTTTCAATTTGTTTGTCCTGCTTTCCATTTTAGTCAATTTCAAAAAGAAGTTTGTCTGGCTTAACAGAGCAGAGTTGGCCCATATACCATGTTTGTCCTCCATCACTTTTATTCTTGAAATTATTATGATATTTTATTTGGACATTTAATTTTTAATTAAGTATTTTGATTAGATATTTTTGGTTTAAAATTAATTTTTTGTGTGTGTTTTCTTAAGTTAATCACATAAAATAGAATACATATAACTATCTAATAGACGAAAAAAATATGTGCAAAATTTGAACCGAAAGTATCTAATCGGAACACTTTCTTAGTAGTTGAGGTGTTTCAATTAGAAATATGACTTAGTCTAAATATGATAAAGAAAACAAATTATAACGATAAGTGAAGAATTGCATAACTTTCCCAAAATACAAAAAATAATTAAAACACACTAAGGATATGAAGATCACAATTCACACATTGTGGCCCCTCATAAGATTGCTTCTAAAAATCGAAATATAGCTGCTACATCAAACTTAATCACTTCGGTGTCTGAACAACCGAAGAAGCAAACTCGAGGAACTCTTTGTTACTCTGTAATGTTAACATATCATCTTCTTTCAAATTGACTAGTGCATTTATCCCGTCTCCATTTGGATCATCAAGGAAATAGATGTTGTTCTTCACTCGACTGCTCGCTATGGTCACTCTTATAGGCTTACCCCATCCAAAATCAATCTTATATAACCCAAAATTGCACCAGCTACTGCACGAATAAATGTTATATGTATTTTTTTCTATTTTTTCTACACCTCTTTTAACTTTTTCAAGTGCGTGTGAGGTTAGTCGATCTGTACTCATAACTTTCAACTCATCTCGAAGTTGTTGTTTAGCCTTGTGTAGTTGAGCACAGAAATTGTGTAGTTTTATGTCATCTTTTGTCGTTGCTATTGCGCCAAAGTGACAACAAGCGTTTCCAATGGTGTTTTTTGGCAATGGTGGGCGTAAATTCATTACATGGCTCAATAGAGATGGTTTGAACAAGCCACCGGAGTTTTCCATTGTTATTGCCGCTACACATTTATGAATATGTGTTGTGGCAACTTCAACGCGACTTGGATTTTGTACTCCTGAACCATTTGCAACAATATCTTTGAGTTTGCCCAAACTAGAGGACGAAAAATGGAACAATCTTGATAGAGCGCGATGTGGTTCAAGCGTAACATTAGGTAAAGTTGGAAGATCATCGATTAGTGGGAAGAAAGAAGATGCATCAAACCGAGGAGACGGTTTGAAATCCGGATCTCGAGTTGTTGTTGCCCAATCATCAAAGAATGTAGAGAGACTATATGCATCAACAATCTTGTGCCATATGCACATGCTGACTACTATTCCACCACAATCGAAATGACTTAATTGGACCAGTAGTAGACTTCCACTGACCGAACGACTCCAAGGCAAATCCTGTGGGAAGACTACATCTGTCGCGTTATTATAAGGGTTGTTGAGAATTTCAGACATTGGACCATCAACTCGGACATTTAAAAACTCAACACCTACATCATTACAATCGATATATTTATCATCAACGATTGTTCCAGCGAAGGGATAGTAAGAGTCTAATACTTTAACAAGGGAGTTTTCAAGAATATGTTATAGTACTTTTCGTATAGTTTTTAAATATCTAAATTTTAATTTTAAAATCGAATTAATCTAACTTTAAAAATTAATCAAATTAACTCCCGAGAAGCAAATTATTTACAAAAAATAAGAAGATACTATTGGAACTAGTAGCCATGTGGTATCAATTAATTAAGTAATTTTAAATTTAGAATGATGTTAATTCAATAATGTTTCTCTCCATATAATGTGGTTAATTTATTATGATCCATGTGCAAGAAGAGTTAGATTTCAACTATTTAGTACTAGGGGCATAGCTAATTAATTTAGAGTTTATGAGTTTTAAATTTATTCTCGAATCCAAAGTCATCATAGTTACTGAATTTGTAATAATATATATATATATATATATATATATATATATATATATATATTAATATAGAATTTAAATAAAGATAGCTGAATTCGTCGAAACTCGTAACTTATACTGATAATTCTTGAATAACAACAATATTTTTTAGAATAATTTCAGAGACATTTCTTTAAGATAGACTTTGTAAAACTCATCACTTCCCCTTTTATTTTTTTTAAAAACAATTTATGACTTTATTATTTTTGGATAATAACATTTTATAGGTGCATTTTTACATTCCAAAGGAAAATAGCGAGAGAGGAAGAAAAGGGGATTGTGTGACTATACAGAAAATTATAGCCATCATAATAAAAAAATAATAAATAATTATAAGTTGGTAAAGAATAATTTTTTTTTAATTGTAAGAAGAAAAATAGAAAGATAGATACCATTAGATTTCTTAAAAATTGGAAAGTTGAATCAAATCGACAACAACCAAACTGCTAAATATTTATTATATTTAGTCTAATTTAATTTTAGTAATTGAAAATTAATTAAAATTAATTTAATTTTGATTTTTATTAAAAATCGATCCAAATCAAACTATGAACACCCTTATCTACTTATAAACCTCCTTAAAATGTGAATTTAAAATCTTAAAAATAAAATATGTTATTTATTCTATACGATAATTAAAAATTATATGATAGTGTTAAGATTACTTACACAAATGGTTGACTTCACAATTTTTAAATAATTACACCTCACCACCACTTTAGGAGAATGCCAGAACAGCAAGACTCAATCAATATATAGAAACCTTAACTATATTATGCCAAACACACAAGTATTTACAATTATTATTTTTTCTCGATTCAAAATAAATAGATTTTTAGAGGTGTAGTATATTCTTAAGAAAATTCGTTAGTGACATTAATTAAAGGATAATTTATTAATATTATCCTTTTGCTTTTTTTCAACTTTTTTTTAAAACTAGAGATAATTGAAAAATCCATTAGAGAGAAAGGTAATTTTGGAAAAACAATTGATTAATACATGTTTGGATTTTGAAAAATTTATTCATTTTGAACCATAGAAAAGTGATAGAAATCAGATTAACCCGGTGCATATCAAAGGGTAGCAGGTGCAGATTCTCTTGAGATTTTAAAAAAAAAAATTGTTAGAAATTCAATTCTTTTGAACTAATTAAGGAAAAAGTATTATTTTATTTTGCGATTTTCCTACTTGAATTACCAGGGGTTTGCATTTCATACTTAAACTATCATCGATAATTTATCAAAACACACATCAAAGCTGATTAAGCCAAATATTTGAGTACAATTGTCAAAAGACGTGTGATAACTTAATTTGCCCATAAGTTTTGTCCACATGATAGACGACTCATTAATTTTATGGTGTATTTTATAAATAGTTTGTGATAGTTCATGTAGAAAATTCTCAAAAAGTGATATGTGTTTTTAACCAACAACAATAGCATACTCATTGTAATTCGGTAAATGAGATTTAAAAAGAATAGCGTGTATGTAACCTGACATTTATCGTGTGAAGGTAAAGAGACGATTTCAAAAATCCAAGTTGTCCCACGTGATGAATCGTAATTAGTAACCTTCATTAAGTAATTTATTTCAAAGATTTTAAAAACATTTGTAAATGGATTTTATGATCCTCTAGAAGTTGACATTTTTTACGTTAAAATAATAATACTCCAATTAAATCTGGATCTTTACATGTTACAATCAATTAGCTCACATGTGTTGGACGTTGCTTCATTTATTCATTTACTAGTATTTGATAACGTGTGTGTTGCACATTTATCTCCTATATTTATTATTTTATTTGCTCTAATTTATATGATACTTATTGGATTTTGAGATTTAAATAAGTTTTTCTTTGATCGTAATTTTTTCATATATTTTTTAGGTATTTTGAATTGTCAAAATCATTGTGACTTATAGTAGTACTTTTTACATAGTTTTCAAATATATAAAAAAAATTCAAAAAATTTGAAGGTTACATTTCTGAATTCACGATCAAAACTAACTGTTTGACTCTTAAAATTAGAACTATGCCACATAAATTGAGATAGACAGAGTATAAAATTTGTACTACCTCCGTTCCTTTTTAATTGTCAGGATAATATTATGCACAATCCTTAAGAAAAAATTAATTATTAATGCAATTTGACTTATATATCCTTTATTAATTCTTTAATCTTTGTCTATTTATGTGCCTCTTAATTCTAAAATAATTAATGTTAAGAGGAAAGTTGAAAAATAACATTAATTCTATCTTTATTTTTTAAATTAACAAATATTTCAGAATAACTATTTTTAATAAATATGACAATTAAAAGGGAACGGAGGGAGTATTATAAGTGAATTAGGGGGAGTAACTTTTTTAGTTTCAGAAATCTCGCAAATCTGCATCTCAACATTGTTTTGAACTGTTTAAGTGAAATATACTATTCCCTCTGTTTTAATTTGTTCGATATTACTTTCTTATTAATTTGTTTAAAAAATTAATGGTATAATTAATTATATTCAAAAATAATTTAACTCTAACTTTTTATATTATCCTTAGTAAAAAAAACTTTTATAGCCATATAAATATTATGTCATGTTTAAAGTCACAAATTAAATTTTTATAATCGCATAAATATTGCTCTTTTTATCCCAATTTACGAATGCATTATGCTCGAGTTAGTCAGTTACACTAGCTAACATAACGACACCCAACACTTCGAGTGATATAGGCGTTGAAAGACTAATTAAGGTCTCGTACGTGAAGCGGTTCGAAATACGAGGCAGAACACTTAATTTTGATTATGAATTGGATTTTTTTTCAATATATTTAAAAATTATACGAAAAGTACTACAAGTCAACATAACTAATGATTTAAATTTTTTTAATTGTTGGAGAGTAAATTGTTTTGACTCTCCAAACAGTAACACCTTCACATATACCGAGACAAATGGGAGTATGACATGTTTAGGGGTGTGTTTGGTATGGAGAAAATTAAACATTTTCTGGAAAATATTTTTCTATTTTCTAGTGTTTGGTTGATCAAAAAAATTGAAAACTATTTTCTTTAGGAAAACAACCTCCTTGAAAATAAGGAAAATGACTTCTTTAATAAAAGTAGGAAAAACAAGTCACATTGTCTCATCCCCACCCTCATAACCACCCCCTACGCCACCTCCCACCCCACCCCACACAATTTTTTTGACAAAAAATTAAATTTTTTTCTAGATCACCCCACCTCCACCCCACCCACCTCAATTTATTTTCAAATATTGTTTTTAATTTTTTTTTGTACCCCACCCCACCTCCCAAAACCCACACCCACCCCCACCTTACTCCATCCCACCACCTCCACCCCACCCACCCCAACTTTTTTCTACCCCCACCACACCATCCACCCCATCCCCACCTCCCACCCACTCCATCCCCACCCCACTCCCGCGCTACTAATTCCCACCTCCACCTATCCTCATAGTTTTATTTTAGATATATTTAAATATTTTTAGAATAATATTTTTTACTTGCATACCAAACACAAGAAAATAAGTAAGAAACCACTTATTTTCCTAAGAAATATTTTTTTGAAAAATATTTTCCTTGAAAAACATTTTCCTCCATACCAAACACAAACACACCCTAAGACCACACATTTTTAAATTCCTAATTATTTTTTTTCAAATTTCCTAGCAAGTCAAACTATGACGAACACAAAGTGAGAACTCCCCCCGTTTCAATTTGTTTGTCCTGCTTTCCATTTTAGTCAATTTCAAAAAGAATATCTCTTTCCTTTTTAACAACCCTTTTAATTTCAATTTTCTACATGACATGTTTAAGACCATAAGGTTAAATGATATTTTGGTAAATTTAATATATCTTTAATTTAAGACCACAAGATTCAAAAGTTTTTTTTACTTTCTTAAATTTCGTGTCAAGTCATAATAGGACAAACAAATAGAGAGTACTCCCTCTGTCTATCTTTACTTGTCCACTATACTAAAAATAAATGTCCAATAATACTTGGTCAATTTATAAAATCAAGAGATAATTAAACACTTAGTTCCGAATTTACCCTTATCATTAATTATAGTTATTTCCACAATGCATTTTTTAAAATATTGTATTTATTATATTCAAAGGGTGATATGGTAAACATGTCCTTCTATTTACCAGCTTTTTAAAAAGTGTGTCAAGTCAACGGTGGACAAGTAAAGTTAGACCGAGAGAGTACTATTTAAAAGGAGGAATTGGCTGCAAAGGAAGAGCAAAGAGTAAAAAATTTTGTGAAAATTCATCAAATATGGAAATGAAGATTCCCACCATTGATTTGTGCAAGCCAAATCTAAAACCAGGCACAACACAATGGGACTCAACAAAAGCTCAAGTTCTCAAAGCATTGCAAGAGTGGGGTTGCTTTGAAGCAAAATATGATAATATTTCAAGTGAAATTAGAGAAGCCATATTTGGTACGTTCAAAGAAATATTTGAATTTCCAATTGAAACCAAATTGAAAAACTTTTCTGAGAAACCCTTACATGGCTACATAGGGCAAGTCCCATTCCTACCATTGTATGAGAGTATGTGTATTGCTGATTTGCTCCAAAATGGAAGTGTTGAAAACTTTGCTAATATTTTTTGGCCTGATGGTAATCCTGACTTTTGGTATGTCCCCACTTCTTTTTATATTCCTGCAGTTTCAATTTATTTGACATACTTTTCTTTTTAGTACGTTTCAAAAAGAATGCTTCTTTTCGTTTTAGGAATTCTTCAATTCCAACTTTTCATACGGCATGTTTAAGACTACAAAATTAAAGAATATTTTGGTACATTTGACATATATGTCTTTAATTGTTAACTACAAGGTTCATAAATCTTCTTTATTTTTTTAAAAGTCGTACCAAATTAAAATATGTCAAATAAATTAAAATAGAAGGGATAACACTTTGTCATTTTCCTAAAGTGTATTTTGGTATGTGGAAATTATTTCTCAAAGACCAGAAAATGCTTTCCACATCAAAATGATGAGTCTTACTAGTGGATGGAATTTTCCTTATAACTATTGTAACTTTTAATTTCATATTACTTGCTCCAGCCAACATATAAATATTAATTATTATCAATCTTTTCCTTTTGTCTTTTATGATGGGAAGCACTGATTTAAAGACCACTATTTAAATTTTGTTCTTATTTTAAGAAAATTATGTGCAAAGAACTAAGAGACCATTAACTTATAGTCTAATTTCTATAAAATTTTAGATCATGATCGAATATTTTCTCATAAAATTTTCAATTTGTCCAAAGAAATCTCTAGACCTTGGTCTAAAAGGTTCATGATCAATTGCAAGATAAATTAAAAAAAGGGGGATATTTACTAAACAATTATCCCGCCACTCAAAGGTAAGGGCACGATTTGCATACACTCCACCCTCTTCAAACCCATTTATGGGAACACATTGAGTATGTTGTTGTAAATTAAAGGAAGAACCTTCCTTCCTCTTTGTTTTTGTTGTTGTTATTATTGTAATATTGGTAATCCTTGAAAAAATTGTGTTTATTTTTCAAGTTAATGGTCAAAAACACATATAAAGTATTCTAATTTTTTGAGTTTCATATCTGAACTATCAGGTGTGTGAGTTTTTCACCTAAACTATCACCAACAATATAATTCTATCAAAATGCAACTCAACTATTAATTGTTTGAGTTTCATACCTGAACTTTCAAGTAGGAAAAATGAACAATTAATAGTTAAGGTGTGTTTTGATAAATAGTTGACGATAGTTCAGGTAGAAAACTCACACATCTGATAGTTCAAGTATGAAACTCAAAAAAACCAGAATACTTTAAGTGTGTTTTTCACCCTTCGTACTCTTATTTTTAACCATGTGTCTAAATGAAATTGGCAGCAATGTGGTAAGGTCCTACTCAAAGCCACTAGTGGAATTGGATCAAATGGTAAAAAGGATGGTTTTGGAGTGTTTGGGGCTAAATAATTACATTGATGAACTCTTGGATACACATTATTTTCGTTTAAGATTATCACACTACAAGTCATCAAGTGCTCAAAGAGAAAATGGATTGAGTGTCCACACAGATTTTCCCTTCTTTACCATAATATCCCAAAATCAAGTAAATGGATTGCAAATTCTCAACAAAAACAATGGAGAATGGATTGATGTCACTATTTCACCAAATTCCTTTGTTGTCATATCAGGGGATTCCTTCATGGTAAGTACTAAGGGGTGTTCGGTATGTCAGAAAAAACAAATTATTTCTTACTTACTTCTTGTGTTTGGTACGCAATTAAAAAATATTATTCTAAAAATATTTGTATATATCTAACACAACACAATGAGAATTGGTAAAAGTAGAGTGATGCATATTGTGATGGAGGAGGGGATGGAAAGGGGTTGCGGTGGGTGGGCAAGGGGTTGTGGTGGGTGGGGAAGAGGGTGGCGTAGGTGGGGTGGGGGGTAGGCAGGGTGGTGAATGTAGGTGGGGGTGGTTGGATGGGGTAGAACTTTTTTAAAAAAAAAATTGGTGGGGTGGGGTGGGGTGGGTGGTGGTGATGGGATCGGAGTGGGGTGTGGTGGGGTAAAAAAAAATTAAGTAAAAAAATTGTGGGGATGTGTGTGAAATTTGGTGGAATGGATTATTTTGAGAGTGGTAGGAGACATTACCACTTGTTTTCCTTACTTTTATTAAGAAAATTATTTTCCTTATTTTCAAGGAGTTTGTTTTTCTAAAAAAAATATTTTTCAATATTTTTAACAAAACAAACATGAAAAAATAAAAAAATATTTTCCTCCATACCGAACACACCCTAAGTATTATTAGCTACTTTTAATCAGCTAATTCAAACGGACTCCTAAGACTAAATATTTTGAGTGAATTTTTACAGGGATGGACAAATGGTCGATTGCATTCTCCTGTCCATAGGGTAACAATGGCTGGTGACACTGATAGGTTCTCCATTCAATTATTTTCACAACCAAACTTAGATTACACCATAGAGGTTCCAAAAGAACTTGTAAATGAAGAACACCCTTTGATCTTCAAGCCTTTTAGCATTTCTGAATATTTTGAGTTTAATAACAAAAATGGTGACAAGGTTATTGCTGGTGGGGCTTTCAAGGCATATTGTGGTGTTTGAATTGTTGCACGACCATCTCACTTCGTGATGGAAGTTCACCCAAGTTGTGGTGCCACAACCTTTGAACTAGGCGTGCCTTCTCCGATTCAATCAGGGGGCTAATCTATTCGGCCTTTTTAAGATAAATGGTGACAAGCATTTCTATGTTTCATGTTAGGTAAATTTGGTGCTCTTTATATATTCCTCCATATCAAGTTTATTCATAACTTTATGAGGATTTATAAGGTATTTGTTTGTTTGTTTGTTTGTTATGTCTTGTAATAATTGTTAAGCATTTTGTGCTTTAAATCATGAGGTGTGTTTTGCTAATTGGATTTGTTGTTTATTGGACAATGAAAAATCCCTATGTGTTATGTTAAATTTGTAGTTGTGGTATTGGCCATGGCCGGAAAATTTCATGATATGTTGAGCTGTCCATAAAAATGTATATATACATATTCATATGTGCAAGCATCACCTATATTCTATTGTTTGATGAATGAATTGTTTTCACTCATGAAATCAAGTATAGTTGTACATATCTGTTTAACTGATGGTATATGTGATTTTCTTTTTTGGGACAAATATTGAACCACTCATGTATTTATTTTGAGTGATATTTTCATTAATAATACAAGAATATCAACAAAGTATAATTACAAGTAATGGGGGTTAGGCCTTATCTTACAAATTTTAATGAGGTCAAACACCTCTACTAATATTAGCAAGCATGTAAGAAATAAGAACTTGAAAGAACCAAATGATCTATAATCATCACAGTATTTATAAACACACTACGATGATATTACAAATAAGAATACTAATAAAATGATAAAATAAAATAAGAAAGAAAGTAAAGTGGAGCCCGTTCTTTTTTTGTACTTGTGACAAATCCTAAAATATGTAGCCCTGTATCAGTTTGGTTCTTCTCCCTGTCCCCTTCCTCAAACACGTTCAAGAGTTCTTGAAAATACATTGATTCTTTTTAGATTTGTTGGACCTTGTTGATGTTATTGAACCTTGTCATCTTCTGCTTTGTCACTCTCATTTATAGTTGCGTTGGGACAAACTCATCAGACACTTTATCATCCCAACTATGATGTCTATCATGAGTTTTGTTTTTATTTTTGCATTTTCACTTCTTTGTTTCCTAAGGAGAGATGTCGACGTCTCTAGTGACATTTGAAAAGCAGTTATCCAACATTTCATCTTCGTCACTTTCCTCAAAAAAATCTGCATCTTGTACAATATGTTGAGAAAAAGAACTACTTTCAATTACAAGTTAGTTTCTTACTAGTGTTATATGATTAAGAGAGTTCAAATTTTCTTTATTACTTACAAGCTCATTAAGAAGATCTTTATTCGCAATCTTACTATTTGGAGCACTCGTTTTAGCCACTATTGGCGTCAAAGTTATTGGTTGAGGGTATCTATATTATGGTCATTTCCTATAGAGATTAGTTGTTGTTCAGAGTCATCTTGTTGCTCACAAAATGACTCCATAGATTGTGTTGGCACCTTATACACCAAAGTGTTCAAAGTACCCATTAAGAGCTCCAAAATAGGGACGGACAAACCAAACTAGCAACATGTTGTTGCATTAGCATGTATTTTCAATCCCGAATGTGTAACATGAAGTTTACGGATGCCATACAAGGTTGTTGTCCCTCTCTAACCAAAAGACCACAAATTTCAAAAGTCCTCCTTATTTTATTAAACTTTGTGTCAAGTCAAAATAGGTCAAACAAATTAAAACGGAGGAAGTATTATTATTAAACTCTCCAAAGAAAAATACAAAATCTCAGCTAAATACAAACTCTCCAAAGTGTATTATTAAGATTGATAAATACAAAGAAAAATCTCAGCTAGGAGATTTTTGTGCACAATTTGGTCTACCAGCACCAGAAGGTAATAAGGACAGATATTACAAGTCCTCTAGAACAGAAGGTTCTCACAAAAAGAGGCGATCTAGGCGAAGATCCAAGGAAGAGCGCGAAACGCGAAAAGGCTTTCGTAAATCTAATAGATTTATCAAAGATAGATCTGGGAGGGATCTTTCTAAAATAAAGTGTTATAAGTGCGGAAGACTCGAGCATATTGCTCCCAACTGTAAATTAAACAAGTTAAAAACTTTAGAACTTGATGAAGAAACTTATGAGAAAGTTTACGAATTGTTATACACTTCAGGTTCGGACAACGATTACGATACAGATCCAGGTTCTAACACTGAATTACTTGATGATTTTTCTGATAATAATGATAATCGTACTAACCCTTGTGATACGTGTCAAGGTCAAGACTGCAATTGCGAGGATGATGAAATCTATAGACTTCAATCGCAATTCCAGGATCTAAATATGAATACCATCACTTCTGATAATGTGATTGAACTTTTAAAGGAGATTACTGATAGCAAGCTTCGAAATAAAATTATTGATTTAGCTGCTCCTATTGAAGCAAGTTCAAGTTTTTCTAAACCATTTGAAAATAAGAAGAACGATTTAAGTGATTTCGAATATTCAGCTCCATACTCTTTAAAGGAAGTTGATGATCGCCTTTTGAAAAGAAACTCTTATTCAGAAAAGGATTCTTCCTTCGACGATTTAAAAATTGAAGTTGAGAATTTAAAAAGGGAGATTAAATCTCTAAAACAAAATCAAATGATTTCAGACCATAGACTTACTCAAATTGAGGTTGATTTGGAAAATAAATTTTCAAAAAATAAAGGCATTTCTATTTCTCAAGAAAGTAAAACAAGTAGTTCTGATCAAGATAGTGATAAGGAAACTACTAGCCCTGATCCTAAACAAGATTCGTTTTTAGGAATGATGCAGATTATAACTGCACACAAATGGTATGTTAAATGTACTATCCTGATTGATAACAATTTTTTGATTACTAACATTGCCATGATTGATAGCGGTGCAGATGTTAGCTGTGTTGACACACAATTTTGACCCTCCTTTCACCCTTTTTATTTTCTCGAGCTTCTAAATTAATAATATTTTTATTTATTTTTACTATATTTAAACAACTATTATTATTATTATTATTATTATTATTATTATTATTATTATTATTATTATTATTATTATTATTATTATTATTATTATTATTATTACTATTACTACTATTGTTATCAATGTTATCACGTTTTTTATAAATTACCTTTTAAAATTACATTTTTTTATTATCGAAATCACTACTATCATTTTGGCCACTTTTTCTTAAATTATTTATTGTCGTTACTTTATTTCAAGTTTCGTACTTATTAAATTAAGTTATAAGTCGATATTTTGTATTATTTATTAATTATCATCACATAATGTGTATTATATTAATTATTAAATTAGAAGCTCAAGATGATTTAAAGAGAAGAAAGGAAAGGCCAAACAAGTCCATTATTTTCAGCTAATTAAACTCACAAACCAGGCCCAAATTTGACCAGCAATACGGCCCAAACCCACCTTAATATGCAGCTCAATATAATAGACAACTATACCAAATGTAACCCTGAATCTATTTCCCAATCAGCCCGCCCCACTCTCAATGCTCACTCTTTCCTCTTCCAGAGAAATCCCAGCGATGCTTAACCATGGCAGAAGTTTTCCAACTCCAATTTTGTGCAAGCTTCGTCTCTCTCTTCTGTGAAAATCAGGCGCTCTCTTTCTCCCTCTCATTCACATCTCTCATCTTTAATATGGTCAACAAGAAGCCAAAATACTTATGAAGTTTCTGAATGAGAATCAACGAGTAGAGATTCAAAATTCAAATGGCTACGAATCCCGCCCAAAAAACTCAAATCCTAAACCTAATTCGTCTCTATAAATACCAAGCTTTTCTACTCATTTTGAGACAAGCTTTTCTGGCCGCCTCTCCCCTCTAAACATTTGCTATTTTTACTTTGCCTTTGACAAGCTTCTCTCCGCCCCTGCACCATTAGCTTTTGATTTTAACTATAAAAGAAATCTGATTCTTGTCTTCTCCTTCGATCGAGAACTTTAGCTTTCGAGTGTGTTTCGAGCTCGACACTCGTCCCCGTTCACTGCTCCGCAACAGGTATATCCGACTCTCTTTTACTCTATTTTGATTTGTGTAATAACATGCCATGTGTGCATATAAGAAACATATGTGTAGAGCATTTTTTGCTTACTTTAGCTATAACGGAAGTAATGTTAAAAATTTATTTTTTTGGTTCGGTTCAAGGCCTGTCGAGATCCGAATTCATGTTTTCTCCACGTTTTAGGCACCTTGAGTTTAAAGAACTATTTTGTTTTAGAATTAGATATCTACAATCCATGTTTACTTTGTGATAAGAAATTGGCAGCTCATGTAAAAAACATGTTTAATGAAAACGCATGTTTAATTAGTTAAAACTTTGAGCAAATTGTGCGTTTTTCTAATAAAAATGCAAATGCTATGATTGTAGGCCTACTGTTTGAAGCTTTGCTCTATGCACAAGTATAAGTTTTTAAGTTCCTTTCCTATTCTGCTAGTAGAACTTTGTGTACAAGTTTTTCTTTCAAGTTTTAAATAAATGGCATGTGTAGAATCTCTTAAGTGTTTTTCTTTAGTTTGATTCCACGTAAATGATGTTATTAAGATTTTCAACTAGCTTATTTAATTTGGTTTGATTTATGTGTTTGGTCTGAAGTATCAAGTTAGCAGTCATGAACTAAAAAAATAATCTCGTCCTAAGATTAGATATTCACATCAAATCGGTTTTCGTTACGAGTCTACTATCCATTTTCGGATAAGAAATTTTGGAGCTTGTGTATTCCTATATAGAAGCATGTTTTCGTGGAGATGATTATCATCTTGCTTGGTTAAAAATGTTATGCGAACTATGTGCTTTTCTCACATGAAAAAAGTAGATTGCGTTTAATTCCTATAAACATAAATACGAACTTCAAGCTTCTTATGTTAGTATAGAGTTATGTGCCTAAGTTTTCTTCCAAGTTCTTTTAGTAATAGCATGTGCAGAACCTCCAAATCATAGTTTGATCCCACCCCTGTTTTAAGAAAAGGTAATTCCTTTCTAATTTAGTGGTGTTGATTTTGAAGATTATCTTGTGTTTAAAAGTCATAGATCATTTATTTAAGTTGGATCAAAGTCATCAATTTCAAGAGGAGTGTTTCTTTTGGTATCGCATGTTTCTGTATTTTTTTTTATATTCTTTGTGCGATTTTACTTGGCTCTATACTTAATTTATTTGATATCGTTTAAAGTTGAATTGTTTCACTAATCCCCTTACTCTCTTTTTATTTGCATGAACACCTTGGGAGTAAATGGAGTCTCAATTTGAGACTCTCGCAAAAATCAAGCCTACGGGACTCACACCATCATACCCGCATATGGAGTCATTGTGATATCTTTGAATACCCAAATAGCAAAAAACATAAGCAAATCTGCTTGGGTTCATCTTCGGCGAATTATATTTTAGCATTATTTGTTTACTGATTTTTCCTTTACATGTTGAACTTGCTTTGTGTGATTTGGATATGCTCTGATTTTTATTCATAATAATTGGCATAAGATAGATGATTGGGTTCGGGTATCTTTACTTAGTTAGTAATGAAATTCTTATCATAGATATAATTAAAAAAATTTAATTTCTTAAAAGAATCTCAAAATGCCAATATTTCATTTGAGTTCAAATTTGTTTTTAAACATTTTCAAATTACGGTAATTAATTCTTGAGCAAAAATGTCAGTTTTCTTAATTTATTTTTTTAATACATGTGCAATTAAAGTATTTCAAGCAAGTGACCACTTTGAAGTTCTTGCCATTTTACTGCGAACGCTAAAGGGTTTTCAAGTTTAAGAATGCAACTTATTTGAACTAAGATATTTTCAAAGCTTAAAAAATGATTTGAAATGGAACGGTCCCTTATTAATGCAAAAATGTTTAGAGCAACTCCTCCCTTATGCACCCATTAAAATATTTTCGATTTTTTAAAAAATCACCCACTATTTTCTCTAGGCTTAATGGCTATTTCTTTTATAGTTTTCTGCATGTTATTATATTACCTATATTTTAAGCTACCTTATTTTATTTTTTATAAAGTGTCCATATTTTCACAATTTGTAATTGACTTATTTTAGCATTAGTTATTTAACCTAAGTCTGACCGGTTAACCGTCTTTAACGAATCTTAAAGAATGCTTAACCCCTTTCCTTTAGGATAACTAGAACCCTTACCTAGGATCACATAAGTAAAGTAGACCGTAATTAGAGTTAATTTAGCATAACTTTAGTTAATAAATTAGGTGTCCTAATTCACCTTTTAAAAATTAATTAGGTGGCGACTCTTTAAGTTAATAATTGAGGAATCACCAATATGTTGTACTTCGCTTTGACCCGGTTAAAATGGGGTATAACAAGCTGTATTCAAGAAGGCTTAGTGCCTACAAGATATTTTCAAAAAACTACTCATTCAATCAAATCGGCATCAGGATATGTTTTAGATATAAAGTATAAATTATCAAATGCAAAAATTTGTCAAAATAAAATTTGTATTCCTCACTTCTTCTTCCTGGTTAAAAACCAATTAAATCCTCCGATCATACTTGGAACTCCGTTCATTAACGCTATTTATCCTTTTACTCGTATTAACTCAAAAGGATTTTCTGCCACTTATAAAGATAAAGAGATAACTTATTCTTTTATTACAGATGCAGTGACTAGAGACATTAATGCTCTGATTAAAATGAAGCAGAATCATTTAGATTCCTTACAATTAGAGTTATTTAGCATGAATATATTCAATACTCTTAAATCTGCTAAAATACAGGAAAAAATCAAGCTAATTTTTTAGCAGATTGCCGTTGATATTTGTGCAGACCACCCAAGTGCCTTTTGGAATAGAAAGAAGCACATTGTCACTCTTCCGTATGAAGAAGGCTTTGCAGAGGATGATATCCCTACTAAATCTCGGCCCTGCCAAATGAACGCTGAGTTAGTAGAATATTGCAAAACCGAGATTGATAATCTCTTACAAAAGGGTTTGATAAAACCTTCCAAGTCTCCTTGGTCATGTACAGCCTTCTATGTTAATAACGCGGCTGAGAAGGAACGTGGAGTTCCCAGGTTGGTGATTAATTATAAACCGTTAAACAAGGTTTTAAAATGGATAAGATATTCTATTCCAGATAAAAGAGACCTGCTTTCAAGGTTATACGATGCCAACATATTTTCAAAATTCGATTTAAAATCAGGATATTGGCAGATTCAAATTTTTAAAAAATGTACTTATAGAACTGCTTTTAATGTCCCGTTTGGACAATACGAATGGTGTGTCATGCCATTTGGTTTGAAAAAAATGCACCCTCTGAATTTCAGAAAATTATAAATGACATTTTCAATCCTTATATGGATTTCATCATTGTCTACATAGATGATATTTTGATATTTTTCAAAACCTTTGAAATTCATATTAAGCATCTTGATATTTTCAAAAGGGTTATAATACAAAATGGTTTAGTTATTTCTAAAACAAAGATGAGTTTGTTTCAAACAAATGTTCGATTTTTAGGGCATCAAATTTGCCAAGGGAAGGTCACTCCCATTCAAAGAGCCATTGAGTTTGCCTCGAAATTTCCAGACGTTATTACGGACAGAACTCAACTGCAGCAATTTCTGGGAAGATTAAATTATATTTTCCCGTTCTATAAAGATCTCTCTCGAGATTTATCCCCATTATATGACAGGTTAAAGAAGGATTATAAATCCCCATGGACTGATAGTCATACCCACTTGGTTAAGAACATCAAGTTACGAGTACGATCACTTCCGTGCTTAACACTTGCTAATCCGGCGAGGCAAAAAATTGTTGAGACAGATGCGTCCAACATAAGTTATGAAGGAATTCTAAAACAGATAAATCCCCATGACAAAAGAGAATATTTAATCAGGTTTTATTCTGAAAAATGGAATGAAGCTCAGAAGAAATACGCGACGGTAGCTCATGAAATGCTAACTATCGTTAAATGTGTCTTAAAATTTCAGGACGATTTATACAACCAAAAATTTGTGGTAAAAATTGATGCGCAGTCAGTCAAATTTATGTTTGATAAAGACTTCAAACATGACGCATCTAAGCTTATATTCGGAAGGTGGCAGACACAATTGGCCCCTTTTGATTTTGAAATGCATTATAATAAAGGGACTGATAACTCTCTTCCAGAATTCTTATCCAGAGAATATCTATCTTCACAATGAGTTTTTTATCTCCTTTCTTTACTGATAAAACTTTAATTACAATGTTAAAGGTACTTCCTCTCAATCGAGACCTACAGGAAATTATCTTGTGGAAAATTATAAATGATATGGTAACAGATGACTTCGCTATTCATAATATTGAAGAAATCATCAACGTCAACGATTACTATAATAATTACTATGATTTATATTATGAGGCATTTGAATAAAATAATTTGTTTTATGTGCAGAATGGACCCTCTTTGGGTAACCAAGGGACGAGGCAGGGGTAATAACCCACGAGGTAGGGGAAGATCATCTGGAGCATCTTACATTATACTGCAACAGGGAGGAATGAGTTTGATAAACTCGAAAAACGCTCAACAGGCAGCATCCTCATCAGTACATCTGGAAAATATTCCGAAAAATAGCCCGTTATACGAGAAATTAAAAGAGTATTTGTCCCAGAAGCAAGGTGATACATTTGCCTCTGTAGCTAAAGAAGATATTGATGATATCAAATCTTTTGAAAAAGTAGCAAAGAAAGAAATGATATTTCTTTTAGAAAATTCTGAAATTCAGAGAAAAGAAGAACCCTGGAAGATATTTCAGCGATGCTTAATGAATGGATTATATTTCCTGGGTGAGTCATACAAAACTCGATCTTATTACGAGACCATTTTGATAAATACGGGTAGTGTTGAATTTCAGCACTTCTCAGGATACAACACCAGCGAGAATGTTTATAACTTCTCCAAAATGATTGTTAAACAAATCATATCCATCGAAGATTGGAGTATGTCCACAATGAAAGAAAGGCAGATTAGCCTAAATAAGGTTCCTATGAGTTTCACTTATTGGAACTATGTTAATGCCTTTCACAAGGTTCTCTATTATAATAATGAGAAGCATAAGCATACCTGGTTCATAAAAATTTGTGCAAAGATATTTGCAGGACCAATTCCTAATTGATTTTTAGACTGGTGGTCATACCACGGTCCGACTATAAAGATATTACCGGATCCATTTTTAAAATTATACAAGGAATGGAATATGCTTCTGTGTAATAATGTAAATAAATGCATAAGAACTCATATTGTACGCATTTGAACATGTACACTTGGAAGCAATGGCGAAGTCAAAAATTTTGCTAAGGGTGTTCAAAAATTAATATATAAGTACGAAAAGCAATTTGTGAACTATATACTTTGTAAGTTTTCTAGTGATGCAACGGCAATAATAGTTAATAATGATGGATGATGACGTAGCGGTGAATTAATAAAATTGGTGAACTACTATTATAATTAATAGAAATCTTTGAATAGACACCTTAATAGAAATCTTTGAATAGACACCTTAATCTTTGAAGACATGGCTAAACACATTAATTTGACTTCAAATGACAACTAAATTCTTCAACTTTGAAAATGCATATCTTGACATTTTAATTTGTCTTCACTTTGTCAGTTGAACACTTCCAATTTACAAAGTGATCATCTAAGCACTTTCAAAATTTATGTGCCATATCAACATTGAGTCTCCATATTCATGAGACATAGTGGGGACAAGTTAATATGTCTAAATATGTATTATCAAAATTAAAGTATTTAATTGACAATTAAAATCAAATTGAAGATGGTCTATCTATATATTATGACATAAAACTATATTGTTGTTTTTCCAAAATTACTATCTTCTACCAAGTTGCTTGGTTTTTTTAATAGAACCCTAAAAATGTCCTAAATGTGATCCTAAAATCATGCTGCATATCATTAATAAATATTAAATAGGTGCCTCATTAATATCAGAACGTGCTTTGTTGGCTCGTCTTTATTACTCTCTCCGTCCACTTTTACTTGTCACTGTTTCATTTCTCGAGGTCAAACTGCATGAATTTTGACCAACATTTTAAGATGTATTTATTTATCATATTAATATGAGAAATATTGCAACTTATAGCATTTTTCATATAGTTTTCGACCATCTAAATTTTAAATTTAAAATATTAAATTAATCTACTTCAATTTACTTTAAAGTTTAGTCAAATTAACTTTCGTAAAGCAAAATGTGACAAGTAAAAATGGACGGAGGGAGCACTCCGATCTCTCCATCTACTTTTACTTGTCCACTAAACTAAAATTATGTGTGTATTACTTTCATGCTCTTTCTACACTAAGTTAGGCTACAGTAAATTGGCAGAAACATTAATATAATATCTCTCCATATTTATGACTAAGAGTAAAAGTGAAAACGAATAATTAATTATGTTTTGATTTCTAAAACGACAAGTATTATGGAATATCTACTTTTAATAAAAATAGAAAGTATTTAGGAATGATAAATCAAGGCACTTGAAAAAAACTAGTTGACTTAAACCATTTTTAAAGTGAAAATTATTCAACAACGACTAGTTGAGTGAAGGTTACTCTAATAATAGAGTCCATCCACACTAGGCTTTGGATACAAGTGTTCATGAAATTGAAGTAGATAGACAAAAGTGGTGTTGAACTTGAAGTAGATAGAGCAAAATTCTTTCAAGCTTCTCGAATTATGGGTGACATGCGAATGTTTAAGTCCAAACGGTATATATGAACAATTTTCACTCTGCTCGTACTGATGACTGATGAAAAATAAGTTGTTTTTAGGTGGAAGATAAGATCTAGAATGATCTAGACATAGAGTTAAAGAGAGTGCAATACTTAAGGTTAACGTAATTTATTTTAAATTTCCATTTATTGAAACGTAAGGAATTAAACACCACAAATTTCAAGAACAAAAAGTAAAGTACATTTCAAAAAATTTCACCCAAAAAAAGAAGAAGAAATAAGATAAAACAATTTTTCATTGCTTATTCTTGGTAGCAAGATGCACCAACTTCCTAACAACTTGATCAAATTCTTCTTCTCCTTTCTCACTTATCTTTTTCCTCAATTCTTTTACCTTTGCCTTCACTTTTTCACTACCATTTTTATCCATCACCACATTTCTTATAATTTTCGCGGTCTCTTCTCTATTCAATCTCCCATTTTCGTCTCTCACAACTTCGACAGCTGTCCCAAGCTCGACCACCATTCTTGAATGAATAGGTTGATCGAGTTTCATAGGCATGGTTATAAGTGGAACTCCAAAATGTAAACTTTCTAGTATCGAATTCCATCCACAATGGCATAAAAATCCGCCAACACTTGCATGCTCAAGAATTCTTGCTTGAGGTGCCCATTTTTCAACAATGACACCTCTTTCTTTAACTCTATCAAGAAAACCTTTTGGTAACACATTTTCAATTTCAATTTCTTCACCTAATGGAAACCTAAGTACCCATATGAAGTTCACCTCACTTAGCTCTAAACTATATGCTATTTCTTCAATTTCCTCTTTGGACAAGAAATATTCACTTCCAAATGAAACATAAACACATGAAGACTCATTCTTGTTATCTAGCCATTCAATAATATTCTTGGATTCTCCCTCATTCTCCATAGTCATCGTCGTTGTTTCCATTTCGCGAATAAGTGGACCTATTGGAAGGACATTTTTCTTGCTCAACGTCGAAAAATAATCAATATACTTCTCCTCCATCTCATTACAAGTGTTGATCAAAATAATCTCATGGGATTTTTCAATCGCGTCAAAAGCAAGATCCTTTTGGGAGTTTTTAATCTTCGATACAAGTAATTGGAATTGTTTTGCCTCATAATCCTTCTGAAAAATTGCTGAGAATGGAAAATCTTTTGTACCATCATACAAGTAGTTGTGATAGTAGAAGGACAAGGTGGCAGAGCCAACAATTATAAAATGAATGGCAGGAATATTTTTTATTGAAGCAAGTTGTGGTGCCCATGGTTGAAAACCATCAAATATAATCAAATTAGGGTTAAGAGAATCAAGAATTTTTTCAAAGATTGGGCCAGATTTTGCAAAGGTTTGGATTAATGTTACAACATGGTCTTTGGATAGGCCTTTAGTGGTGTGACTTTGACTAGGAAGCTCTTGTGATGATGGTAAAGGGAAGTCAATTAGTTGGATGTTTTTTGGTAGATTTTCTTGATTCTTGATTGAGTTGAGAATGATAGGTGTTGAACAAAAGTATATGGTAGTGAATAGATTGGTTTTTGAGATTTTCTTGGCTAGTTCTAAATAAGGGGTTACATGGCCATGGGCTAACCATGGAACCATTAGAACCTTGAGAGAAGTAGTATTACTAGTATCTTGTATTTCCTCCATGGTGGAAAAGCTCTCAAGTTTTTTCTTCTCATCTTTGTAATTTTGAGGTACTTATATTTATATAGATAAAGAAATTAATGAAATGGACCTCATTGGAAGTTTGTTACCTACCAAAAAGATTTGTTTCACTAGCATTGGATCATAAGATTTGGGAGCCTAGTTTCAAGTTTTTGATTTTAGGTGATCGTTTGTTTACGAAATCTGCATAAAATTTTAACTTCAATTTTAAATTGTGATTTCAAATTCTCTATAAAGTAGGGTTTGAAATTCGAAATTGTGATTTCAAAATTTTTTTAAATATAAAACGTGATCCATAAGTTTAGATTTTAAAAAATAGACCTATAATTTTATATTTTCCAACAAAAAAAAAGACTGTGAAGAGATTGTTCATACCATGTAGGAGGATTTTTATCAAAGAATAACTAGTTACCGCTAATATTGATTTGTTGGGCCAATGAATCTTTGTAAAATTATGTGTATTTGAAAGTTTGTAATAACATGTAATTGAAAATATTTATTTATAAAAGCAACACGGAGATATGTAATTTATTAATTCGGCATGTTAGAATATGTTAATACCTAATTTATGAATTATGATTTGCTCATTCGGTAAGATTGTATAAGAGTTGGGGATGTTTTGATAGTTTTCACAAATTATAGGATTTCATGTTTATTAAAAAATATATTACAACTTAAAAAATCTAAATTTGCATGATCAAACAAAATTTCAACATCAAATCAACCTGATTTCAAATCACTGATTTAAAATCATGATTTAAAGTCATGTTCAAATGGTCCCTAAATGTACTTTTTGATTTAAAATCATGATTTGTTCCATTAATGCTTAATGTTAGTTTTGATTTATGTCATGTGTATCGAGCATGTTGGTACAAATTTATTTCTCTTATGATGAGGAGCGATTTAACAAAGTTGGTAATCTAAAGTAAAATTTTATTAACAAATCTTAAGTTTCTTTTTTATGTTTTTCTTAATATATTTTATTTAAAATTTATTTTTTAAATTTTTAGATGCAAATTATTAATAATTTTTTTCAACGTATGATATAGCTAAGTCAATCCTATGTCTAAAAAGTTTTCTTCTCATTTTATATAAAATGAGAATGTACGCAGATTTTATCCCTACTTCACGAAAGTAAAGGTTGTTTCCTAAAGACTCACTATTCAGATAGTATTAATTGTTGCTCAAAAATACTTTTTAAATTTATTGGCCAAATACAAACTATTTCTCACCAAAAGTATTTTTTAAAAAAGTATTTTTTAAAATAAATTAATTTTAAAAATTTGATCAAACAAACTATTAATTTTAAAAATTATGACATGCCTGTTAGTTGTTAAAAATAACTCTTTCTATATTTTAATCTTTTATTATAAAATGAGTTGTAGAGATTTATCTCTGGATATGCACTCAAAAACCTCTATGCATCACTTTGACATTTATGATAAGCAACATGACATTAATTAAGTAATCTAAATTTAGAAAAAGAAATACTTAATTATTTTCAGAAGAGTAAATTACAATTTATACCCCTAATCTAGGAGATTAGAGTGAACATTATTATGGCAAATAGAACAAGGGGTAAATCCCTAAAGAAATCTATACATTTGAGGTCCAAATTGAAAATTATTCTTTCCAGAATCGTATTTCTTCTATCCCAATTTATATGATACACTTTTTTTTAGTTAGCCCTAAAAAATGACGCATTTCTATATTTAGTAATAATTTAACTTTAAAATAACTATATACTTTCTAAAATGATACTCTTTTATGTGATAATTTATAATCACACAAATATCTATAACTTATTTTAAATCACAAATTTCAAAACTCTTTCTTTCTTTCTTAAATTCTCTGCCCAATTATCTATATCATATAAATTAAAACGAAGAAAATACTACTCTAACAAATGTTTTATGAGTGATATTGACCTAAGATATGTATATTTTTAAACTTTACGAAAATCAAGAGAAAGATTCACTAATTATGATCCATGTGCAAGAGTGGACTTGACATGTGCAGCCATGTGCTATATGAGATTTTACCTATGATTTATGACTTATTTAGTAGTTTTCTCCAATATTGTTTTCATCCTGATTTTTTTGCTATCTAAACTAATTAATTTTATTTGACAAAAAATTACATTATTTATACACTATTTTCATACAATTTTTTAAAGTAATAATATCTTAATGATTTGAAGAATTTAAACAAAACATAGATGATATATGATATATTCATAGCAAAATAAATTTAATAAATTAATATTTAAATAATTCAAATTCAGACTTGAGTAGGCCTAGATCGAAAATTCCATTGAATGAAACCTCGCGCTAAGGATAAGCCTCATTTCTAGTCTTGGATAGAGTCCATTACCTATTTTTCTTTGTTTGAATGAGACTATCTGATTTTCATCTCAAACTGAATGTAATAAGAGTGAAAAATTAGGAAATTTCGTACGAAAGGGAGGCTATGTACTTCCATTATATATAAATGAGTTTTTTCACCATCTAGTGGCATGCACATGCTTTTTATCACAAAATGGTCAAACCCCATGCACATGTATATATATATATATATAATATTCTTTTAAGTAATAATGTTTTAATTATGATTGTATTGCAATGATACTAATATATGTAGAGAAAAATACATTTAATGAAATTAAATTAGGATGATTCAGATTCAGATCTCAATAAAATACAAATATAAATGCAACTATTATATTGGTGAGTATTCTCAACATTAAGTGACATGCACATGCTTCTTATAATAGTCAAACCCTATGCACACGCTTATTAGCACCTTCTTTGTATGGGGGTAATAATGAAGGAAACATAAAAGCAACTACTTAATTCTCTACTTCATATTAAGTGAATTATTGAAATTTTTTATTACATTTCAAAATAAGTTATCTTTTAAAGTTCAAGAAAATTATTGGATTTTTTTTATATTTACCCTTTTTTTAAATTAGGTTCTTAACTATTTTATATTTTCTAGGAGAATAGTTTGAGAATAATAAAAAAGGTAATAGTTGAAAGTAGCAGTTAATTTATGTCCTTAAATATTTATTTGAAATTTATGAAGTGAGTGATGACAATAAAATATTCAACCAAAAAATTTAATGAAATCGCATAGAATAAATATTACATATTAATAAGTCATAATATAAATAATCATAATTTAAAAGTATTAAGTCATGCTAAAATAAGTCTAATAAGTATCAACTACATGACTAAATATTAAATAGAAAAGTAAATTAGTTTATGTATTTATGTAAAATTAAAGAATAAATATCTAACATGATTGTCATTCCTAGTGTTGGATTGAATAATCTTTTGTTAACATTCGTATTGATTTGAGCTTTTTTTGAGTTACTAATATCTATGGGTTGTAAAAAGACTTATTGAACCATTTAAAATTCTAAGTTTAAACTTGAAATAATATGTTGAAAGATAAAAACTATGAAAAAGTTGAAGAAATATTTATAAATTACATCACAATGAATATTTTTATGTATAAAATATTTTTAAAAATAGTATACATGTAATATCGGGTTGGTTTGATTCGGTTTGACTTTTTTTAGTTAAAACCAAACCAAATCAATTATAGTTGGGTTTTTTTTTTCAATACCAAACCAAGTCAAATCAAACTATTAGTCGGATTTTTTTTGCGATTTGATTTGATTTGCGGTTTGGTTCGATTTGTGGTTCGATTTTGTACACCCCTAGTAGTATGTCATACCCTAACAATTTACTTAATATGAACTAGTGGAAGTAGTAAATAAAAAATAAAGAAGAGCAAATAAAGTTACATAAGCATGATTTTAGGATCATGTTTAGGAACATGGCATAAGTAACCAAAATTTTGAGAGAAAATATATTAAAATCCAGAATAATAGTGGCCTTATGGCCTACGGAGGTATGTATACACTTGACAATTCTTAAATAACTACACTTCATCGACAAGAGTTGTAGTGGAATGGCAAGGATCCATCCATCTTTAATCTGAAGTCTCATGTTCAAGTCTCC
Source organism: Jaltomata sinuosa (assembly GCA_003996215.1). Classification (NCBI taxonomy): domain Eukaryota; kingdom Viridiplantae; phylum Streptophyta; class Magnoliopsida; order Solanales; family Solanaceae; genus Jaltomata; species Jaltomata sinuosa. The sequence goes on along the minus strand of QJPP01007311.1, from coordinate 352,741 downwards.
TTCGATATGGAATCGCCGTTTTACCCTCAATTTAGTAAGTTGATTAAAAATAGTTGATAAACATCAATGTTAAAAAGTATTTTTAGATATTAAAATTAATTTTATAAATAAATAATAAGTATTTTTTTAATTAAAATAACTGGAATATCCTTAAGCTAACTATTTACAAAAAATATAAATTTAAAAGTTACATAAAAAGGGATGAATAACGAAAATAAAAAAAGAGAGATAATTAAAAGTTATGGGTTATGAAGAATATTTTGGAAATTACAAAAAACATTAGGAATAAAATCCTAAGAGGCTTGATCAAATCAAAAGTGTTTTTAGCTGTAAAATTATAAATTAGGAGTGATTAATTTTATGGTTGCTTTTAATGAATTTTGGCTTACAAGCACTTTTGATGCTTATTTAATACGTAAATATGCCAAAAACAAAAAACTTATAAACTAGTTTGATCAGACTTATAAACTTTTTTTCTTTTTTTTACATCTCCCTAGGAGCTTCCACCCCTTTTGCTTCCAGAATGACTCGAACTCACAACCTTCGAATTGGAAGTGAGGGTGCTTAACATCCGAGCAATTCCCTCGTGTCGATCGACTTATAAACTTAGCCAATCATATGCTTGAGATTTTGTCCTCATCTCCCTTGCCTATAAAAGGTATTCAATATTAAAACTCCACATGTAACCCTTCTCTTATAATTATTCTTCTTTCTTCTTTCACATCAAAAAATAAAGAGATATTTAATCATGGATTTCGAAGTTCGTACTTTGAGAGTATTAATGTTTCCATGGTTAGGGTATGGACACATTTCTACATACCTCAATATAGCCAAAAAACTTGTAGATAGAGGATTATGTATTTACCTTTGTTCTACACCAATCAATCTCAATTTCATTAAGAAAAAAATCCCCCAAAAATATTTTGTTTCAATTCATCTTGTTGAACTTCATTTACCAGAATTGCCTGATCTTCCTCCTAGTTACCATACAAATAATGCCCTCCCACCCCATCTCACTTCCACCCTCAAAAAAGCCCTCAATATGTCCAAACCCGATTTCGCGAAAATCATGGAAAACTTAAAACCTGACTTGTTGATGTATGATTTATACCAGCCATGGGCTGAGGAAGTTGCACATTCGCGCAACATTCCAGCAGTAAAACTCTTGACTTCAACTGCGGCTTTTCTGTCTTACTTTTTCCATTCTTACATAAAACCAGATGCAGAAGCGCCCCCTTTCCCTGCTATTTATTCAAGGGAAGTCGAGCAACGAAAACTAAATAAACTAATGGAAAGTGTTGCTGCTATGAAGAAGAAAAATCCCGGTGGTGATTTTTTTAGCGAATCAAATAAGCAAATCGCGCTTATAACTACGTCTAGAGCAATAGAGGCTAAGTACATTGACTACCTGCAGGATGTGCATTGCTACCGGAAGGCTATTCCGGTTGGCTCTCTAACCCATGAACGAGATAATCATAAAGATGAAGAATACGTGCAACTTATAGATTGGCTAGGAAAGAAAGACGAGCATTCAACTGTATTCGTCTCCTTTGGGAGCGAGCATTTCTTGAGTAAGGACGACTTGGAAGAAATAGCTTTCGGGTTGGAACAGAGCAATGTTAATTTCATATGGGTTGTAAGGTTCCCAAAGACAGAAGAATCAGAACTACTTATTAAGCTCGAAGAAGCTTTACCAAAAGGTTTTCTTGAAAGAGTCGGAGACAGAGGACAAGTTGTGGATGGATGGGCACCACAACAAAGAATTCTGAGCCATCCGAGTATCGGAGGATTTCTGAGTCATTGTGGATTTAACTCTGTAATGGAAAGTATCGATTTTGGTGTTCCGATCATAGCGATGCCTGTGCACCTTGATCAGCCAGTAAATGCTAGATTGATTGTAGAACTTGGAGTGGCAATCGAGATTGTTAGAGATGACCAAGGAAAAATTCACAAGGAAGAGATAACAAAAGTTATTAAAAGTGTCATTATTGAAGAAACAGGTGATGTTTTGAGAATGAGAGTAAGAGAGATTAGTGAGAATTCTAAGTCTGTAAGTGGAAAAGAGATGGATGCAGCTGTTCAAGAATTAATACATCTTTGCAAGAATAATTCATGATCTAGTTTGAGGACGTATTTTGATTCAGTTGAGGTGAGCCAACCACATTTGTTCGTGGTGACATTATGTGTTGAATCGGGTTGTATCACTTATTTTTTTGATTATGTTATTAAGAGTTTTATTAAGAAATGGTTCGCTAGGTAGGGGTGTCAAAATCAAACTCAACTCGTCCAATTCGCTTAACTCGTTAATAACCTGTCTTGATATGTGGTCCAAATTAACTCATGAAAAATCTGAATGATGAGCAGACATAACGGACAATCCAGATGCTCAAGGACATGTTGAGAGTATATGTCATTGGCTTGTTACTTGTTACTTGTTTGCCGATGTGGGAGAGTAGCTATTCCATTTACAACTTAGATTGTTTGGACTCTTCACTTTCGGTTGCCGCATCCGTATGGACATGACATGAGTGTTAACCGATCTGGTGTCAATCAATTTTGGATACTTTGACCAAAATCGATGGATTAAGAGCTTGTTTGGATTGGCTTATTTTAGGTGCTTTTAATCAATTTTGTAGTGTTTGAGTAAAATAAAAAGTGTTTTTAAGCACTTGTTTATAAGTCATAAGTTGTAAGCTCATCCAAACAGGCTCTGTATTCTGTACAGACTCAATGATTTCTGTAATCAAAACAAAAGTTGAATTTCTGTGCCACTCCTTTTTCTTTTATCTCCTTCGCGAATTCTCCTTTTGATCAATATTTTCTCCTCAAGTGCTCCACATAATATCTCATAATTTAGGTTTTATAACTCTACTTTTAGATATTTGAATTATTTTTAGCCGAATTTCCGCACCCGTATATATACATGGATCCATATCTTCGAATCTTAAAATTTAAATCATGAAAAATCCAACCTCTAAATTCACACCAGTATCAGACACCCGCACTCGAGTCCGAGCAACATAGTCTACAACTACAAACATATTTCTCATCAACGTCAATAGTGGCACGGAACCGGGTTCAACTGAATCTAGCATTTTCGACACAGAGTTTTGATGAAAGGTAGAAATTTCTAATTCCCTTTCGTAAAGACTACATGAAATTGGTGGATTAGGACTAAGAAAAACTATAAGATCTCATATTATATATCAAATGAGTAAAGCACTTGAAATTGCAAATGGAAAATAGCAAACATGATTAATTGGCATTCCAGGCTCGTTTGATTGGAGAACAAGTTATCCCGGAATTAATTATCCCTGGACTACAACTTCATTCATCATTACAGCATTTTAAACGACGTTCAGACCTATTTAAGCAATTTTCATTTCGTTGCGAGATTGTCACATCCTGGAAATCTGGAGGGGAACAATGGATTTGAGAATTTGAATTTCTTCCCTGGAGGATACAAGTTGAACTATTTCAAGACTTCCAAGTCTCTTAACGAGATGCCGGCAGCAATCTTCAGCAGCTATGATTCCAGCTGAATAGGCACCATGCACAGACCCTTGATGGTCATCCATACAGACAGCTTCGCCTCCAAAAAATAGATTACCTAAGGGTGCTCGAAGCCTATCATATACATCCGTTGGCTTTCCAACCAGATCATACGAATAACATCCTAGGGAGTCGCGATCTGTTCCCCAGCGTGATACAAGATACTGAACCTGCAAATAGTACCAGATATGTTGCTATCAGTAGCTCAATAGTTAAAAACTTATCATCGGAGAGAGTTTAGACATGCTTCACTGCTTTCATTCTCATAGAGACCAATTTATCCGCTATTTAAGTGTGTGTGTGTGTGTGTGTGCTAGACAAAAAGATCGATATATTGGCTTGCTGGTGATCAAGGAAAGGTAGTATGGACCAATTTATCTTTAGAAAATTTTGGAGTCGAAATATAAGAAATGAAAGAAAAGAGTGCTAGATTGGATATGCTTCCTCAATTTACTTTTTCGCTATTTTCCCTTTACAAGTTTTTCTGCTCAGGTTTAAGGAAATGTAAATGAATACGAAGCTGTAAACCCCATGATGAAAAGTTAAGTATGCACTCACAAATAGAAGAAGAAACACTTTAAACTTCCAAACAATCTTTAGTTACTAACAATATATGTTGCTCGGACTCTTCAAAGATGTCATCGGGTGCGTGTCAGATCCTCCAAAAGTAGTGCATTTTTTGGAGAATCCGACCTGGTGACGCAACACTTTGGGAGACATTGTTAAACAATGCACGCAGAAGTAATAACTGTAATAGAATTATGTAGGACTAGGTATTACTCACAGGTTCAGGTGCATCGGGAAACATTTTTTTCAGCTGACGCATGGCAAAATCAGCCGCCTCTCTGTCTGATAATTTCTCTACGTCATTAGCAAGTCTTCCGGCAGCCATATAGACAAGGACTTGATGCCCTGTTGCCTTGTGTAGGTTAAGAAAATACCCACAAGCATAAGAGGTGGGTGCAACAACGCCTAACAATTCAACATTTGCCCAAAATACATTATCAAATCGTAATGCAATCTTGTTTTCGTTGCCCACGCCAAGATCTGCTATCGCAGAAAGCTTCCATTCTGGCAATTTTGGTTTGAAGTCAATTACGTTGGCTTTGAGGACCCCAACAGGCACAGTTATTATAGCAGCATCCGCAACAAAATCCCTCCCATCCTCAACTGTAACCATCACCTTGCTATACCCATTTGTAATCCTCTTAACCCTAGTAATTCAGATCGATGGAAAAATTAGAATTGCAGACAAGACGTGGAGACTAAATCTGGGTAAATCAAGATAAGAAATTACTGACAATAAATTCATACAATAACAACAACATACCCAGTATATTCACACAAAGTGGGGTCTGGGGAGGGTAGAATGTACGCAGACCGTACATTTACCTCAGATGAAGTAAAGAGGTTGTTTCCGATAGACCCCCGGCTTTTCTCCTAAGACAATACTTGAAAATACTGGGGCTTGGGTTGGGATTTGGGTGGGGTGTTGAGAAATTCTTAAAGAATGTGCTACAGAAAAGTTGCATCATAGCTGTCCCCAGAGCTTCGGTTTAGTGGTAAGAACGCAGCGTTCGAAACGTGTGCCACTGTTCCGTTTTGGTCTTGAGCCGGGGGTCTATCGGAAACAGCCTCTTTACTTCATCTGAGGTAAAGGTACGCTCTGCGTACATTCTACCCTGCCCAGACCCCACTTTGTGGGAATACACTGGGTATGTTGTTGTTGTTGTTGTTGTATAAAAAGGAAAGTCGCATCATAGCTGACATTCTCAGGATGTCCAAGAAAAACAGACAAATTCTACCAAGCAAAAAAATGACTCTGATGCAGGCAGGTAATCCATATAGATTAGGAAGTGGTTGAAAAAGGTAACAAGAAAGCAACATTTCCAGCAGATGAAACCCTTCCAGGCATTTTCTCCCATTGTTTCTGTTGTCTTCCCTATTTTAGGGATGGGAGTCGGGAGAGAGGAGAGATGTATATGTCGGGCTGTGGTGTGACTTTAAAAAAAGGTTTCTCTGTAGAGAAATGTAGAGGAAAGAGAGAACGTTTTGTTTCTCAACTTTCCTACAGAAAATCTAGTAACAAGAAGAATCATAAGTCCACAAATTGGTCTGTCTGTGGGTTTAACAGTCACAAGTGCTGCATTAATCTTCAGATTCTAAAGTGAAAAGCCTACAGCATGACAAGCTATAGAAACAACAAACAATATGTCAAACTTCATATCTCACAGAAAACCCCAAGCATACCTGTGATTCAAACGAATATCAATATCTTTTGCCAATGCCTCTATCACCGGATAATAACCCTGCACCATTAGTCCATGACCACCCGTAAGAACTTGTTCCTGTACACAAAATAAACAACGTCAATATTACATATTTAGGAAATTATTTCATCAATCATATCCTAGTGGATGAAATTAAGAACATCTAATGTAAAATGGAGCCCCAAAATTTCCAATCTAGAAGTATGTAGATATCTGAAAAATGGTAGTTATAACAACACGAGTTGCCTTTATCTTCCAAAGGTACTTGACGGTTTTTTACTCATCGCACTATTGATCCTGCCATTAGAGCTTGGCACTCAGATAAGGAATACCGTCCTTTGGGATTGCGCACAGTGAAAAAATCTTTTAGATGCATATATTATTCAACATTACTTTTTTAGAAGTCAACACCTTAAAATTTATTATCTCAAATTGCAATTTTAACTCGAGCATAATAATCATATCAGTAATAGGTATGTTGCAAAGTTCAACATCACATAAGCCAAAAATCTTCAATAACATGGGAAAACAATCACCAAAGGAACTTAGAATAACAAGAAAGTAAGATTTAAAAAATTAAAAACTTGCCTGATCCCAGGTTTTCAGAGAGATTGTGTCTGCGTCGGCAGCAAACCACGCCTCCATTCTGCATATGTACCACTGCAATACTTCATGAGAGATTCCTTCTTGCCTGCAGCGTATGAGATCAGCGAATATAACTAGATTACGCATTAAAAAAAAAAAAGTTGGTTATAAGAGCAGCACGTTTTCCCATACCTCAGCTCAGGATGCCTGTCCAATACAATAGATATTGCTTGAAGAACCGATATGTCATTACTATTCTCATTTCTCACTTTCTCAGTCTGCATTTGCCGATACACATAATCATTCATTTGCATCTTTATAAAAATCTCAAAAGGATTAGCACTTGGTGAAAAAATACAGAGCAAAGCCAACCTCATCGAGGATTTTCTTGAATACATCTCCTACTTCAGCAACTGTGTTTTGAGGAACTTGATGACCGTCCATGTCAAACAGCATGCAGCTTTAAAATGAAAGAAAACATAATCAAGCTCCTGAACGATGAAATAACATCTCTAGTTAATTTACACAAAAGCAAAAAGTGTATAGGCTAAAATCTAGCAGACATAACATGCTTCAAAATTAGCGCACAGAGAGATGTTGAAGGCAATTAACAATTCTTTCACACATGCGAACTATAAGTTTGTTTTACTTTTTCATTGTTAATCAGAGTACACTAAACCGCAAGATACTTTCTTGCAGAAAAAACTATTGCGACAATTCAAGAACGCTAACAGATCCTAAGCCCCGATTTCTGATTGGCTGCATCCTAATGTACCTTTCCAAATCATGGTCATACAGCACTGAGTTGTCACCACTAGTTCGATAGAGAGTGAGCCCCAACCGCCGTATCAATGGAGCCAAAGGATTTTCATTGCACACTCCATGGAGCCTGAGATGCAATTTGAACAACAGGAATAAACATCTAGTTCTGGGTAGAGAATTGGAGAGGAAAAGATTAGTGTTGCTCACCATGAAGCTCCCATATCAACTGGACAACCTAACGAGTTGTCAGTGTGTATGCGACCTCCAAGTCTATCCCGTGACTCCAGCAAGAGCACCTGGATAAAAATAGACCAGCTTAATTAGCAAGAAATAAAAGAACAAAAAGTCGCTACATGTGAAAGGGATTTAAAGTCATGACTCATGAGTAACCTCACCTTAAAACCAGCATTAAGAAGGAAACGTCCAGCAGCTACCCCTGAGATACCTCCACCAATCACAATGACTGACAGAGATAAACCATGTGGCCTCCCTAAGCGGGGTGGTAAAGTGCCTAGTTAACCAAAATGAAAGGATCAGATCAGATTTCTGTTTCCAATTGAAAAATCATTCAAAGCACCATACAAATTCCTGAAAATTCCGGAAGTGTTTCCACTTTTTTCACTTTTCCAGGTTGTTTGCATTTTTTTACTCCAAATTACTCACAAAAATTCGAAAACAACTTCAGTTGGTATTCATGGCCAAAAAGCTCCAATTTTCAAATACCATTTTTCACTTTGAAAACAAAAACTAGTTTTTTTCAAATAGTCACAATTTTCTTGGCCAATGACCACAAGATAAAAAAATTTCCTTTACTTTCTTGTACTCCGTGTCAAGTCAAAACCAGGAAAGACAAATTGAAACGCATGGAGTAATTAACACTCTAGAAAATTAACAAACTAACTCCATTCCTTTCATTGTTGTTTCATGGAATTCCAATTTTCAATTTGAAAACAAAAACTAATTTTTTCAAATATTCACATTTTTCATGGCCAAACGCCTCCCTTATATATCTTCAATTTAAAACCATAAGATTCAAAAGTTCTCTTTACTTCTTTAAACACCGTGTCAAATCAAAAAAATTGAAATGGAAGGAGTAATTAACATTCTAGAAATATAACAAACTAACCTTCAAGTAAAGAATTTGAGCTAGAATCATCCGCTTTGAGTTCCATGAATATCAAAAACGTCGATTTCCAAAGAATTCAAGAGAATGTGATTGAAAATCGACAAAAGAAAGAAAAGGGGCAGCTGGGGTGGGAATTTATTTCTTTCTTTTAACGGTGTATAGGAAGCAAGAAATTGGAAATCAATTGAAAAGAATGATAAAGCATGAAGAGAAGAAGGCCAGCAATAATGCGGCTGAGATTAGAACAACAACAACACTGTAACTGATGATCAAATCCACTCATAATCAATAATCAAATCTTCCCAATATGATGGATGATGATGACGATGAATTCTTCGTTTGCATAGATTCTCTCAAATTCTCTCTCAGCTCTTCTTGTTTTCTAATGGATTTCCCTTTTCTTCTCTCTCAGAGGCAATTCGTCGAACAGTTGTTAGGCAGCGGCAAATATAATGAACAAGAGTTGGAAAAGGAGCATTATAGAAGAAGCGAAAGACAAACCGATTTTACCGGGCCAATCATGATATTTTGTTCTTTGGTGGGGTTATTATTGTCATTTTATGAAAAGACAGGTGCCACGTCATATTTGCTCCATTTTTTACTTTTTTTTTTGTTTATCCTTATAAATTATACTTATCTCACTCAAAATAAAATATAAATCTTAAAATTGAGTTATTTTTAAATGTAAAAATATGTTTTTTTTAATACAATTGAAGATAGGATGTTGCGGAAATGAGGATGTTGTGTTTGTGTGTGGGGATATTAGGAGAGATAGGATTAGAAATAAGGATATTTGGGATGAGGTGGGAGTGGCTTTGGTGAAAGATGATTCAGGCATGTGAAGAGGATAGGCATGGATGCTCTAGTGTACAGGTGTGAGAGGTGGACTATGGATGATTTCAAGAGAGGTAGAGATAGACAGAAGAAATATCGAGGAAAGGTGATTAGACAGGACATGATCTTAGATACGAGGGTGTGGAGGACATGGATTAGGGTAGAAGGTTAGCAGGAAGCAGGGCGTTTTCTTGCTGCCCATTCATATTAGTTGTCGTAGCATTGCTCTTGTAGTTTCTTGTCCTTCAATTTTTGTTACTATTTGTTGTTCTTTATACATCGATTATCATATTGTTTTGTTGTAGTTTCTGTTTTATTACTATATGTTGTTTCGATTATTATTTGTTGTTTCTTGTACTTAATTCCATTACTTCCTTGTTGGGACTGCTTAGATTGTTTTACTTTGAGTCGAGGGTTTATCAAAAATAGCTTCTCTACCTCCTCTTCACAGTGGCGCACACAAAATTTTCAATAAGCGCATCGATATTTATAGAATAAAAGATAACAATTAATAATTATCACATTTGTAAGTAGTAACATATATCATTGAAGTTTGAACCATTATTCTTTTAGAAGATGTCTAATTAGGTTCAATATTACTTAACTATAATTTTAAGCAATAGTATATTATATTAAAGCTGGATTTTGAACTAATGCGTCAAGCTATCATCAGCCAGTGTAAGTTTATTATATCGATTGCGAAGTATGTTTTGATAGGTGGTGTTATATGCTCCAAAATGTTCAAAGTGAAAATCTGTAAAGGGTAGTTTGGTAGAGCGTATAAAAATAGTGTATCATATAGTGTATTAATAATGTTTGTATTAGTTATATTTGCATTAGTTACACTGAGATTTTTCTTATGCAGTGTTTGGTTTAGTGTATTAAAAATAACATGTATTGTATAATTTCTAAAAAAAAAAAAATTACAAAAATACCCTCCACAAATATGGTAGAAATGTTGTGAAAAGTGTTTTGAGGGACAATTGTGTCTTTAGCCATTCTAATGCATGCATTAGAACTCATTGCATTACTAATATCATGGATTTACATAGCTCAATGCACAATAGAGGGGTCGTTTCGTAGAGTGTATAAGAATAGTACTGAATAGGATGTATTAGTAATGCTGGGATTAGTTATGCTGAGGTGATTTCTTATCCCGTGTTTGGTTTGATGTATTAAAAATAATTTGCATTACTATATTTCTAAAAAGATATTATTTGTTTACAAAAATACCTTTCATACTTTATAGCTTTGTGTACTTTCTTTACAAAGCTTTATTATTATTTCTTAAAAATGAAAAATAATCTTTTTTATACTCTCACTTAAATTATTTGGAGAAAATTTTCATATTGATAAATTGAAAATTAATAAGTTATTTATAAATTTTTATTATTGATCTCTCGATTTTTATTGACGTTTTTAAATGAAAATTAATTTTTTTTGAGTCGTGGTTAATTTTTTATAGTGATAATTTTCTAATCTTAACATTCTACAGTGATTAAAATAAGTTGAATAGTTAAGTTTCTTTTCTAAAGTTTGAAAATTTTGATAATAAATGATGATCAAGTGAGCTAAAAAAATGAGCGCGGATATATATATATGAAACAAATTTGGAGTCATAATACCTTTTATTATTTTAGACTTACTCGAATGAAACTTAGCTACATGTTAGTAAAAGGATGAAATACATTTCTTCTTATCATGCATTAAGAAGACATTTTTAGCAATAGAAAATTTTATTGCCGGTAATTATTTAGACCTACGAGAATTTTGTGGCATGATTATACTTGAAATTTTATTGAATGTCCTCAAATTTTTATTTTTTTTAAAGATAATATTTTTAAAAATATTTTTCGTGCATCGTGCGGGTATGATACTAGTACAAATATAAAGCATGAAAATCAAGAAAATAAATAAAAGCTTAGAAAGATATTAAAAAGTTTAAAGAGAATTTGAGGATATTTTTGTCTTTATCCATATTTATCCCCATGTATTAGAACCTATGTATTACTAATACCATGAAATATGATGTATTAGTTATACACCCTATAATACCAAATAGGGTGTATAACTAATACATGTATTAGTTATACATAGCCACAAAAGTCCTACCAAACAATGTATTAAATAATACCACCCTTAATACATGTATTATTTGGCCTAATACATTGTACCAAACGATCCAGAGTGCTTGCATTAGTTATACATAGATAGAAAAATCATACCAAAAAGATATTAATAATACACAAAGCTAATACATGCATTAGATTTTCTAATTCACTTTACCAAACGACCCTGAAGTGGATAAAGGTGCAGAGTGGTGAAGATAGGAGTTGTGACATATGTTGGAGGGTGCATGGAAAAGAGATAATTAGGATAGAATGCCATTTATATCACTTCTTTTTCATATTTCACTAAAAAAGGTTATTTTTCTTATTTTCAAAATATGCTTTTCTAAAAAAAATAAAAAAATAGACCAAATCAAACATAAAAATATTAGAAACATCTTCGTACCAACCATATATTCCAAATTTATTACTAACTCTTTGTATTCGAAAGATACTTTTTTTTTAAAAAAGTTCATTTGAAAGGAAGAGATGAGTAGGATGATAAGGATGCTACAAGAGAAGAATTTGACATATAGCCAAGACAGGATCCATTCAATGCCTATCAAAATAATCCTTTCTGTCTTCATCCCTCCAAACTATGTATATCAGAGTATCAATATTAAATGATACAGCTAATGCTGCAGTATACACTTTTTTGAGTCATGGCACAACTTGTTGTGTCCATGTGTGGTTAAACAAGTAGTGATGGTGGGTGTGTTGGGTATGCGAAAATATTTTAGAGAAAAATAAGGTTTTTGAAAATTGGGAAAATGACTTTTCTGTTAACAAATAGGGAAAATAAGTCTTACAAGTAGCATTGTATATTGATTGTGTTCTGGTCATCCTCCAATCAGTGATGGATCCGTGATTCTCATTAAGAGCGTTTCAGTTGAAACCCGAAAAATTGTGCATTAGGGATCGGTTGGAATACTTAAATCAATAGGGAAATGGCATAGCTATTATTGACTTGACCTCTGTTACATTACTTAAGCTTACTCTGTCTTCAAGATACGAAATGAGCAGTCGAAAATAGCTATTCCTATTGTATTTTAGATGGAGTCGTCTACGGGGCTAAGAATCTTACCTTTACTTAGAGTGGGGTAGCGTTACCACGCTCTTCCGTGCTTGTAGGTTGACTCACTTATGTATCGCGATTAAAGTCTCACAAACATGCACTTTTCTTATGCATCCAACCGCTTGTTTGATATTTGGACTTGAAATCTCAAGCAGAAGTTTAAACTCCCTTGACTACTGAGCCAAACTTTACTCTTATATTCAGGAGATTCAAAATCTACATATATGCATAAAAATATAAAAATATTTTATATATACAAAGTAATTTTTTATCTCGCAACCTCTTAAATCCGTCCATGCTTCTAACACACCTCATCTTCATTTTCACCTTGTTAGCCTCCATCCTCACTGCCCCACAATTCTACCCTCACCCTCACTCTCATTATATTGTTTAATTTAGATTATATATGAATACTTTTAGAATAATATTCTTTTGTTATATATCAAACACAAAATAAATAAAAAACTTATTTATTTTCTTAAAAAAATAAAAAATTATTTTTTCCGAAAAGCATTTTTCTTCCTACCGAACACACCCGATATCTTAGCCTAACAAGTTTTGTGGCGTCCATTGAATGCAATTCGAGACTTTTGGATTCTCTAAGATTCGGAATATGCCCTCTTCTTTTCTGGTTTTATGGTTGTGATCCGAGGGATATAAGGATTATAATTCACAAGATAAATAGAAGTTCGAATACCTCAATTGATAAGTAAACATTTTAATTTTGAGAATACACATTTAGACACTTTAACTGTCTTTACTGTGTTAGTTGAACACCTCAACTTACAAAATGATCATCTAGACACCTCCAAAATTTGTATGTCGCGTCAACATTAGGTGTCCACAAGACACAGTAGAGACGAGTTAGAGTATTTAGTTGTCAATTGAGACCAAGTTAGGATATCTGAATATACACTCTCAAAGTTAAAGTTTTTAGATAATGCATCTCATAGCATACCGAAAAAAGAACAATAACAACAACAAAGTAAATACATTTAGTAAACCCTTTTCTAAAAAAAAAAATTTGATAAGAACCATCAAGCAAACAAAGGGGTTTGACTTGTAAAGCTAGTTGTGCTAGTTGATCTATGTGAAGGAACAGGAGGTCTACTATTATTTCCAAGAAAGCTTCCATTTCTCCTTGTCCCTAACAAAGATAACTTCAAACACAAAATACAACAACATACCTAGTGTACCCCCACTTGGTGAAATCTGAAGAGGATAGTATATATATGCCGACCTTACATCAACCTCACGAAGGTAGAGAGGCTGTTTCTGAAAGAGTACTCCCGACTCACTCAAGTAATGCATATCAAAAAACATACGGAAGCATCACATAGCATACCGGAAAAAGAAACAGTAACAACAACAACGAAGTTAATACATTTAGTAAACTCTTTCAGAAAAAAATGATAAGAGAACCATCAAGCAAACAAAGGGGTTTGACTTGTAAAGCTAGTTGTGCTAGTTGGAGGAACAGGAGGTCTACTATTATTTCCAAGAAAGCTTCCATTTCTCTTTGCCCTGAATGATGAACATGAGCCTCTCTTTGTGCTGAGTCTTGAAGAACTACTGCTTCTTATAAAAGTGGGCTGCAAGTGATTTGAGTTGCAACCTTCCAAGAAAAATCCATAGCTTTTGCATGATTTGAGCTTCTTGTTGTATGGGTTCTCTGGTTTAGCCATGTCCTCTAAGCTCCTCACATTTGATAGAGAGGTGAATGATTGTGATTTCCCATTGTAATGCTTTGACAACCCTCTCCTATTAACCAAAACAATTAACAATTAGCAACAACGGCAATAACATATACAGTGTGATTCCACTAGTGGGGTACGGGAGCGTGGTGTAGACCTCAGATCAAGTAAAGCAGTTCAAAGCAGGTTTGAAAGAGGAATACAGTAGTGAAGAAGCTATGCTGAAAATAATAGAGAAAAGACAACTAATGTTAAAAGAAAATGAGAGAAATTAAAAAGAAGGATTTAGAGGGTGTTTGGATAATGTTAAAAAAACAAATCAAAGTTGAGCATCTTTTGATTAATTTTGGTATTTGATAAAAATATCAAAAGTATGGTCTAAAGTGTTAGTATTTTTAAGCTAAAAACAAATCAAAAGCAATAAGTTGGACACCTCTCAACTTTGCTTATTTTTTCAGCTTTAGTAGTTCTATCCAATCGAACAATTACTTACTTTCAATACACTGCAAAGTGATTTTTATGGTGTTTTGAGTCTGATTTTGGGCACAACTTGACTAATTTTAAGGGCTATACAGGTATCGAATAACTCTTATTCATCAAAGCTTGAATATGCGGAAATAAATAATCTAGTAACAGTTGGTATCAGAGTCGAGGCTCGACATTGGACGAGGGAACACATTGCTATTGTCATCATTTCTGGCCATGACATCTTAGAGGAAAGGTTGGACTGCAGGATATCCAGTTACCGGCCTTATTTTATTTTTATTTTTTTAGGTATTCGAGTATTCTTTCATACTTAATTAGATTCGGAGGGATTGAGTTCTAAACTTGGGTAACAAAATTGCCTTTTTAAGAAGCGCATTTACCCCAATGTGGATTTTTTAGGTACAAATTCAAAAATAATCAAGCTGTTTCTTTTACCACCCTAATCTCCGGAGGATTAATATTGTCCCCCACTCACCTTCTAACGTGGTTCGAAGCCTTTTCCCACCCTAGTTACCGGAGGATTAATAGTGTCTCACTTACCCTCTAGCGTGATTCGAAGTCTAGAAATCAAACTCTTTTTTCCCCACTCCAGTCCCAAGAGGATTAATAGTGTTCCACTTACTCTTTAGCGTGATTCGAAGGCTAAAAATCAAGCTCTTTTTTTCTCCGCCCCAATCACAGGAGGATTAATAGTCTCACTTACCCACGATCATGATTCAAAGCCTAAAAATCAAGCTCATTTTTTTTCCCACCCCAGTCTCAAAAGAATTAATAGTGTCCCACCTATCCTTTAGCGTGACTCGAAGCCTAAAGATCAAGCTCATTTGTTTCCCCACCCCACTCTCAAGAGAATTAATAGCGGCCCACCTACCCTTTAGCGTGACTCAGAGTCTAAAGATCAAGCTCTTCTTTTTCCACCACCACTCCCAGGAGGATTAATAGTATCCCACTTATCCTTCAAGGTAACTTGAAGCCTAAAAATCAAGCTCTTTTTCTTTTTTCACCCCCAATTCCAAGACGATTAATAGTGTCCCACCTACCCTGTAGTGATTCGAAGCCCAAAAATCAAGCTCATTTTTTTTCCCACCCCATTCTCAAAAGAATTAATAGTGTCCCACCTATCATTTAGCGTGACTCGAAACCTAAAGATCAAGCTCATTTTTTTCCCACCCCACTCTCAAGAGAATTAATAGTGCCCCAATTCCGAGACGATTAATAGTGTCCCACCTAC
Source organism: Jaltomata sinuosa (assembly GCA_003996215.1). Taxonomy (NCBI): domain Eukaryota; kingdom Viridiplantae; phylum Streptophyta; class Magnoliopsida; order Solanales; family Solanaceae; genus Jaltomata; species Jaltomata sinuosa. The sequence continues at coordinate 337,018 of QJPP01007311.1, read as the reverse complement.
CCTGTAATGATTCGAAGCCCAAAAATCAAGCTCTTTTTTTTTACCACCCCAATCCCAGGAGGATGAATAGTGTCCCATCCCACCTACCCTCCAGAGTGACTCAAAACCTCCTTTTCTTTTTCCACCCCAGTCCCAAGAAGACTAATATTGTCCCACCAACCCTCTAGGGTGACTCAAAATCTAAAAATTAAGCTCTTTTTTTCCATCCTCAGTCCAAAAAGGATTAATAGTATCCCACGTACTTTCTAGCATGACTCGAACCTTAAAATAATCAAGCTCCAATACAAATATCGAACAAGAAAAAAACTTTAAAGGGAAAATAAAAAGAAACATAGGAAAAGTAGTTCTTACTTGAAGGGAAGTTCTTGAAGAAGAGTGGACATATTTTGCAAAGCTCCAACACTATGCTCATCATGGCTTATTGAACCACCAGAAGAAGAATTAGCAAAAGTTGTATCAGTAGAATCCCCTTCTCCTTCTCCTTCATCTTCACCAAACAACTCAGAATCAGATGAAGAAAAACTACTAGAAATTTCAGAAGAATTATCAGAACACATAGAATCTTCTTGATTTTCCTCATCCATGATCCCATGGTTGCTTTGTTGGTCCAAAGAAACAAAACCCATTTTCAGATTCTTCATCTAAGCAAACAAAATCCACCATACAGTTCTTGAAAACCTCTAAATTATGAGTAATTTCACCAATCTCTCAAAAAAGTGGCTAGAAATGTAATGAGGGGAAGAGGATAAAGGGGAGAAAAGGGCTATAAATATAAATTCCTTAAATTCAATATATTATCTGATGAAAAAAGATTCGGAGTTATCCAGTTTCTAATCTTAGTGCCAAACCCCAACCCAAATTGACCCCACTTGTCCCCAAACAGTACTATAAATGGAAAGTAAAATGGGATTGGACAAACTTTCTTCATCCTTGGCGCGTGGACACCACTTGCGTTATTATATTTCTTAACCAAAAAGTTCTCATCGGGTCATGATCGGTATTCGAATTGGAACCTGGTACAAAGGAAAAGGTGGGAGTGGCTTCAATGAAGGACAAGATCGAGGAAGCAAGACTGAGATGGTTCGACTTCAATATGTAAAGAGGAGATCTATATATGTCTTAATATAGAGGTGTGAGAGGTTGACTATGGATGATTTTAGGAGAGTTAGAGGTAGATCGAACAAGTATTGAGAAGGGGCGATTAGATAATACATGAAACAGTTTCAGCTTACAGAGGATATGACCTTTTATAAGAGAGTGTCGAGGTCATAATTAGGGTAGAAGTTCATTGTCTTATTGTCCATTCATTAGCATTTGTAGTATTGCTCATTTAGTTTTTTGTCCTTCAATTTATGTTACTATCTGTTGATTCCTTATACCTCGACCATTGTATCATTTTGTTGTAGTTTCAGTTCTGTTACTATCTGTTATTTTCGTTATTATTAGTTGTTTCTTGTACTTCCATTACTTTTTTTTCTAAATTGCCTAGAACTGTTTTTTCTTGAACTAAAGATTTATCGAAAACAACCTTTCTATCTCTAAGATAAGGATACACTACAAGAAAACAAAGAATTGACGATAGATAAATTTTCATAGTTAAACAATAAAAAATTCATGTTAATCTCATTTAGCAACGGATTATATGAAAATTCAATTAGTTAGGAGCTATTTAGCAACGAAATTAGCTGAAGATTACCGATAAATCTCGTAACTCATTTCATGTTTACTAATAGTAATAACAAGATATGCGTATACTCTATCCTTCCTACATCCACTTCGAAGGACCATACTGAATATATTATTATTGTGTGTTATACACTTTAGGCGGATAGAAATAAAATATGCGTACTGTTTAATCTCTCCAAATCCACTTCATAGGATTATACTGAATACGTTATTGTTCATATCGTTGTTGTGTGTTATGCACCATATGTGTGGGAGAGTGAACTTGGAAAGATGTGAAATAGTGGATAAGGCTCTCCCACACCAACTTACTTACCGCCTATACTTGTTTTTCTTTTTCTTCTTTTTTTCTTTTTGTTTCCTACGGCGCCCCTTGTTTTTCTATTTTTCTTTTTTGCTTATTATTATTATTTTCCACCGTCCTTTTTTTTTAAAAAATAATATATATTCTTATTTCTATGCTCTTTTTGCTTTTCCAAAAGAGATATTTGCTCAAAACTTTTGACGTGGAATTTCCTCTTTCCCTCCATCTATTATTGTTCAAAACATTTTTAATTAATTTATTTTTTTTGTAAATTTTGAATGCATATAAACATGTATTGTTTGAGGACATTGCAATTATTATTTATACATCAATTTTTGTCCAATAATATTATCCATTATTATTTCAACTCCAATTTAAATAGAAAATTTAAAATTTTAAAACTTATTTTGAAAGTATTTAAGATAACATAATAATTTTCATATATAAAATTTTAATTTTTTTAGGTGAAATTTATGTTCCATAACACTTTTACATAACAAATTTTTGGTTCGTTTTGAATTTCAAATTTATTGCCCTCTGAAAGTCTAAACTCCTTTTTTTTTAAGATGAGTATTTCAAGTTTGAAAACGAATTTAAAATAATCAAAATGAATTATCCAAGTGACTTTTTTTTCTCTCTCATAAAAAATTATTTTTTAAAAAAATGAAATGCATATTTAAATATAATTTCAATTTCTAATTACTTTTTAAAATTTCAGTCTTTTTCTAAATTTCACCCAAATTTATACCGGAACGTCTACTTAAAATTGAGGACTCAATTTTAGAGGGAAAAGGAATTATACCTAGCTTTATCCTCACTATTTATCACCCCTCTCGTCCTTCTTTGCCTGTCCAGTTTGAAAAATTAATTAGTAATCGTTATACGATGGTAAAAAGATGATTGATAAATTTATCATCCCCACAACCATCAAAGTATGAGTCATCTAAGTCATTTATTTATATTTTTTAAAGAAAAATGGCAAGTTAAATATGGTACAAAACTTTTAATTATGGTGGACCTAAAAATCAGTACGGACATTAGGGGAGGGTTTGTTGGAATTTGATAAATAATAATTAGTGTAGTTACCATTATTAGGAATTGGAGGCAATGACCACTTCTAATTAATTCATTAATTAAAGTGCTTACCTAAATCTTTATCCTCCACCACTTCTTTCTTCCAATAGTTATCCATCCACATAACACGTTTATTCACTCACACAAAACATAAATATTCCGTTTCAACTTACGTGAGTTAATTTGATTTGACATAAAATTTAAGAATTTATTTTTTTGTGATCTAAAATATTTTATTCATTTCTTTTTTGTTGTCATGATTTTTTAGAGTCAATTTGACTAATTTTTAAAGCTAAATTAGATTAAATTAATTTAATATTTTATAATTAAAATTTAAATATTTAAAAACTATATGAAAATACTATAAGTTGTAATTTTTCTCATATTAATATAATTAAAAATTATATTTTAAAATATTAATCAAAGTTTATATTGTTTAACTCTTAAAAATGAAACTATATTAATTAAAAGGAACGGAGGGAGTAAGTTATAAATGTTTGTGTAGCTTTAAATTATTTTATTAAGGATAAAATAAGTATTTTAAAGATAAATTATTACAAATATAAAAATGTGTCATTATTTTTAGGACTGAACAAAAAAAATGAATTGTATAAACTGAGATAGAGGGAATAAAGAATAAAAACTCATTTGATCATAAGAATTGTTCACCTTTTTTTTTAATAACATTTCAATTTATTTTTAAATTTAAATTATTCATTCTATTAAGGTGTTTGCAGTCTTTTAAGAACAACTACTTAAAGATTAAATGAGAAAAAAAATTGTCTTGAATTTCTAAAATAAAAAATAATTTGAGATAACTACGTTTAAAAAATATGATAAATAATTTCCAATAGAGGGAGTAATAATTAAGACAAACAAATAAAAACGGAAGAAGAATTAAATAAGCTGCACATGAATTTAAGTTTCAACAAGGGGACGTGCCGGAGTGGTTATCGGGCATGAGTCCACGCTTTTTGAATTACTCTTTTCGTTTCGTTCAAATTTATGTGACATTTTTTGGATTTCGAGATTCAGATAATTTTTTTTGAGAAACTTTCATAAATAATAATTAATAGGAGTTTAATGATGCCTCTATAGCAACAGCCTAATTATAATCCGTACCACTACTTTTTATAACAATTATATAATCTCGACATATAAATATAAATACAGACATATAAATATAAATAGAGTAATTTCGATATACAAATACAAATTCATAAATCTCGGATACAATTACAAATCTGTTAGAGTAATCTCGGCATATAAAAATACAAATCCATAAATCTCGGATACAAATAGTGGACGTGCCGGAGTGGTTATCGGGCATGACTAGAAATCATGTGGGCTTTGCCCGCGCAGGTTCGAATCCTGCCGTCCACGATTTTTTTTAAAATTTTTTTGATTGACATTTTCCAACATTTTGCTTTATTATTGTGAGAAAAACAACACCAAAAGAGTGGGAGGCTTGCAAATGATTTAAGTTAAATAATTTTCTTATATTGTTCGTGCATAAAACTTCATTTGGAAGGTTAAGGTCTCATTTGTTTTCATTAAGATTAAGAAGTCTAAATCTGAATGCAGCTCATTCGAATCTAGATGTATGAATATTAAGATATACTCTCTAAATATGAACACTAAATAATTAAGACGGTTTGTTTTCAATATCTGAATGTGCACGTGAAATCTCAACAAAAAGAGAATTATGACTGTCTATCACGGTACTAATCTCAACACTAAACCTCAACAACACAATTTGCTCAATAAAAACCAACCTAAACACACAATCTCGTGGTACCAATTAGCAAAAAGACATAATACATAAACGTGTTGTTTATCTTGACTTTAGCTAGTATTTATGCTCATCGATTTTGAATTTGTACAAGTAGACACTTAAACTTATATAAAGTTGAACAAGTACACATGTGTTCTACGTGACGTCTCACGTCAATTACCACGTAGGACGCATGCGTCTATTTGTTCAACTTTATACAAGCTTAAGTGCCGACTTGTGCACACCCAGAGTTGAGAGGCATAAATGCCAAGTGAGGCTAAGTTAAAGGGCACATTACTATATTATCCCCAGCAAAAAATATGGCACATTTATAACATGCTGGCCTTTTAAATCAAAAGAGGAAGTACTCTCTCCATTTAAATTTATTTGTCTGGTTTTGACTTGGCAGAGTTTAAGAAAGTAAAAAAAACTTTTGAATTGTATAATCTTAAATTAAAAATATGTAGGTAGAATATACCGAAATGTTCTTCAATCTTTTGGTCTTAAATATGTCGTTTGAAAAGTTAGAATCAAAGAGTTATCACAAAAGGAAAGACACAATGTCTTTTAAACGGACTAAAAAGAAAAATAACATAAACAAATTGAAACGAAAAAAGTACTTTTTATTGACATCAGGATGAATAATATTAGAATTACACATTACAAATCGCCAAAGTAATAATTACCAGGCCTTATTACACACGACGAATACGAATAATTAAGATTTTAATTATTACATTTTGATAATTAAGGATGGATTAACTATATTAATCTTTAGTTCCAGTACAAATTAATGATCCATCATTTCGAAATAATTTACAGCCTTCATTTGCTGTGCAACAATTGACACAAACTGGGCTAATTTGTTCATCTCCTGAAGAAGGACAAGTCATATAGGCCACTTCATCATCACAAAATTGGAGACATGACTTGGCATTTGTATATTTCACTTCAATTCCCAATAGAAATATACCTATATAAAAAACACCCAAATCAACACAAAGTAAGGATATAAGATTGCATTTTTGGCTTGAAAACTTGATATGTGCAACAAATCAAAATGGCATAATAGGTAAAGGTGCCCTTTAACTTGGCATCAGCTCACATTTATGACCTCCAACTTTGGATGTGCACAATTAGACAGTTAAACTTGTATAAAGTTGAACAAGTAAATACATGCGTCATACGTGGCGTCCTATGTGGCAATTCACATCCCTACGTGGCGTCCTACGTGTATTATGTCACATAGGACGCGTATGTCTACTTATTCAATATTATACAAGTTTAAGGACCTACTTGTGCACATCCAAAGTTGGAGGGCATAAATGTGAGCTGAGACCAAATTAAAGGACATATTTATTTTGTTATGCCAATCAAAATTAGGGAGGTTAAAATTAGCTCACGAAAGAAAGTATGATCGGTGTGATCCGCTTATTTATTAGCTTAGCCCATTTTGATTCTCTCAACTCAATTCACCTACAAGTTGGCTAAAAAAGTAAATCAAATTGACTGATGAGAAATCTTGTCGAAATATCATTAAAAAACTTGTGTACTAGTTGGCAGTGTTAATTATGTTCCGATGTTTATCTCATTTTGACTCAGCCCATCTCAACTCAAGTAAGGGTTCATTTAATAACTCAATCCATTTGACCCCGCTCAAATTCAACCAAACTCATTTATTGACCCATTTATTTATTAACTCAGCTCATTTTGATTCGTCAATTCTACTCATCAAAGAGTTAAACTGATTTGGCCGAATATATAACTCAAATTAACCCATGATAAATTTTATCAAAATATTTTTAAAAATATTTTTTCTATTTGATATGTAATATATCGCTATAATAAAAAGAAAATTATTAGGTCATTAAATAGATTTTTTTTTTAAAAATAAAGAAATTGAAACTAGATAAGACTTTGGCGGATTGGCCATTGACCCATTATTTAACCCGTTTTAACCTAAGTAATTTTAGCAAGTCATTAACTCGTCCACATATTAACTCGATCCACTTTGACCTAGATATAAGATTATATTTTTGACTTGAAAGCTTATTATAGAGCAAAATATATCAAAGAAACCTTACCAGACAATAGGAGGAGAGAAAGAATACCAACTTTGTAAAAGGCCATTGTATGTTTCTTTGAATTTATTGCTTAATTTGAGGATATTATCCTCTCTTAATATATGCTATTTATAGAGCAAAATAAAAGATACTAAAATACAACTAGGAATTAATATGACTTTTCTCATAAGTACCAAATTTGGATAACTTGCACAGTTGTCAAAGTGGACCAATTGTGAATTAATCAAAGCTAACTCAATGCAGCCTTAACTGTTTGAATATTTGGTATACAGTCAAATCTTTTTATAACGGCGTTTTTTGTTCGAATATATTTGACTGCTATAACAAATATGTTGTTATGGAGGATCTATAGTATAAACTATAACATATAGTATGAAAAATCAATTCTTAAAAAGAAAATTTAACTGTTATAATAAAATATTATTATAGAATAACAGTTATACAGAGGTTTGATTGTACGTTTATTTAACAAAAAACTTATGTTTATCCCATACCTAAATGTTTGAATTCTATGAATACCTTTTCTTAAGGTAAATATTTTCTCAAGTGATGAGAATACATACAATGATGAACAAAAACTTTGACAAAACATAGATTTGCACAAGTTCATCTTCAACTAATTAAAATAATAAAAAAGAGATGACAAGACCAAAAACATGGAATTCAAAGGTCAATCCCATCACACATTACACATACCATGTTCACAAATCACACTGAACAAGTTAATTTAGATTAGCATTTGTACTCCCTCTGTCCCAATTTACGTGACACCTTTCGGATTTCGAGATTCAAACAAGTCTATCTTTGACCATAATTTTTTGACTTATAATATTTTTTACGCATTTTTCAAATATATGAATTTTATTTTAAAAAACTAGAAGATTTCATGCGCAAATTCACGATAAAACTTAAACTGTTTGGCTCTCGAAAAATGAAAAGTGCCACATAAATTGATACATAGAAATTACTTTATACGTAATGATTATATATATTCAAGATCCAATAGTGCATGACCATGACCAATTAGGTTAGAATTGCCCTTGAATGAGGAGGCCCTTATACTTGGCTCTAATTGTTAACCGAAACCTTTTACTTTACAAAGTTTTAATCAGACACTTGAATTCGTTCAAAATTAAAATTTTAAGTCCCTTTATTTAGTGAATTTCTTAATACATATATAGGATTTGAAACATTTTTTTATTGAATTAATTTCAATCCATGTGTTAAAACACATTCATGAATGTGATTCTGAAAAAGGAAGTTGATGATCTTAATTACAGTGTGATCCTTTTACATGAAAGGAAATAGAAAAGAAAAAAAAACACTGTTAGCTTCAATTAGCTTGAAGGACCAAAGGAATTTGATGCATCATTTGTTTCAATTTCTCTAGCTGAACAAAGAGAGCAGTCTACTTCATCCTGCTAATGAATAATACTGAATCGTGAGACTAGTAAAACTTTTGCTTTAGACCCCTCGAAATTTGAGTCATCAAAACTTTTTAAAACAATATTGAAGATTGTAAAAAAAAAAGTAAAGAGTTTAAATTTTAAAAAAAAACTATCTACGTTTTACCAAATATATTTTGAAAGTTTAGATTAAACAACTTAAATCTTTATATTATTAAATAAAGATTTTACAATAACATCCAAGGTAATGTATTGAAAATAAATGGCTAACATCTTATTAACTAGAACTAATCTTTACTTTTATAAATAATAATATTACTATTTGAAGTTAAATATTTTATGTCTTTTAAGAATACAATAAAAAATGCATTACTACATTTTTTTTTGTATGTGTATATATTAAGACCTCTTATTGCTGTAGAACACTTATTTTATTGAAACTCCCTTGATAAGTATATACTTTAATTTCACGTATGATTAATTTCTCCCATATGGAATGACTTTTAACCAAAGTTGTACCATCTCCACCAATATCCAAAGGCATAAGAATTAACAGCTCTCTGACGATTAGAAAGGAAACCAATTGTTCGTCAAAGAAAGGAAACCAATTGTTCCACTGTCACTACAATGGATGGAAGAAGGTGCTTCTTATGTCCTAAAATTACTAGCCACTCGAATAAGCTCCTCCCGAAATCAGCCATCTCACAGATCTGTATATAATGTATACTAGCTGTCAATGACAAAATAGCAGCACAGTAATTTTTTTAAAAAAAAAGTTGAAAAGAGATTAAATGATAACCTTGCTCTGAATCATAGCAGACAATTGTTTCTCATCTCCGATGAGTATAGCATGGCGGAGACCAGGGAGTTGTAAAGGAATTGTGAATTCACATTCTTTCAGTTGAGCTGCTTCAAAAATTACCACCATCTTCAGTGGCGTCATTCCTTCCATGTGTAACTTTGATGAACTAGAAGTCGTGAAGAAAACCAAGCATGCACCTTTTAGACAAAAACTTCGACTTTGGTAGTCCTCGATGAAATTGCGAAGAGAGATACTCTCGTTAAGAAATTTCAACACTTTTAGGCATTCTATTTTAGTTGTACGAATATTAAAAATTCTTGTCTTTTTCCTTGTAACAAATCCCGATAGAATTTCTTTCAATCCTTAAGAGTCGAACCTTTAAATTTTGCTCGTCAATTCAGACATAGAATCTTTATGTGGAAAACTACAGTGGCTCAAAGGTAAACGTACAACCCACGATCCACAACCCCCATTATATTTCTACTACTCTCGGGATCTTCATACTCCCAAGATCTTAGCCGTAAGCCCTTCACCCTAACAATCACTCAATTATTGCTAACCTACCTAGCTAACTCTATTTCGAAGCAATGTTTACTCCAACAAAATTTTTTGGCCTTCGAATACTTCTATGATAAGTTGATAAGGTTACAACTCGATATCCTAATAGTATATACGAACTGAGCTAGACTCAAAACAAATTGATCACAACTTCGTGAAGAACCACTTTCCATGATCTTGAAAGCTCACAATTCACTACACAATTCACTACTCTCTACTGTTGAAAAACCTTTGGATGTGTGTCACATGCTTCAATGGAAATAACCTGGACTTATACAATTGTAAAGCCCCAACTCTTTTTTTCCGAATTAAAACGATCTAATTAAATTTGAAGTACGTGAATGATCACAGGAATGCTTGGACATAACTATGTTACGAAATGGACAAGTGCATAAGTTATAAAGAAATTATGAGTCAAGTCTGGTGGCGAGACACAATAATAAAACCGTGGCTTCAACCGTTGGCACGGTTGAAACATGACGATTACCAAAATAAAAAAAAATACTGAAACTTTTTGGGGCTTCCGAGACCCGAGAACATAAGGGAAGAAATAACTGTGGGTTCAACCGTTGGACTTTTTAGCCCTGGAAATTCGAAACTAACAAGTCATGTCCCGGATATCATCCTTCTAACTATTCGGAGCTATTCCCCTACTTACATGCTCATTTGACTCATGTCTGGTTCATGATTTAGTGATATAAGTAATCAGGGGCATAGCAAGAGCTTAGTTACGAGTTCAGCTGAACTCAAAGGAGAGGCTATAATAACACTTCAATAACAAGTAAAAGAAGCAATCACCAGTGTTGCGCAGTAATAAAGGCCATCAGTGGCGAGCTAAGAATTTCATTAAAAGTGTTCCAAGGTTTGATGTATAAACACGTTATAATTTCTTACATAAGAAAAATAATTTTCCGATGTAGGTATTCAGTATATGTGGCTACGCCACTGAAGGTAGTGAAGAACATCAAGATCCATCACATTTCCATGATATCCCTAGCTTTTCCAAGCAATGGACGCGCTACAAACTGCCAAAGAATTTTAATGTTCAGAAATTTGAAGAAGATCTGTAGGTGAACTTAAATGGATCATCTAAAAAATTGAGCTACATTTAAACGTATTTACCTCGGTTATGCAAAACGTCCCATATGATCTTCAAGAAGTTAGTAACAAGATTGATCTGATACCCGTTGCCACACTGCTTTGATCACTCCTCCTTTCTTCATCTTCGACTTGTGAAAATTACTGGTAAAAATGAGTAGAGTTAGTAACTAGATTGATCTGATACCAAAAAAAGAACATTTCTATGGTTGATAAGCAATTCATCTGTCCGAATAACAAGAATGTAGAACAAACTTCTGTTTTTGAAAAAAACTTTTCACGAGTTAAAGTCAGACTTCTCTATAACAACATTTCACTATAACGGTCAAGTTTTCTTTGGAACTGATTTCTCACGTTAAGCTATATTATAGCATCCCAAAATTATCAGGACCAATGATGCAGTTATAGAGAGGTTTGACTGTATATTCCCTTGTAGAAACTCTATAATGTAAAACCTACGTACAATCATTTGGAAATTCTTGAAGATCCTGGTTTATCATTCAAACTCATAGCTGAGAGTTGACGTGCCAAGTTCTGGTCTCGGTCAACGTGAGCTGATCCGATTCTTGAGACAGCATTTCCATTGTTTGGCCAAGTCATTGGAAGTACTAAGTTTCTACAGAACAGGATGATTTGTGAAGTCAGCAAATGAATATGACTTATTAAGAACAGACGAAAAGACAGCAATTAAGACCCGAGGAAAAACTAAGTTATGTATGTACCGTTCCACACGTTTGCATATGCAACGATTCATCATATCCACTGTATACTGACCAAAAAGGATGTCAAGGTCCTTTGCCAAGTTCGATATCTGATATGCTGGTAAAATGTCCCAGATCTTTAGTACTTGAACGTGTGTCGAGTTCTGCTGCAGAATATCTATGGTCCAAATCAATTTTAGGTGCTTGATATTGTAGACCTCCAATAGTGCAGAAGAAGTCCCACCATTGTTGCTGAGCATTCTGTTCTTTCCTGACTTACGCCAACCATTCGATAGCTTCACCAATAGGGAAATCACTTCTTTACTGATCTCAGCATCCTTAATTCTGGCAATGGATTTTGAGAAATCCTCAGTAAATATGACCTGTTAGTTTGTAAGAGCAAGGAACTGTTATATCTCCAATTTCACAAAATATAAGACATCATAAACACTTCCGAAATTTTGGCTCACTTAACAAGCAAAATCCAAATTCATCCGATGTATTTTTGGACATCGATATTCAAGAAACAGAATCTACGATTGGATAACTACTTCTTGAACATGAATTGCACGACAGTGTTTGTATAGGCTCAAAGAAAGAGTGAAAGAGAACTTAAATAGTACTCATCACGTCCAAATGAAGCAACATACCTTCCACTTGGCTGTTTGGAACATAGGGGAGTCCGTTCTGAGCAATGATTCTACATGCTGAAGGTCAATGGTCACGTTCAAGATTGCTTGATTCAATCGCTTGTCTTCAGTAACATCAAAGTAACAGCCACGAGCCTTGGCGTCAATGACCAAATTCTTCCATATGGAACCACTGTTAACCAAAGTTGTGCCATTTCCCAATATCCAAAGGCAGTACCTGCAAAAGAATACGAGGAAACAATTAAAAACATGTTCATCAATTATGTTCTTGCTGAAAGAGGATGATACATAAGCATAGTCAATTTGAACCATCCTTGATATTCAAATATTATGATATGTAGTAATGTTGTTGAGAAAATTAGTACCTTGCTCGTGTCAATGCTACGTTGGCTATCTGAAGATTAGAAAGGAAACCAACTGATCCATTGCCATTACAACGAACAGTAGAGATAATTATCACATCCTCCTCACCGCCTTGAAAACCATCAACCGAGCGTACATTCACAGAGAAGTCACTCTTAACATGTGTACTATATTTCTTGCCAAGAATTTGTTGAATAGCAAGAACTTGAGCCTTGTAAGGAGATATACAACCAACACGGACTTTTTGATTTGAAGATACATATTCTGTAGGTAAAATAAAATTATCAGGTCTGCCAACACGTTTGACATAATAAAACTAGAAAAATTCATCTTAAGCAGAAATTAAATCTTTGAAAGATAAGCACATTACCTTTATGAAGGTTCGCAACTATCTCAGCTACAATGAAAGCTTCTGCCTTATTTCTCGTGCTGTGCCTGTCATCAAGCTCCTCATTTCCACTACTTACGTTAATAAACGAATAGGAGCCAAACATATCTCCTTCAAGAAATCTCTTCTCATATTTTTCACCTTTGACATTAGGACCATCCATAATTTTCTTATGATAGAACTCTCTATTCGGAAAAAAACTTATTTTCGGATGCATCCTATATTGAACATTAAGAAGGTGCTTCTTGTGTCCTAAAATTACCAGCCTCTCAAATAAGCTCCTCCCGAACTCAGCTTTCTCGCAAATCTGTATATAACGATACTAGCTGTCAATGACAAAAGAGAAGCACAGTAATTTAAAAACAAGTTGTAAAGAGTTTAACTAATAACCTTGCTCTGAACCATTGCAGGCAATTGTTTCTCATCTCCGATGAGTATAGCGTGGCGGAGACCATGGAGTTGCAACGTAATTGTGGACTCACATTCTTTTAGCTGAGCAGCTTCATCAATTACCACCATCTCCAGTGATTTCATTCCTTCTGTATGCAATTTTGATGAGCTAGAAGCAGTGCAGAAAATCAAGCATGCACCTTTCAGACAAAAACTCCGAATGAGGGGCTTACTATAGAAAGTGGGTAAGGAGATATGCTCGTTAAGGAACTTCAACATTCCAAGGCATTCCGTTTTACTTTCATACAAATTAGCAAAATTCCTGGCCTTATTTGTTGTATCAATACCAAGCAGCACTTCCTTTAACCCTTCAAATGTTTCTGTAGTAGCAAACAATTTTTCAAGAGTTTGAAGATTCTTAAGAAGTCTGAACATTACGTTAGCTATTTCTAGTGGAATGAAAGAAGTAGGTAGATGTGTATACAAGCTTGTTAGACAAAATATTAAATGGTTAATGATCCATTTGAATCTTTTGGCAACAAACTCCTCAAATGTCAAGACACTGGCTTCTTTGTTACTCGACTCCCCTTCATTCTTGACCTTGTTTTCTTTGTCATCTGCTCTCGAGTTGTTCCTCCTTTGAGATCTTTGTTTATCTTTTGATGCCTTCTTATTCTCTTTTAAGGGGTCAAGGACAAATTTCTTCCACAACCTATTCTTCCTATTCCTATCTAGTCCTTAAACACTGTTCTGCCCATCTTTGTCCCTCAAACTAGATTCTTCACCGGTAATGCTACCTTTTTCTTTCTCTTCCTTTTTGCCATCATCATTTGTATCCTTGTTATCATTCGGGTCATGTTCCTTATTTTCTTCTACTTCTAAGTACTTACGGTATTGTTCTTCAGGATCCTCGAGCAAACATATCATGGATTGTACACTACTTTTCCACCCAATATTTGGTGACAAGCAGCTAGCAAGAGCATCAACACGGTTTTTAAGAAATACATCAAACAGATCTTCATGATCACCGATCTTCATTCTTTCCCCGTTTCCAAATAAAACAATGTCCCCTAAACCATAGGTGTCATATTCTAGACCATCGTGTACATGCTGCATCAGCCTCTTTGCAACTCCCAAAACAGCAATGTTCGTAGGAGCACAAGTCAAAGTTCTGCTTTTAATCTTTAACAAGACATAAAGTAAGGAGGCAACTGTTTTAGTCTTCCCAGTTCCTGGAGGACCCCAAATTAGCTTAACTGTATTCAGATGATCACATTCCCTTGTTGCAATACAACTTAGAATAGCCTCTTGTTGAGCATCATCGAGACCAAAGGACTGAATGATGGCCCTTGAATTTGATATAACATCAGTTTTAGTTTCTCGGCTGGAGCAATGTGTGCAGTCTACTTCACCCTGTCAGTGATCGAAATTTAATAGACCTCAAAATGGATACTAGATTAACTACTCAACATTCCTTCAGAAATGGCTGCAAAAGAACATTAACAAGCGTAAGAAGGAAAAAAAAGATGAGTGTGTTTAGTACGACAATAGTCATTTTTCATGAGAAATATTTCCTCGAAAATGACTCGTGTCATAACAAACACATCCGATAACTCACATTATTTGGATCACTTTGCAGCACAGTCTTAATGATCTTCAGATTTGCAGTATTCAGATCTGAATGCAAAGCTTGCCATATTCGAATATATTTGTTGTCAAGTTAGAAAGATAGACCACAAAAAACTTGTCCCCTTGTTCACCCTTTTCAGTGTCTTGTTGTTGAAACGGAATAAGCTTCGAAGACAAGATAGGTATCCAGTTTGAATCTTCTTCCTCTTCCATGTTTTGAACTATAGCAATGTGATAAGATCTCTTAGGTCTGTTCAGATCATCGATTCGTCTTGGTCTCACATCTGATAATGCAATCAAATCTCCATTCTCTGGTTTATATTGTGTTTCAATGTTCTCTCCCTCTGTACCTCCTTTCACTAAAATTTCATAACATAAACGTTTGGGAGGCTTAAAATCTTTTGATGTTATAACATCAAGCACCTAGAGGGAAGGGGCTCGTGACACTGTGGACATACATGAGAGCAAATCAGCATGTGTTTCTTCAACTAGTGGAGTAATGTATGACTTCAAGTAATGATCAATCGACACGAATGTCTCTGGAATTTCGTTAACCTATAACACAGAGAATATGAGATAGGATTAGTAACTTGGCAAATCACATACAAAGGGAGAAGAAAACACAAAATGATTCAAGATGGAAATAAATATTTGTTCCACTTAAAAGAAGAAGAAAGTTGGGATCTCTAGTAACATAAACACAAGAGTAAGATAGAGCTGCATCTTGAATATGTTGATAAAAATTGGACACTCTCCAATGTGCGAGGTTCAAGGGGGAGCCATAATTTGAAGTTTATGGGTTCGGAATTCTAGCTAGTCCTTTGAAAGTTACTGAACTCTAAATTAATAAGTTGTACACATTCAATTAATACAAGATTTGAACCAAAGCTACTGGATTTAGCTGAACCGGTAACAAAAGCGCTAGCTCCGCCTGGCAAGGCTGTACACCTACTTCACTCCCACCCAATACAGTTCACTACAAGAAATTGGGACTCTTTGTGGCAACTTTACTCGCCACAAAAAGTAAAAAAAAAATCACCACAAAGACTTTCTGTGGCAACCTTAGAATTGCTGCTAATTATAGTCCATTGAAACTTATTTGTGGCAACCCCTAAAAGTCATAACAAAAAGTTACTTTTCGTGATGACCAGGGGAGGAGCCACGTGGGTGCAAATTTTTTATGTGTATATAGTAGATGTTGAATTCCTTTGACTTCTTCTTATGTTTACTTCTTCATAGTTTGAACCCCTTAGTGAAAATCCCACTCCGTCACTAGCGATGACTGATAGATCTCCACAAATACTTTATAAACCGAATTCTGCTCCTTAACAGAAATAGGAGAAATTACAATTCCATATTCATGGCAACCTAAGTACAGTCGCCACTAAAATGTTTATGTGTCAACTATATCACTCTCTACAGCAACCTAGCTACCTAAATGAAGTGTCACGAAAAGTCTCAAGTACTTTTTATCGCGACTAGGGGTGGAAAAATCGAACCCAACCCGACCCAATTCATTTAGATTTGAGTTGGTTATTGACCCGCCCATTTGTTAGCTCAACCCATTAAAAATTGGGGTTGATATGTAACCCAAATTGACTTTTGAGAAAATCTTGTCAAAATATTTTTAATTTTTTTTTTTTGATTTTATATGTTATATATAGTTATAATAAAGAAAAAATAATTTTATTAGGTATTAAAAACTTATTAAAAAACAAATAAAGTAATTAAAACTTAATAAAAATTGGGCGGGTTGGGTTATGACCCGTTACTAACCCGTTATCTAACCCGTTTTGACCCAACCCATTTTGACCCAAGCAAATTTGGGTCAGGTTGGGTCTTGACCCGTTTATTGTCTTGACCCGACCAAATTTAACCCAACCCACCCAATTGCCACCCCTAATCGCGATTATCTGGCACAATAATTGACAAAAAATATTTATAAAATATATGAAAAAATTATGGTCATAAGAAAGACTTGTTTGAATCTCGAAATCCAAAAGGTGGCACATAAATTAGAACGGAGGGGTACTTCGAACCTTGTCTCTGTAAAGATTTTTGTTCAGCACATCCCCTAAAGACCAAGAAAACACCAAATCCACTAAGCCAGGAACTTTTTTCTTCTTCGTAGTTGTTGCCATCTTCCCCTAATAGTCATGATCAAAATAAATTAATTAATTAAAACATCTTCATCTTACACATGCAAGAACAAAAAGAAGTTAAAAAAAAAAAGTGTTTAATTACCTTTTCTTTCTTCTTATGAAATTATGAGTTTCTATATTGTTATCAAATGAAGGAATATGTATGGAAAAACAAGTGAACTCATGAAGTGGTTTAATTTTTTCAAAAGTCTCTTTGTTTTCTTCCTTGGGAACTATAGAGTTTTTACGTTTTTCCATGCATGGGCTTGGATACCTATAATGATAACATTAATTAAAAAGTTATTCCATATGTCCCAATTAATTATGTTGCACCTTTCTGATTTTAAGATTCAAACCTGTAAATTTTGACCGTCAATTCAGACATAGAGGTAAACGTACAACCCACGATCCACAACCCCCATGGGATTTCAACTGCTCTCTTCGTAATCCCAAGATCTTACCTGTAAAACCTTCACCCTAACAATCACTCGATTATTGCTAATTACCTACATAGCTAACTCTAACTCGAAGCAATGTTTACTCCAACAAACTTTTGACCTTCGAATACTTCTATGATAAGTTGATAAGGTTACAACTCGATATCCTAATATATATACGAACTAAGCTAAGCTAGACTCGGACAAAATTGACAACTCCGTGAAGAACCATTTTCCATCTTTCACCTAGTAGTCATCAAAATTATTAAAAAAAATTAAAAAAAAAAACAACAACATCATGATCATGATCATCATCATCATCATCATGCAAGAACAAAATAGAAGAAGTAAAATTAAAACTTTACCTTTGTATTTCTTCTTCTTTTTCTGGGATTATGATCTTTTAATTACTTTGTGTTATATTCTCTTACAGCTGCATTCAACAAAAATGATGAAAGTTATAAGCAAGAATGTGGAAAATGACAAGAAACTTTAATGTAGCAAATTGTAGAAAGCTTTCATAGTAGGAAAAGAAGTTATATAGTACAATCATAGGATAAAAAGGAGGAAAAGTGTGGAATAAATATCACAAAGACCCCCAACAAGGTTGACTAAGAGTCAATAACTAAAATAAAAAAGAAACAACAGAGAAGTTATAAGGAAGACAAGATATAATATACTATAGTACTCCCTCCGTTTCAATCTGTTTGTCTGATTTTTAACTTGATACAGAGTTTAAGAGAGCAAAGAAGATTTTTGTACCAAAATGTCCTTTAATCTTGTGGTCACATGTCATGTGTAAAGTTAGAACTAAAGAATAGCTAAAAATGAAAGAACATTCGTTTTTACACAACCTAAAAAGAAAAGTAAGAGAAACAAAACGGAGGGAGTATACATTTTTTGCTTACCAAAACTTAAAGAGGAAAACTTAGAGGGAGTATATTTTGCTTACCAAAACTTAGAGGAAAGTTGTATATTAATATTCCAAGTTGGTGTCTATATCAGTGTTTTATACTGTAACAAAAGTGAAAAGATTCCAAAGGGTGAAAGGAAGAAAGAGGAAGATGATGAGAAGTTATAAGGAAGACTTAGAATTGAAGTCAGGCTAAATAGTAAACAAAGAAGGGGAAAAACATATAAGTATAAAAGGGTAAATTAGTAATCTAAGTGAAAATTTATCACTTGATTGTCTAAACTGAACAAATAAGAATGAACATCGATTTTTAATATAGTGAATAAGTAAAAGCGGACGGGAAACTACTTAACATGTTACAACAAATTAAGGTTTCCATATTAAGACTTGTTAATTTGGTAAGAATATATAGTTAAACTATAGGTAACTTTACTTGGTAGTACTAGTGTAGAATAATGAGTTTAAGTTTATAGAATGCAAGTTACCGGCTATAATAAATTATGTTGATCTAATAACATAAAAATTATTTATTGGTATATATCTATATGTTTAAATTATAGATAAATTTCGATGAAAACATATATAAGATATTTAAAATTGGTCATAAAAGTAATATATTTTATATATACATAATTATAAAAATATGTATGTAATTTGTCGGTTCGGTTTGGTTATTTCTTCTATTTTTTCAAACAAAACCAAAACCAAATAAAATATTATCGATTTTTTAAAATGTAAAATCAAACCAAATAAAATACCTGGCACAATAATTGACAATTCAAAATATTTATAAAATATATAAAAAAATTATGGTCATAAGAAAGACTTGTTTGAATCTCGAAATCCAAAAGGTGGCACATAAATTAGAACGGACGGGTACTTCGAACCTTGTCTCTGTAAAGATTTTTGTTCAGCACATCCCCTAAAGACCAAGAAAACACCAAATCCACTAAGCCAGGAACTTTTTTCTTCTTCGTAGTTGTTGCCATCTTCCCCTAATAGTCATGATCAAAATAAATTAATTAATTAAAACATCTTCATCTTAAATATGCAAGAACAAAAAGAAGTTAAAAAATAAAAGTGTTTAATTACCTTTTCTTTCTTCTTATGAAATTATGAGTTTCTATATGGGTGAAAATCATTTACACCCCTTAACTTTCCTTTAAAAATCAAACACCCCTCTCAACTTTGAACAATAATCGTTCTCCCCCCTTTATCCTATGCAATGTCTATTTTACCCTTAACATTTTTAATTTTTTTATTTATGTAATATCTTTTTATATTATATTTTTTTTTTCTTAACCTAGGTATTTACCACTTTTAGTTAAATTTATTAACATTATTAATAAAATAATACTTTTACAAACTAATCACAAAATCTAATGCTATTTTTATGATTGATATTTTTATATTTTATGCATTAAATGGGCGTTTGTTCATGAAAAAAAATCACTTTATTTAAAAAATTTGGAGTTGGAGTTATGTTTGGTCATACCTTTTTTGAAAGACTTTTTAGAATTCAAAGTGTTAAATACAACTAAAAAGTGAAAACAAGTATTTAGGTGTTTTCACTTTTTCAAATACAACTTCAAGTTGTATTTGAAAATTTTATGGCCAAACAATATTTTTTTTGAATAATTTAAAGTGAAATAATTTTTTGAAAAATAGTGAAAATTTCTTATGGCCAAACGGGCATGTATGTCTATATGTAATTATGTATATAGATGCATATTTTTTTCGTTCTCTCTCTGTTATTCTCTAATGTCTACATAGGATAAATGAGTTTTGGTTGTCAATAATAAAATATTTTCTAAATTATAATTTAAAATTTATAAATAACAATCATTTAATTTTATATATATGCATTGAAATATATTTATAAAGTTATAATTACCTGTTATTTTTACTTGTATAATTAGATATTAGAATTTTAATTATTATTAATATTTTTTTTATTTTGCTCATTTATTTCATTATGAATGTCATTAACTTACATATTCAATTAGTATTTTTCACTTTTCTTTTTCATCTAAGAAATTATATATATATATATATATATATATATATATATATATATATATATATATTATACAACATATGTTATATAGATTTTAAAAATAAAAATTGTGATTACAAAAAAGTTTTTTTTAAAAAAAATATAAAGTTTGATAATACAAGGGCAAAATAGGCATTTAAAAAATTCAATTAGGATAAAGGGGGGAGAATGATTATTGTTCAAAGTTGAGGGAGGTGTTTGATTTTTAAAGCAAAGTTCGGGGGTGTAAACGAATTTCACCCGTTTCTATATTGTTATCAAATGAAGGAATATGAATGGAAAAACAAGTGAACTCATGAAGTGGTTTAATTTTTCAAAAGTCTCTTTGTTTTCTTCCTTGGGAACTATAGAGTTTTTACTTTTTTCCATGCATGGCCTTGGATACCTATAATGATAACATTAATTAAAAAGTTATTCCATATGTCCCAATTAATTATGTTGCACCTTTCTGATTTTAAGATTCAAACTTGTAAATTTTGATCGTCAATTCAGACATAGAGGTAAACGTACAACCCACAACCCTCATGGGATTTCAACTGCTCTCTTCGTAATCCCAAGATCTTACCTGTAAAACCTTCACCCTAACAATCACTCGATTATTGCTAATTACCTACATAGCTAACTCTAACTCGAAGCAATGTTTACTCCAACAAACTTTTGATCGTCAATTCAGACATAGAGGTAAACGTACAACCCACAACCCTCATGGGATTTCAACTGCTCTCTTCGTAATCCCAAGATCTTACCTGTAAAACCTTCACCCTAACAATCACTCGATTATTGCTAATTACCTACATAGCTAACTCTAACTCGAAGCAATGTTTACTCCAACAAACTTTTGACCTTCGAATACTTCTATGATAAGTTGATAAGGTTACAACTCGATATCCTAATATATATATACGAACTAAGCTAAGCTAGACTCGGACAAAATTGACAACTCCGTGAAGAACCATTTTCCAGCTTGAAAGCTCACAATTCACTACTCTCTACTTCTGAAAAACCTTTGGATGTGTGTCACATGCTTCAATGAATATAACCTGGACTTATACAATTGTAAAGCCCCAATATTTCTTGTTCTAATTAAAACGATCTAAGTAAATTTGAAGTACGTGAATGATCACAGGAATGCTTGGACAATGGACATAACTATATATGTTACGAGTTGGAAAAGCTAGCCTTAGCCAAATGGACAAGTGTATAAGTAATAAAGAAATTATGAGTCAAGTTTTATGGCGAGACACAATAATGAAACCGTGGCTTCAACCGTGCCAGTTGGCACGGTTGAAGCATGACGGTTACCAAAATAAAAAATAAAAAATACTGAAACTTTTTGGGGCTTCCGAGACACGAGCCAACCATGGCCATGCTTGCACACGAACATAAGGGAAGAAATAACTAAGGGTTCAACCGTTGGACTTTGTAGCCATGGAAATTCGAAATTAACAAGTCATATGTGCTTAATATCATCCTTCTAACTATTCGGAGCTATTCGATCCCCGATACACGTAATCAGAGGGCAAGAGCTTAGTTACGAGTTCAGCTGAACTCAATAATTTTGCTTTGAACCCAATAGTTTTGGTCTAGATCTTAGAAGAACTAGAATCCCGAACCGCAAGATGGTGAAAATTGGGAGTCAAAAAAGACGTGGACGGCAGGATTCGAACCTGCGCGGGCAAAGCCCACATGATTTCTAGTCATGCCCGATAACCACTCCGGCACGTCCACCTTGGTACACTTAACGCTCATCCTCACTATTTATAATATAAGAAGTATAAAATTGGTTAAAAAAATACTTATGGCTCGTTTGGTACGAGGGATAAGGGATAACTAATTTCGAGATTAATTTTAGGCATAATACATAAATATGCCCTTTAAATTGGTCTCGCTCACAGTTATGCCCTCTAACTTTTGATGTGCACAAGTAGACACTTAAACTTATATAAAGTTGAACAAGTAAATACATGCATCATACGTAGGACGTGTATTATGCCACGTAGGACGTGTGTGCCTACTTGTTTAACTTTATACAAGTTTAAGTGTATATTTGTGCACATCCAAAGTTGGAGGGCATGCATGTGAGTTAAGGCTAAGTTAAAAGGCATGTTTATGTATAATTATGCCTTAATTTTAGGATGAGTTTGTCCCATGTTTGGTTGGGGATAAAATCGCAGAATAACTTATGCAGGGATTGTAGTGTTATTTTTATACACATTAAGAGTAGAATAACAATCCTAACTAATCGTGAAATAATTAATCCCGAGATAACTTGTTCCCAGCCAAACAAGTCCTTCAAGTTTTGTTACAAGAATGAAATATTGAATGGCCAAATTAGGTTGTAACACCATTGAAAAAAAAACAATTACTTGCACCAAGTGCATGCACTAAAAAACTAAAATTTGTATATGACATTTACCTAATTAATGTTTTTCAATAATTAGTAATACATATTCCTATTAATTAATTTATATCTTAATCATAATGCACTGAGTCAAGTGTGTGACTTCTTCTGTATCATGACGTCTACTCGGAGCTACGATTTTGAGTTTATGGTTTGGAATTTTATAAAATGTGATTTATTTAATATAGATGTTTAAACACAAATACAAAATTTGAGCCAAAAATTACTTGATTCTGCCGAACCCGTAGCCAAAGCTATAACTCTACCCCTAATATAGTTTGCCATTGTGGCTTATATTGTCTTTCCATGTCTACCTCATTTAATATTATTCCAATTGCTACATGAAGATTGAATCACACTTTGTTGAGGCACAAAAATGTGATTATTATGGGACTCAACACCATTTTTCTGAGTCATGTTTCTATTGACGACGAGGTTAAGTTATATGCATCGATAGTATAAAAGTATTTGCACAATTATATTACTTAAACGGTAATTGTAGGTAACCTATATGTAGTAGCATTGATCGTTAATCCAAGATAAATGGTAAGTAACCTGCTATAACATGTTAAATTACACTGACGGTCCAACAAAATCATTATATTGTCCGTGCATATAACTTAAAATGCGCGTTACAATACTAGGAAGCATTGTCTGATGTCTGAATAAAGGACAAGATGAAGATCACAATGATTGCACAATCAAATATTAAGATCTTATAGTTATATATATATGTAAATTAACCATTGCTATATATATCAACTGAATAACTTCAATAATATTGTGACTATTAATTACAGTACTCTTGGACATGCTGCATCTGAAAAATTCATTCAAAAGATGGTAATGAATCACCAGAGTTGCAGTATTAACATGATGAAGGCCACAAAAAACACCAAGAATCCGGGCTTTTCAAGCAAAAAACTGCCAATAAAACAGAGAATTTAACGTTAAGAAACTTCGTAGATAGTCAAATTAAGACACTTAAATTGAGACGTAGGATTGAAATAGTAAGATCGTATAATAATTGGTGCTATTGTATCCTGTTTCATATATGTTACATGTATTATGCAATTTGTTAGATTATAACTTTCTTTTTAATGTGTTTTAAAAAGAGTGTCGCTTTGTATATTCTACTACATGGCTTGTTTAAGACTTACCACAAGATACAAAGGGCATTCTAGTATATTATACACTTCATTAGTTTAAGACGACAAGGTTCAAACGTTTCCATCAATTTCTTAAACTTCATGCCTAGCTAGTCAAACTAAGACACTTGAATTGAAACGGAGGAAGTAGTAGATATGACAGTATATTTAGTGTCATTGTATCATGTACCATATTTTACCTGGTATTATGCAATGGCTAGAGTATAACTTTAAGGCCTCTTATTTGGACTTGTTGCGCATATAACGTTCCATATAATCTTCAGCAAGTAGGTTCGGTTTTACTTCGCGGAACAATTCTCCTTTCTTCATCTTCGACTTCTGAAAATTACTGATATAACAATGAGTAGAGTTAGTAACTAAACAAGCAGGTATTTGAGTTCTGTTTCACTTTTTTCATGAAATATTTGAAACATATACTCACTTGGAACGTCTTGAAGATCCTGGTTTATCCCTCAAATTCATAGCTGCCAATTGACGTGCCAAGTTGTCGTCTCGTTCACTATGAGCTGAGCTTGTTGTTGAGACAACATTTCCATCAACTGGCCAAGTCATTGGAAATACAAAGTTTCTGCAGAAAATGAAGGCTTCTGTAGTCAGCATTTCAATGGTTTTTCTGTAATCCTAAAATATGTACACAACTTATAAGTAGAGACGATTAGACAGAATTTTAGATCAGTAATATAAACTAACACATGTACATGGAGTACCTCCACGCAACTATTAGAAGACGACAGATTTAACTTACATACACTGACTAGATACTATGTACTAACTAGTTCCACTTATTGTGGTAAGTTACTTGTCGTTATCATTTAGGTGACCGGAATTCTTTCACTCTGTCAGTGTACGGAAGTTAAATAAATGACAAGACAGCAATTTAGATCAGAGGAAAAAAAAAAGAAAACATTATGTACCGTTCCACACGTTTGTATTTGCAACGATTCATCATATCCACTGTATATTGACCAAAATGGATGTCAAGGACCTTTGCAAACTTTGGTATATGATTTCCCGGCAAGATGTTCCAGATCTTTAACACTTGAACGTATGTCGAGTTCTGCTGCAGAATATCTATGGTCCAGATTAATTTTAGGTGCTTGACAATGTACTCCTCCAACAATACAGAAGAATTCCCGCCCTTGTTTCTGAACGTGCTGTTCTTTTCTGACTTACGCCAACCACTCGAAAGCTTCACCAAAAGGGAAATCACTTTTTTACTTAGCTCAACATCCTTAATTCGGCCAATGGATTTTGAGAAATCCTCAGTAAATATGACCTGTTAGTTTGTAAAAGCAAAGAACCCGTAAGACTACAAAACATTTAAACACTTCTGAAATTTTGGCTAGCTAAACAAGCAAATTCCAAATACAACAGATGTATTCTTGGATATCGATATTCAAGAAACAAAATCTTAGACGAGAAAACTACTTCTTGAACATGAATTGCACAACCATGGGGATTATGAGGTTAAGTTAAGTCTTCAAATTGTCTAAAGTACTCAATTGACTCAAAGAAAGAGCGGAAAATATTCATCACAGAACAAATGAAGTAGCATACCTTCCACTTGGCTGTTTGGAATATAGGGGAGTCCGTTCTGAGTATTGTTTCAAGCTTGCCAAGTTCAATGGCCGCGTTCAAAATTGCTTGATTCAATCGTTTGTCATCAGTAACATCAAAGTAACAACCACGAGCCTTGGCGTCAATGACTAGATTCTTCCATATGGAACCACTGTTAATCAAAGTTGTGCCATTTCCCAATATCCAAAGGCAGTACCTGCATAAAAATCAAAGGAAACAATTAAGAACATGTTCATCAATTAAGAATAGCCAATACGAACAATCCTTGATATTCAAACATTATGAAATGTAGTAATGTTGTCTAGTAAATTAGTACCTTGCTCGTGTCAATGCTACGTTTGCTCTCTGAATATTAGAAAGGAAACCAACTGATCCACTGCCATTACAACGAACAGTAGAGATAATTATCACATCCTCTTCACCTCCTTGAAAACCATCAACGGAGCGTACATTCACAGAGAAGTCACTCTTAACATCTGTGCTATATTTCTTGCCAAGAATTTGTTGAATAGCAAAAACTTGAGCCTTGTAAGGAGATATACAACCAACACGGACCTTTTGTTTTGAAGAAACATATTCTGTAGGTAAGATAATAATATCAGGTCTGATAAGACATTTGACAATAGAAAACTAGAAAAATTCATCCTAAGTCGAAATTAAATCCTTGAAAGATAAGGCATTACCTTTATGAAGGTTGGCAACAATCTCAGCTACAACGAAAGCTTCTGCCTTATTTCTCGTGCTGTGTTTTTCATCATGCTCCTCATTTCCACTACTTACGTTAATAAACGAATAGGAGCCAAACATATCCCCTTTAAGAAATCTCTTCTCATATTTTTCACCTTTCACATTAGGACCATCCATGATTTTCTTATGATAGAACTCTCTATTTGGGAACAAACTTATTTTCGGATGCATCCTATATTGAACATTAAGAAGGTGCTTCTTGTGTCCTAAAATTACCAGCCTCTCAAATAAGCTCCTCCCGAACTCAACCTTCTCGCAGATCTGTATATAACAGATACAAGCTGTCAATGACAAAAGAGCAGCGCAGTAATTTAAAAAGAAAAACAAGTTGTAAAGAGATTAACTAATTACCTTGCTCTGAACCATAGCAGGCAATTGTTTCTCATCTCCAATAAGTATAGCATGGCGGAGACCAGGGAGTTGTAAAGGAATAGTGGATTCACATTCTTTCAGCTGAGCTGCTTCATCAATTACCACCATCTCCAATGGTGTCATTCCTTCCGTGTGCAACTTTGATGAGCTAGAAGCCGTGCAGAAAATCAAGCACGCACCTTTCAGACAAAAACTTCGAATTTGGTAATCCTCGATGAAATTGGGAAGAGAGATACTCTCGGCAAGAAATTTCAACACTTTTAGGCATTCTGTTTTAGTCGTACGAATATTAAAAAGTCTCGTCTTTTTCCTTGTAACAAATCCCGGTAGAAGTTCTCTTAATCCTTCAGATGTTTCCACAGTAGCAAACAATTTTCCAAGAGTTTGAAGCAACTTAAGTAGTCTGATCATTTCCTTAGCTACTTCCAGTGAAATGATGGACGTAGGTAGATGCGTATACAAGCTCGTTAGGCAAAACATTAACTGGTTATGGATCCATCTGAATCTTTTGTTGACAAACTCATCAAGTGTCCACACAATGACCACTTTGTTGCTCGCCTCACCTTCTTTCTTGACCTTGTTCGCTTTGTCAGCTGCTTTCGAGTTATTCTCCCTTCGAGAATTTTGTTTATCTTTTTTCTTGTTCTCTTTTAAGGTTTCAATGACAAATTTCTTCCACAACTTACTCTTCTTATTTTTGTCGAGTCCTTGATCATTGATCTTTCCATCTTTTTCGCTCAAACTAGATTCTTGACCGGTAACACTTCCTTTTTCTTCCTCTCCCTCATCATCTATATCCTCATTATCATCACTGTCATGGTCCTTATCCTTTTGTTTTTCCAAGTACTTGCGATATTCCTCTTCAGGATTCTCGAGCAAACATGTCATGGATTGAATACCAATTCTCCACCCATTAATCGGAGACAAGCAGCTAGCAAGAGCATCAACACGGTTATTAAGAAAGACATCAAACAGATCTTCATGATCATCGATCTTCATTCGTTCCCCATTACCAAATAAGACTATGTCTCCTAAACCATACGTGTCATATTGCAGACAACATTGTACATTCTGCATCAGCCTCTTAGTAACTCCCAACACAGCAATGTTCGTGGGCGCACAAGTTAAAGTTCTACATCTCATCTTTAACAGGACATAAAGTAAAGAGGCAACTGTTTTTGTCTTTCCAGTTCCAGGAGGACCCCAAATTAGCTTAACCGTATTTCGATGAGCACATTCTCTTGTAGCAACACAACTTACAACAGCCTCTTGTTGAGCATCATCTAGCTCAAAGGACCGAGCAATGTCTCTAGAACTTGATATAGCAATATTAGTATTAGTTTCTCCAACGGAGCAAAGGGAGCAGTATACTTCACCCTGCAAACGATTGAAATTTATTAGACCTCAGTAACAAAACTCTATTACTACAATGTAAAGAGCTCAAGAAGGAAAGAAAGGTTACTTACACCATTCGGATCATCACTTTTCATCACGGTCTTAATGATCTTCAAGTTTGAATTTTCCTTGTCTGAATTCAACGCATTCCATATTCGAATGTTTGTTGTCAAATTGGAAAGATAGACAATAAAAAGTTTGTCCCCTTGTATACCCTTTTCCCTGTCCGGTTTCTCAAAAGAAATAAGCTGCGAAGACAAGATAGGTATCCTGTCTGAACCATCGACCTTCATACCTTGAACAATCGCAATGACGTAAGGCCTCTTAGGCCTATTCAAATCTTCAATTCTTCTTGGTTTCACATCTGTTAGTGCAATCAGATCACCAACTTCCGGTTCATATTTTGATTCATTTTTTGATTCACTATTCGTTCCCTGTCTCTCATTAGTTCTTTTCAAAAAGATATTGTAATATAAACCTTTAGGAGGCTTAAAATCTTTTGATATTTTAACATCAAAAACCTCGAGGGCAGGGGCTCGCGAGACTGTGGACACATTTGAGAGCAAATCAGCATGTGTTTCTTCAGCCAGTGGAGTAATGTATGACTTCAAGTAATGATCAGTCGACACAAATGTCTCCGGAATTTCTTTTACCTAACATATCATAACATGACTAATTAATAAATTGGTGAATCGCGTACGAAGGGACAAACTGATACAAAATGTTATTTATAGCAAAAAAAGAAAAAAAAACTTAGCATAGGAACAGATTATACAGTTCAGGGGGTTCCTCATACTTTAGATCAACTAAACACATTGATTTTGACTCGAACTATGTACGTACGAATATGTAAGAACAAACTAAAAGGTGTGCATATTATAAACCACACTAGCCAACTATATGTTGCTCGGATTCTCCAAAAACATTGTCACACATGTGTCACATCCTCCAAAAATACACTTGCTTTTTAAGGATCCGACAAACACTTATCGCCATTTTCAAAGAGTCCGAGCAACATAACGTAGCCAATACCAACACATGAACAAGAAGACCAACTATATGTTGCTCGGATTCTCCAAAAATATTGCCGCACCTATGTCACATCCTCCAAAAATACATTTACTTTTTAAGGATCCGACAAACACTTATCGCCATTTTCAAAGAGTCTGAGCAACATAACGTAGCCAATACCAACACATGAACAAGAAGACCAATTATATGTTGCTCAGATTCTCCAAAAACATTGTCTCCAAAAATACACTTACTTTTTAAGGATCCAAAAAACACTCATCGGCATTTTCAAAGAGTCCGAGCAACATAGCGTAGCCAATACCAACACATGAACAAGAAGAAAGATTAAATTCAAACCTTGTCTTTGTAAAGATCTTTGTTCAACACATCCTTTAAAGACCAAGAAAACACCAAATCCACTATGCCAGGAATTGTTTTCTCTGTCTTCTTCTTTGTAGTATTTGCCATCTTTCACCTAGTAGTCATCAAAATTATTAAAAAAAAATTAAAAAAAAAACAACATCATGATCATGATCATGATCATCATCATTATGCAAGAACAAAATAGAAGAAGTAAAATTAAAACTTTACCTTTGTATTTCTTCTTCTTTTTCTGGGATTATGATCTTTTAATTACTTTGTGTTATATTCTCTTACAGCTGCATTCAACAAAAATGATGAAAGTTATAAGCAAGAATGTGGAAAATGACAAGAAACTTTAATGTAGCAAATTGTAGAAAGCTTTCATAGTAGGAAAAGAAGTTATATAGTACAATCATAGGATAAAAAGGAGGAAAAGTGTGGAATAAATATCACAAAGACCCCCAACAAGGTTGACTAAGAGTCAATAACTAAAATAAAAAAGAAACAACAGAGAAGTTATAAGGAAGACAAGATATAATATACTATAGTACTCCCTCCGTTTCAATCTGTTTGTCTGATTTTTAACTTGATACAGAGTTTAAGAGAGCAAAGAAGATTTTTGTACAAAAATGTCCTTTAATCTCGTGGTCACATGTCATGTGTAAAGTTAGAACTAAAGAATAGCTAAAAATGAAAGAACATTCGTTTTTACACAACCTAAAAAGAAAAGTAAGAAAAACAAAACGGAGGGAGTATACATTTTTTGCTTACCAAAACTTAAAGAGGAAAACTTAGAGGGAGTATATTTTGCATACCAAAACTTAGAGGAAAGTTGTATATTAATATTCCAAGTTGGTGTCTATATCAGTGTTTTATACTGTAACAAAAGTGAAAAGATTCCAAAGGGTGAAAGGAAGAAAGAGGAAGATGATGAGAAGTTATAAGGAAGACTTAGAATTGAAGTCAGGCTAAATAGTAAACATAGAAGGGGAAAAACATATAAGTATAAAAGGGTAAATTAGTAATCTAAGTGAAAATTTATCACTTGATTGTCTAAACTAGACAAATAAGAATGAACATCTATTTTTAATAGGGTGAAAATCGTTTACACCTCCTAACTTTGCTTTAAAAATTAAACACCCTCCTCAACTTTGAACAATAATCGTTCTCCCCCTTTATCCTATGCAATGTCTATTTTACCCTTACCATTTTTTATTTTTTATTTATGTAATATCTTTTTTTTATTTTATATATATATATATATATATATATATATTCTTAACCTAGGTATTTACTATTTTTAGTTAAATTCATTAACATTATTAATAAAATAATCCTTTTACAAACTAATCACAAAATCTAATGCTATTTTTTATGATTGATATTTTTATATATGCATTAAGTGGGCGTTTGGTCATGAAAATAAAAAAAATTACTTTATTTAAAAAAATTATAGTTGGAGTTATGTTTGGCCATACCTTTTTTGAAAGACTTTTTAGAATTCAAAGTGTTAAATACAACTAAAAAGTGAAAAAGTAAAATAGAAAAAAGTAAAAACAAGTATTTAGGTGTTTTCACTTTTTCAAATACAACTTGAAGTTGTATTTGAAATTTTTATGGCCAAACAATATTTTTTTTTTGAATAATTTAAAGTGAAATAATTTTTTGAAAAATAGTGAAAAATTCTTATGACCAAACGGGCATATGTAATTATGTATATAGATGCATGTTTTTTTAGTTCTCTCTCTGTTATTCTCTAATGTCTATATAGATAAATGAGTTTTGGTTGTCAATAATAAAATATTTTCTAAATTATAAAATTTAAAATTTATAAACAACAATCATTTAATTTTATAATTACCTGTTATTTTTACTTGTATAATTAGATATTAGAATTTTGATTATTATTAATATATTTTTTATTTTGCTCATTTATTTTATTATGAAATGTCATTAACTTACATACTCAATTAGTGTTTTTCAATTTTCTTTTTTTATCTAAGAAATAATATATATATATATATTTATACAACATATGTTATATAGATTTTAAAAAATAAAAATTGTGATTACAAAAAAGTTTTTCTAAAAAAGATATAAAGCTTGATAATACAAGGGCAAAATAGACATTTAAAAAAATCAATTAGGATAAAGGGGGGAGAATGATTATTGTTCAAAGTTGAAGGGGGTGTTTGATTTTTAAAGCAAAGTTCGGGGTTGTAAACGATTTTCACCCATTTTTAATATAGTGAATAAGTAAAAGCGGACGGGGGAACTACTTAACATGTTACAACAAATTAAGGTTTCCATATTAAGACTTGTTAATTTGGTAAGAATATATAGTTAAGCTATAGGTAACTTTACTTGGTAGTACTAATGTAGAATAATGAGTTTAAGTTTATAGAAAGCAAGTTACCGGCTATAATAAATTATGTTGATCTAATAACATAAAAATTATTTATTGGTATATATATATAGTTTACGGGTTGATTTGGGTCGGTTATTGATCAAAATCAAATCAATATAATCGGTCTTTAAATTATTAAAACCAAACCAAATATAATATACAATTATCAGTTTGATTGCTACCGATTTGGTTCGGTTATTCGGTTACTAATCATACACGAAAATAAAAGAAACGATTCATTCAAAAGACAACAATTCATTTAAAAAAAAAAATCTCGAGATTACCACATAAAACAATAAAATGACATACATCTAATACAAAATGTTTAAATTATAAATAAATTTCGATGAAAACATATATAAGATATTTAAAATTGGTCATAAAAGTAATATATTTTATATATACATAATTATAAAAATATGTATGTAATTTGTCGGTTCGGTTTGGTTATTTCTTTTATTTTTTCAAACAAAACCAAAAACCAAATAAAATATTATCGGTTTTTTAAAATGTAAAATCAAACCAAATAAAAATCAATTTGATTCGATTCTTCGATTTGGATCGATTTTTACCCAAACCGTAAACACCCCTTAAACCAAAAAGAAAGAAACTAGTAAAGTCGTGTGAAAACATGAATAAATTTTGTGAGCAAAAAAATGCTATGATTGAAGTGAAATCATATATGGGAAAATGTAGGGAAAAAAAGAAGATGTGAAAGTGATTTATTTGGGGGGTCGTTTCGTTTCCTTCGTTGGGAATTAAAGATAATTTCAAATATTTTTCAATAACTTAGAGGAGTGAACTTTGTTATAATGACAAATTAAAAGCTACTATTGTACTATATGCAACTTTATTTCCCTGCCGACGTCTATGAGTAAATATGCTTTAAATCACAAATTAAAGAGAAGTCAAAAATTTTATTAAAGGTGTTCAAGATTTAATATATACGGATAAAAAATAATTTTTGATTTATATACTTTGTATAATTTTTTATACACATAGTACTCCCTCCGTCTACTTTTACTTGTCATTATTTTTGCTTTTCGACGTCAAACTGCATGAACTTTGACCAACTTTTTAAGATGTATTTTTTTCATCATATTAATATGAGAAAGATTGCAATTTATAACATTTTTGCGTATAGTTTTCGATCATCTAAATTTTAAATTCAAAATATTAAATTAATCTACCTCAATTTAGCTTTGAAGTTTAGTCAAATTGTCTTTCATAAAGCAAAATTTGACAAGTAAAAATGGACAGAGAGAATATAATTTTTCGACGAAGAGTGTTCGATTGGACATCCTTCACTACATGTGGTTACGCCACTCTAAACCACAATATAATTTGTAACTAATTAATCATATTATATTTTCTCTATTTTCAATTTAGGTGACATAATTTAAATTGATACGAATTTAAGAACGAAATAAGGGCCTTTGAAACTTGTAGTGTCACGCTCCTAAACTATGATGGGACATTATCATTAAATTGATTGAAAAGAAATGTAATAATTCGATCCTTAAACTTTACATAGATATAATTTAAATTGTATTTTTGTAAAATGATTTGAAACTTATCGAGATGGTCGGGATTGAAACCCCAAGGCTCGGATGTGTTTCCGCGCATATTGAACCATGTTAAAATAACTGATTTTATGTTGGTATCTAGTGCATCGCGATCGCGTAGGACAATTGAAGGGTTGACTAGTCAAGGGGATTTTCACTCCGCGACTACGGACGCGGGAGTCAACTTATTGACCAAATACGAAGGTGTGGAACTAAACCACAAACACGAAGAAGGGTGGGGGTTTGACCAACTAGTCAACTATACTCTAGGAACACGAGGACTTAGCCGCGATCGCATATGGTCTGACAATGTTATACTTCGCGATCATGAAGGACCCTCTCGTGAATTGTTCAAATAACAAGATAATTATTGACTTTTTTTTCTATTTTTTTCCTTCCTTTAAAGAAAGAGTATTTTATATTTTCTATCTATTTACACTCTTTACAAAATCATAATTATGATTTTACATTGAAATCACATTTCCAACAATGATTAACTCTACTTTTGAGAATAGTATGGGAATAATAAAAAGGGTAGTAATGGAAAGTAATGCTCAAAATATGTCCTAAAAGAGTTTTCTTAAGGGATATGTATTATCTCAACAATTCAGTTAATATGGGACGAAGGGAGTATATATTAAATACCTAAATTAACGATGTGCCTTAACCATGACGCCATGTGATTAGATTACCTAATTTAAGGGAGTTTTACCTAGTTTCTTAATTAGGTAAATTGAGAATTTGACTTAGCAATTGAAGTCAAAATCAAAACTTGATTATTGGAATGGAATCGTGATCTTATGGGTAATCTGTCCATGTAATTTATTTCGAAATTTGATTAGGTTGACCACGTTAATTGCTTTTAAAGCTTGATATGATGAACTCTATGACATTTCAACATGATTTATACTCTCTCCGTCTCATATTAACTGAATTGTTGAGGCTTTTTTCATTGTTCAAAATAAGTGAATTGTTCAAATATCAAGATAATTATTGATTATTTTTTTCATTTTTGCCCTTCCTCTAAAGAAAGAGTATTTTATATTTTCTAGGTACTTACACTCTTACAAAGTCATAATTATGATTTTACATTGAAACTTCACATTTTCATACAGGTGAAATTTCCAAGAGACACTATTTTACAAATTATTTTATTAAGTGTAATTATTATAATCAAATTTCAAGCAATGTTGAGTAATGACTAACTCTATTTTTGAGAATAGTGTGAGAATAATGAAAAGAGTAGTAATGAAAAGTAATGTTCAAAATATGTCTTAAAAGAATTTTCTTAAAGGGTGTGCATTATTTGAATAATTTAGTTAATATGGGACGGAGGGAGTAATTGATTTGCAAAGATGAGCATGCATACAAGGTGCATTGATCAAGAAGCATGTCATGAGTCATGACGTGTATTTTTCTATACACTACTAAAAATTTGTTGAAAAACGATCAAACAAAATGCGATGGACTGGGTCGGTCCAGAAAACTAACGAAAAATTAACCCGATTCGTCGATTTTTGTTTTTTATTAGAAAATCGATAGACACCGTCGGTATTTTTCGCTCGAAAATTATAAAAAAGCTTTTTCCTTAAAAGAAAATCGACGGACTCCGTCGGTTTTTAAGGTAAAAATCAAGGCATGTATATGTGTTTAATTAATTTCATTTTATTACTTTTTAAAAATAATAAATTCATTAATTTCATCAATATAAGACGGAAACATGTATATCTTGGCTATGTAATTTGATTACTTTTCATCTAATGTATCATTTTATATGTATCTAGTATTAATTTCATGTATATTTTAATATGTATCAATTATTAATTTCATGTATATGTTTATATGTATCTAGTGGCTATGTAATTTGATTACTTTTTCATCTAATGTATCATTTTATATATATCTTGTATCAATTATTAATTTCATGTATATGTTTATATGTATCTAGTATAAAAAGGAGAAATCAATGCTCTCTATCCGGCCCAGCTGCTTCAGTCTCTTTTCTCTTTATCCATTTTATGTATTTATTTATATGTGTTTAATATTAAGTTCATGTATATGTTTATATGTATCTAGTACCAATTTCATACATTATATCCAAAATTCAGAGTATTAATTTGATGTATTCAATATAAATTTGTGAATTCAAAAGACATGTATCTAGTATTATTTTGATACATGTATTTGTGCATAGATACATGCTTAAAAGAAGAAGATGATGAGTAATACATATTGATGTACAAATTACCATCAATGTTCAATATTTCACCTGACGGCGATGGTTTTACTTTTAGCAGTGCAGAGAAATAAGAAAAAAGAAGGAAGAGGGGAAAGAAAGATTAGATTTGGGTGATTTGAATTTGGGAGGAGCGTAATTTACTTCGTTGAAGAAGGGATCTGCTTTAGTGATGTATCTGATATAAAGAAGGGGTTTCTGATAAGATGTGATATATTAAGTAATTAAAATAAACTGATGGGAGAAATAGTAGATATGGTAGAGATGCTTAGTTCTTTAGGTAATTTGTCCTTGTTTTTTTTTCTGTTTTGTAAGGATCCCAGTACTCGTATTGAAGTGGACTCAAGGGTGTAATTTGAGCCACACCCTAACCATTGTGGGTCGGGTTAGAAATGAGTAGGGTGTGGGTCGATTTTTTAATTTTAATGGGCCTGATTTTTAATGGGTCTGATTTAGTGACCTGGACCTCTAATAAGAGTTCACGTGGCATAGATGAGTCATTTCTAATAGTTCGACGGCATATTTGAGCCTTTTCCCAAGTTTTAATGCATATTATCTAACTATTCTACCCAACAAAAAAAAAAGTTCTAAATGAAAAGTTGGTATATCTTCAAATGCAGAAGCAGAATGCAGAAAATATGAACATTGGCAAAGTACAATAAACTTGTGGAGTGTACTTAAAATATATCACATTTACAACTTGATATATGGAGATCAACATTCAACATATTCTCTAAGTGAATTAACTTTCTATCTTTATGGCAAGTTCATAAGCAATATGGACATCGAAACAATCTTCGTTGAAAACGCGACATACAGAGGGGTAAAACATAACAATAGAACGCGATAAAACCTACTTGTAAACGACTTCAAGGATTCATGAACTTATCTACTCTGATATTGTTCTTCCTTGATAGAAACTTCATGCAAATCGGAGGATTGACACCTGATAAAGCCAGTATTGATCTAGGCAAAGTCCAGATCCCGTCTCCACAAATTAGTCCAGACGCTACAGCTGGTCCAAATGCATCGGCCTTGGCTTTGTTTATCTTTGTCCAGATGAACAAGATCAGGCTCCCGAGGCACATGTCAATGGCAAAATATGATCCAAGATAGAACGGTATAGCCATTGCCATCGGAAGAGGAATGTACTTTGCCTTGTTTTTTCCCACAGCATCTCTTAACGCGTTGATTGCAATAGCTCCGAGGAAGAATACGTAGCAAAGGGTGAGACAGTTCTTTGGTAGTGCTGAGAAGCCTTCGACTCCCAAGATAGACATGTTACGATAGACCAGACCGTAAGGGGCAGGGTACTCTGAACCGGGAACTCCTAAGTCGTGGAAGGCCTTGTAGAATAGCCAAAATACACAAGGGGAAATGACACAGCCCATTGCTGTTCCGATTATCTGGCTTATGAACATGGACCTAGGAGAAGCCAACGTCATGTAACCGGTCTTGAAGTCCTGCGTTAGGTCAGATGCAGTTGAGACTATGTTCATCATGACACCACAAGCAGCTAATCCTGCTAGAACACCACCATGAGCGGCCCCTGCCCATGCCCCGATCGTGAAGATAGCCAGTTTCCCATACGTGGATGCCAATGACCAGTCAGTGAGACCACATCCGTAAGCATTGCAGAAGGCTAGCACCGGTGCAAAAATGTATATTATGACGATGTAGTACCACCTAAGTTGATGGAAAATGTGTGGAAGCGTTATGGTTGAGAGGATGGCAATGCTAACATAACCGGCTATCGCAACCCATGTAGGGATTTGATCCTTGAGGAAAAGCTCGGTTCGTATCTGATCATCATAAGACAGAGAAGGCTCCACAGGGGATGCACGGGTACCAACAGGAAGGACGGAACCTGCTCTTTTCTCGCGGAATTGGCAATATATACCATACAATGTTCGTCCGAGTACTTTGATGAAGTTGTAAAGCCCATCACCAAGGATCATAGCTATTGCTATAAAGACCTGCAATAGAATGGAAAATCCATTATGCCACGTTCCAATTTTATCGAAAGAGATAAAAACATCGCGTCATTTTGATTACGTACCCTGTAACCCTGTATGCCGTGAAGGCTGCTTGGACTTTGATCAGCAGGGTACCAATGACCTTTTCTGTCTTGAATAAGAGGCCACATTATACCCCACGAAAGGATCGCTCCAACTAGCAACGATACGTTGATTAGATATGGACATATCATCCCAACACCAACATATGTCGCGGAGAAGTCAAAATAAAACCTGGTTGATTGGAGAAATAAGTCGAAAACATTAAAAATGATAATTCGGAAGAAAGTTGATTATCTTATGCAGAACAAGAACAAGTCGAAAGTACACAAATAGAATCTTAATTGGTTAATGTCAACTTCATATATGTAAGCCAAAATATAACAAGAAATGTACTTCCAAGTTACAATATTGAGTACAAAACAGCTATGTTGTTCGGGCTCTTCAAAAATGCCACCAGGCGCATATCGGATCCTCCAAAAGTAGTGCATTTTTAGAGGATCCGATACGGATGTGGCAACATTTTTGGTGAGCCGGAGCAACATAGAAGAACAACCTTGTTTCCCAATATACATGCAAAAACATCATAGATTATTGCAACCAAAAGTTTAGTTAAACTTAGGCGAGCTACATTTTGTAAGTTATTGAAAACGCATCTCAAAATGTAGCAATAGCCTAATAAGTTCAAACTTATCATGAATTCACGTCAATTGATGTGAGAAAAAAGTCGATATTAATTGAAAGTTGAACGTACCTGTTCTCGTAGGCTTTGAGACCAAACGTGGGGAAATTCACGAATCCACAGCCATCCCCTGCTGTAAAAAACCACTGGAAGAAACCCCATAAGAAGCTGAAAGTGAAAAACTTTCCCAAAGCTTTTACTTGTTTCCTGCAACGACGAGCAATTAGTACTGTAAGTACAATCATCGATAAGAAACAAACGTTTAGGAAAAACGCGTAAGAAATTCAAGACTCACTTGGCTAGCTTAGCTCCTTGTGGAGTATGGAAACTGTTGATCAGATGAGCAGTTGCAGTGCCACTTGGATAAATCAGTTTGAAGTCTATGATCATAATCTGAAAACGTATTTTTACATTATCTCAAAAATGCAGTTCGTATGAACAAAATAAGAACAATTGCATCAATAGTGGCGCTTATAAGCGCAAAAAAAAGAAGACAAGGTCCATGAGGCTTGAAGTGAAAAGCCAGAAGTGAAACACACAATTTACGGAGAACAAAACATACTAATTGCATCTTCCTAACCAAATCCTCCTACACTGATAATACTCGTTAATAGTTGATTAAAATTGATAGATTCGCCCTTGGAAACAGAAAGTTCTGGTCCGGGATGGATAATGTTAACCACTTGATGCCCATTTGAGGCATCTGCAATGCTTATCTCATATCCCCTTTATCTTTCATATGATTTTGCTTACTATACGTTATTGTTTGAAACACACACTTCTTTGAAGTGCATTGTTTCAACCATAAAGCAATAATCCCTCGCATCACATCAAACTTCATCACTCTACGCGGCAAAACAAGAACTTCTAATAACATTGATCAATAGTGAGCCATTTATTCCAAAACTACTTAAGAGCCATTTATTCCAAAACTACTTAAGGCCTATAGAAGTGTCATAAAGCGGATTTAGAATTTTTAGTTTATCGGTTTTGGATTCCTTTATACGGAGTTTTGGCCAAAACTATTTGGTTCTGTCAAATCCGTAACTAAAACTCTAGCTCCGCCCCTTAACAATTAAGCTACCAAATGAGACATTCCGATCGAGTTAAGAATGTACCTTACGGAGAGGAACAACTGAGAAAAGTCCAAGAAAGCTGACAACAAAAAGGAAACTAATCATCCATCCCAAAGAAGGGTTCTTGACATTATCTGCAGCATTAGCTTCTGTTGACTGTTTAGCTACAACTTCACTCATGCCAAAAAGATAGCTTCCAAAACCTCCTGCTCATCAAAAGGTAAAATGTAAATAGACGAATCGCACTAGTACGAGGTGATTTCTTTTCATTTGCCTAACGTACCATTTGGCGAACATAAGTAATGCTTGTGCTAGTGTGAGGTGATAGATACCATGTGAAATAGTTCAGTTAGGATTTAAAAAAAAAAGGGAAGTGCACATTCATATTCACTTCAAGATTCATTTTATTTATTTAGAGGAGCAAGAAAATGATATAGGTGAAGTGGTGGACGTATATTATTGAAAAACTTTATTTTGTGTTTCACGCAACTGGCACTAGTCCTGTGAGGCGCAAAATAATTTTTTTTGTATATTTATATTAAGTTCGATTTGCATATTTAGTTTGATATGTTGCTATGCGATAGTAATGGATAAAATTATGCATTTTGTACCAAATGACTTAAAATTCTGAATTCGAATCTAGCCATGTTAGTCATGACCGGAACATTATTATCCGGTTTTTTTTCTTCTTTGTAATCTATATCCCGATACAAACAAAATTTCTCGAGTTCTTCTGATTTGTAGCTTCTCCGAAATTGAAATAATTATTTTCAATATTCTAAATCAATAATGATTCTCCTATGGATTTTTTTAAAAACAATTGTGTGAAAATGATCATCAACATTATTAGGAATATAATTCCCCCACCACTTGCGGAGATAATAAATCATACACAAAGACTTTATAAATAAGTGTTTATCACATTAGTCTTAAAGTCAAGTATGAATATCTAGTCACTCTAGTTGTCTTTCAAAGACTTCCAATTTGTCATGTATTCACACACTATAGATTGATGCACAAAACATCTCACGTTATCAGGGTTGAAGAAAGATCACACCCCAAAAAATGTGATGTAGACGGTCTACCCTAATATAAACACTAGTGACTCATTAATTATGTAAATTCTCTTTTTAGATTCCAACAACATACTAATTCATCGGCGTGATTCATTTCCTATTAAAAATTACTCCCTCCGTCTCATTTTATGTGACAATTTTTGACTTGGCATGGTGTTTAAGAAAAAAAAAGACTTTTGAAACTTGTGATCCAAAATAATCCTAGAATATTTGTGTGGTTGTAAATAATTTCATTAAGGTAAAAGGGGAATTTCAAAGTTAATTTTTTTCTAATTATAGAAATGTGACATTCTTTTTGGGACAGACTAAAAAGGAAAGTATGCCACATAAAATGGGACGGAGGGAGTATATTAATTTTCCTGAGAGTTCTTTAAAAGATGTATAAAAAAGTGTATATAAATTGAAAATAATATTATAATGTTCGCTCCGTTTTAATTTTATGTGTCTTATTATTATTATTTTATTTGCTACCAAAAAATGCCACATAACCTTTACTATATTTAGTAAGTTTTTACTTGTGACATTCTCATTTCACCTCTTAATGAGCTTCCATGTACTTAGTAAATGACATGAAAGGTTTAAAGTTATAAAACTCAAAAGTGGTCATTTGGTCGGGAACTAGCTATCTCATGATAATTAATTTCAAAATTAACTATTTCGGAATTAGTTATTCCATCATGTATATGGAATAACTTATCTCATCACTATGATATAAATGGTGGGATAAATAATTCGAGAACTAACTAATATCTCCAACCAAACATAAGATAAAATAATTCTACATTTTATTTTGAGACTCAAAAGTGGTCATTTGGTCGGGAACTAGCTATCTCATGATAATTAATTTCAAAATTAACTATTTCGGAATTAGTTATTCCATCATGTATATGGAATAACTTATCTCATCACTATGATATAAATGGTGGGATAAATAATTCGAGAACTAACTAATATCTCCAACCAAACATAAGATAAAATAATTCTACATTTTATTTTGAGACTATTATACCTTATACCTTATGACAAACAACCCCAAAAGGTGGGGTAATAATATGCACACTTTTAAATTAAATTATAAGATTCAAAAACTATTTTTTTATTTAAATTTTTTATATTTTATGTTCAAATAAACGAAATAATATTTATCTATTTAAGTAAAATAAAGGACTGGCTTTACAGCTATTTCTAGAAATTCACATTGAGCCTATCGAGGTGGGACCACTTCTTCTGTAGGACCCACACCACACCTTTTCACCCGTGCAAATTATAAGGCGCTAGCAAATGGGTAAATCAGATACATAAAGCATTTCGTATTAATAAGGTTTGAGAAAAAGTCTCATCCTGAGAGGTGATATAAATATTTCGTATTACTTTTATGGTTTGAATATGTAACTTATAGATCACACAGAGATAATATTATTTGATTCATATTTATATTCTATATATATTACTCATTTCGTTTTAATTTATTTGTATTAATTTGATCAGGTACAAAGCTTAAAAGAATAAAGTCTTCTTGTGAATTTTGTGATATTAAATTAAAGAAATGTATAATGTATTAAAATTTCTTTAATTTTGTAGTCTTAAAAAAAATACTTTTTTTTAATACTATTTTATTGGCATATCATATTATTCTTGCAACCCTACTTCAAAAAAAATTCTCTTGAACCAGCCTCTCTACCCGCAAAGGCCTAATAAGGACTGCGTACATTTTATCCTTCACAAACAGGAGAGAATTTACATACAGAAAATGAGGTATGTGAATTAGTGGTCTCTTCATAAAATTGGTATAATATTATCTGATAGCACCTATGTTACAAGAAGACTAAATGGTGAACTCGATTGAAAGTTGAGTTATTTACCCTGAGGACTTAGGGATCAATTCATATTAAATATATTTTTTCCTTCTTTTTTTAGTGGTGCACTCATGTTGTAGAGATCCTAAAATCGTCTCTGTTCCCAAATTTACTTATACAACTATACTGAATATATTATTATTATTGTTGGTTTTAAACGAACCATATGAAATGTGGAAATCAAAAGAGTTATCTAATTAGAAAAGAAGACATTTTAAGATAAATAAATTAAAAAATAAAGTAAAATTATATAGTGATGATGTCTAAATTCATTGATAATTTATGCACTATCTAGTCCCACAAAACCCACCAACAAAGAAAAAAGCCAAAAGGGCCTATAAAAACAAATATCCCGTGGGACTAAATAATGACACAATGTATATAGTCCAACATTTCAACAACATTAATTTAATTTAATTTTTTATTTTTTATTTTTTGTTGGTACCTTCAACATAATTAATTGGAGATTTAATTGCAGAATGAGATAAACACATGATTTCACAAAAATACAGATCAAACTTTTCTTTTAATTCGTCTAATATTTTATTTTATATTTAAAAATAATTAATTTTAAACTTTTCATATTTTTATTTTTAAATTTCGTTTTCTATTGAATGTTTTCACATTAGAGTAAAAACATTTCATCAGCTAAACCAACACCTTTTTTGAAGTCAAATTTTAAGACTCAAAATTTAAATTGAATTCCCTTTTAGTCCCAACTTTATTTGCATCACTATATTGGAAAATGGAAATTATTGATTACTGAACTTTTCACAAGATCTCAAATATAGAAATAATGCTAAAAATTTACATAATTTAAACTCCCTCTATTCCTTTTTACTGGCCATAGTTCCCTTTTTAAATTCAAATAATATAAACTTTGATCAATATTTAAAATATATTTTTTAATCATATTACAAAAAAATTATAACTTATAGTACTTTTCAAGAGTAATACTTATCTAAAGAGAATAAAGAACAAGTTACTACTACAGCATGTTAGAATATACACAAATAGTATAATATCCAAACACATGTTCTACATGTATTTGACATACACACTCGATACAAATAATTTTTTTACTGAGACACAAAAAAGGAAGGAATTAAGAATTACTAACCACTGAAGAAGTAAGAATTTATATAAATATACAAACACATATCCGACGTCTATTGATTTGACATAAATACTTGATGCGAATAAGTTTTTATCGAGATGAAAAAAGAGGAAGAAATCAAGAATTACTAACCACCAAAGAACCAAGAATTTATATAAATAGACTAATACATGTCCTACATCTATTGATTTGACATAAATAGTCGATGCGAATAAGTTTTTACGGAGACAAAAAGGAGGAAGGAATCAAGAATTACTAACCACTAAAAAAGTAGGAATTTATAAAATAATACAAACACATGTTCTACGTGTATTCACTTGAAATAAACACTCAATGCAGTTAAATTGTTACTGAGATAAAAAGGAGGAAGGAACCAAGAATTACTAACCACTAAAGAAGTAATACAGACAGATGTCCTACCTCTATTGATTTGACATAAACACTCGATGCAGATAAACTTTTATCGAGATAAACAAAGGAAGGAATCAAGAATTACTAACCAGTAAGCACTAAAGAAGTAAGAATTTATATAATATACAAACACAAAACACATATCCTGCATTTATTGATTTGACATATACTCAACTCAATGTACAGACAAGTTTTTACTGAGATAAAGAGGAGGAAGAAATCCAGAATTACTAACCACTAAAGAAGTAATACAAACACATATCCCGCGATAGTAATTTGAGATAAACACTCGATGCAGATAATATTTTATAGAGACAAAAAAGGAGGAAGGAATCAAGAATTACTAACCACTAAAGAAGTAAT
The DNA here is from genome assembly GCA_003996215.1 of Jaltomata sinuosa. NCBI lineage: Eukaryota > Viridiplantae > Streptophyta > Magnoliopsida > Solanales > Solanaceae > Jaltomata > Jaltomata sinuosa. The sequence continues at coordinate 292,727 of QJPP01007311.1, read as the reverse complement.
ACAAACACATATATCGCATGTATTAATTTGACATAAACACTCGATGCAGATAAAACTTTACAGAAACACAAAAGAGGAGGCACAAGAAATCAAGAATTACTTACCACTAAAGGCTATGCCAGAAGTTGCAACAACACAAGTCTGAATAACAGTATTTTCCTGCCTTGTAAATGGTTGCTTTAAAACACCAGATTTCTCAAGAAACTTAGTCCATGTCTTTACAAAAAAGAATCCCAATAGTCCAGCAGAGACATTAAGTGAAGGGATAATTCCAGTAGTAAGATTCAACTTCATGACAATAAAAGTGAATAGAATTCCCAATATTAAGCTCACAAAAAATGCCCTCAGAGTTAATTGATTTTGCCATGATGGTACTTCTTTGGACTCAAATATCCTTTCTACTGATTGTTGTGTTGATTCATCATCTTGATGATCTTGTTGTTGTTGTGGTAATAATTCTTGTTGAGTTTTTTTGGTACCATTTGTTGTGTGTTCATATCCATTTGAAGGGTATGTTTCTCTTCTATTGACACTATTGGATCTATCCATGGTTCTAGTGGTGTGTAAAAAAAGTTGAACACTTTTTTTTGTTTTGAAGGTGGGATTTGGGATGTTTGTATTTATTGAAGAAAGGAGGTGATTAGAAATGGGTGAGTGGGGGCACCTAAGGATGCGGCGTAATGATTAATGGAATGGGTCGAGAATCATAAATTTTAGGTTCAAATTTTAACAAAGACAAAATACACTAGATGATTCTTTCCATCTATCTAGTCTTAATAGACAGAGTGATGCAGTATCTGTTACTAATGAAAGGCGAAAGGTATTAAAAAAACACTTTTTTGTGAGGTTCTTGTTTTTTTTTTTGAAGGTGGGATTTGGGAAATTGGTATTTATTGAAGAAAAGAGGTGATTAGAAATGGGTGAGTGGGGCAATAAGGGTATGGCCCGGTGATTAATAAAGTGGATTAAGAATCAGGAAATTTTAGATTCAAATTTCAATAAAGACTAAATATATTAGATGATTTTTCTCATATGTTTTAGTCTTTGTAGATAAAGTTATCTGATATTTATTGCTAATAGGAGGTAACATATATCGAAAACTGATCTGAACACCACGATTTTTTTTTTAAAAAAAATAATAATAAAAATGGGTGAGTGGAGAGTACTAGTGGGTCAAGATTCATAGTGTGTTAGTGTGTACTAAAGGGTGATATTATCCCCATCAATTGAGAAAATGGGGCGGGGTGGGGCGATTGAGCCAAAATTTTCATTAAAGAGATGTGAATAAAGAATGGAGTCAATATTTCGAATATAAAAAGTGGTCGAATTTAATAATTTTGATTTAAATTTTATATTTATATTATATAGTACATATTTTGGTGAGCAGCTATTAAGAGTATATAATTAAGTAAATAAAAGTATGTTCTTTCTCGTAACTTAATTTTCAGATAAGATGATCACATATTTCAATATGAGATTAGAACAAATACAGATTTTACGTTTCGAATCTCACCGTCAACATTATACAAGTTCTTAATTGTCGTAGTTTCCACTCCTAAACAAAGACACTACTTTTAGCCCTTTTAAAAATGAAGGTTCGCGTGACACTCGAAAATCAAACCCGCACTTGAGGAGATTGTTGAGAATATAACTTAGTAACTTAAAATATGTGTTTTTTCTATTAACTTAAATTTTTAGTTGAAATAAAAACATACTTCAACAACGACTATATAATATAAGAATCTCATAAAATATACAGGAATAAATATATGAAAAAATCAATGTTTAATATATACAAATTTTCTATTTTTTTAAATTAAATTAATATTTTTTTTTTAAAATGTTAGTCGACTCATTTTAAACAAGGATAGCTCCGTCCATAGGTAGGGGTTAGGCCTCGATATGACCATCAACATGTATTGCTACTATAATAATAGTAATAATCAATTTGGATATTCAATGTTTTCTTGACAGAGACATGGATGGTTTTGTTGGAAGTGAGGAGCTAATTAATAATGTATTTATTGAGTATACGTGGAATAACGATTTTAACTTTATAAGTTTTAAATTTTAGAATAATAATTTTAAAATATTACAAAAAATTAATTTTTAAACTTAATATGTATATATAATTGAGCAAAAAATTATTGAATTCGATTGATTCTAAAGTGGGTGATGTTGTCATTATCAGTAGAGAAAATGGGTGTGTAGGGTTGGCCGCGATATATGACCAGTAAAATGTATATTAAGGACTCAGTTGGACATGTGATGTGAAATCATGATAGAAATCAGAATTAATATGAAATTGAAGTTTTGTTTGAATGTTTCAACTTCGAATCAATCTGATTTCAAATTATGATTTTATATTCCATGTCTAACGGACTCTAAATTAAAAGTTATTTTAGCTTAAAAAAGTATTTTAGAACAATTGTCATTTTAGAAATTTAAATAAAAATTGATAAATACTTTTCATAATATGTCTTTTTATTATTAAATCTCGTGTCAAATTAAAATAAAACGCATAAAATGAAACAAAATGATTTATTTGTGTCACGAGTCCATATAGAGAATTAAATAATTTGATCCTCGTATTCTAATTTTCACCAAATAAAATGTAATAAAATTACATTTATTTTAAATTTTAGATTCCTGCTTTTTTTTGGGGGGGGGGAGGGGGGAGGGGGGTGAGAAGAAAGAGAATCCTACAGATTCCTTGAAGAGTGAGAGAGTTGACATTATTATAGAGCTGGCGGTGGTAAAATGGTGGCGGAATCATAAGTATTTTTTTCATCTTTAATAAGATGTTTCGAATTCGCGCTTTTCATCCTTAATTAAAGATCTCAAATTCGAATTCTGAATATATAAATATTTATGACAAGGAGCATTTTACCCTTTAATGTAAAACTATTCATCGTGAATCAAAATTAATTACTAGACTTCAAAATAAATATCGAATAATATCTAATAAAGAAAAAAAAAGAAAAAAACATAGTATGAACTATGAATCCAATGGCTAAAGTTGGCTTTGGCAAGTTGATTTTTTATTCAGCAGCAGAGCAACTTGCAAATAAATCATACTGTCAAAAACCAGATTCCCATTCATGCTATCCAAACACAACGTACTTTCCAAGAAAATTTATTCTTAAAAATAAATTATTATTTTTTAATGTGATAACGTCTTTAGTCCTTGTGTTATTGTATTATCTCAATTTTGGTTTTTTTTAATGTTTGATTCAACGTATTTAACCTTTAATTAAGTAATATACGATGCTTTTAGTCCTTTTAGTAACAACCATTAAATAGAATGACGGATCGTTGAAAAACTACGGAGTGCAAATTTAGTTATTTAAATTTTCAGTGTGACTGATTATACTCTCAGGAGGTGAGGCTCTCTAATGGGATGGGATATCCCGTCCCATCCCATTAGCTTAGTGGGATGTGAGAGGCCTAAGGGTGTTTCCTCTTTGTCCCGGTCCTTGCTATCCTGCTAAGAAATCGTCTCATTCCATCCCATTTAAATTTTTAAAAAAAATCATGTTTGTATGTTTTTTTGAATTTGCAATGTTATTAATTAATTTAAATTTAAAGTTTATTTTAAATTTGTGTTCATTTATTAAGAGTTCGTTTAAATAAAGCTTATAGCTTATAACTTATAAGCAAATTTCTAACTTATAATTTTTGAATTTTTATTCTTTTAGCTTGAAAATAAGTACTTAAAAACATGTTTTTATTTATTTTACCCAATTATTTTAAAGTGCTTAGAAGCTATTTTGACTTAAAAACACCTAAAATAAGTCAATTCAAACAAGAAAAAGTTACATGAGTGAGTATCTTTTATAAAATATTTAATACTTTTAGCGATACTTTTTATTTATTACCATCTATAGCAATATATAGCAATACTATGATAAATTTGCACTATGTATTAAAAGTGAATTATGCATGCAATATAGATGTATGTGTTTGGTAAGAAATCTGCACAATGTATTATAAGTGTATTAAAGTGTGTGATAACTGTATTATTCATGAATAAAATTTGTATTATATGTGTTTATAATTGTTCTCTGCAATATGTATTAAAACTGTATTATATGTGTCCAGTGAAAAAAATATTATTACTATAGATGGTAAATATTTTCTTAATATAGCTTAGTTAGTCCGATAGAATAGATCAAGGGGTTTGTCCTGCTAATCCCGACCCTCTAAGGTCATGATCCCCCTTATTCCGTTAAGGCATCGTCCTATCTCATCTCGTCTCGTCACCCTAAAAGTGTCCCGTCCTCGTTAGACAGTTTTACTTGGGAGTGACAAATTAAGTAAAATTCATATAATCCGTTCAATCCGCTCAAGTTTAAATGAGTGTGCAAGAGTAATTATTGCTTATGGACTGATTTGAGGTATGCCAAAATTAACTCTTATCACAAATTTGCAGCTCAATTTGATTGAACTTGAATGATGGTGCTATTGGTGCATCAATTGATTGATCATATGGGCGGAGACTTCTTTAAGTCTGATATTTCTGAAAGGATATATAGATCCTTTAATATATTTTTACGAGATAATAGTCGAAAATACATTTAAAATATCAAGTTTTTATGAGTTTTCAATCTGAACTATCAGGTATTCATTTTTCTGATCTGAATTATCACTAATTTTATATTAAAATATACCTCAAAAATTGATAGTGTGTGTTCTAATAAATAGTTGGTGATAGTTCGTGCGACCTATCACTTATGGGAATTGAACCAGAAAAAGTGAATACCTCAAGTTTAGATAGAAAACTCGCAAAAATATAATATTTCAGATATGTTTTTGATCATTAACTCGAACTTTATAAAATAAAGACTTTTTTTCCTTTTTCTTTTCTTCTCGGTGGTGATTCGAAAGGGTTAGAAGCAAGGGCGGAGCTAGTTGGGGATTCATCTGAATCTCCTTCGATAATAAATTATACTATTTATATATGATTTTTTTTTATATATATATAGATGATGTCAAATCCCATTCGATTAATTTGTGCATTTATTTCTTTATATTTTTAAATTCCCTTAATGAAAATTTTTAAATCCGCCATCGATCGAAAGAAGTAATGGAATTCTACAAATAAATCAATTATCTTTCAACGATGATTATTTTGATAATTGCAACCATCCAAAATGGGCTTAATCGAGGATGTACGTACTTTTCACATCCACACAAAATTTCTAATTTTCCTTACTGTCTACGGTAATTGGAAAAGGAAGGATTATTATTTCTACTTCTTCTCTTCAAATTTATGTAGCTTAGTTTAAATTTTAAAAGTCAAATAATTTAATTTTAATCGTGAATTTTAATATAAAATATTTAATTTTTTGAAATAAAATTTACATATGTGAAAAGTACGTAAAAAGTACTATAAGTCACAATAATTGATAATTAAAATGATATATGAAAAAATTAAGACTTGTTTGAATCTCAAAATTCAAAAGGTGTCATATAAATTGAGACGAAGGTTCTCTTCGACACTTGGAAAAACGGTGCAAAGATCTAAAATCTATAAGATGATTGGTCTGAAAGAGAAAACAAAGTGGGAAAAGAAAAATATTATAAACGATAATGATGATTGATGATGCTAATAATTGTTTTTTAAATAGTTTAGGCACTTATCTACGGAGTATACTTGAATTTGTAGGGTCCCATGTCACTCGTTTGGTAAGATGTCATAATATAATTACATATGTATCACTTCTTCTCTATATCTATATAAAAAACATATACGATTGAACCCTTTTCGGGTAAGGATAGTGAGAGAAGATTCGGAGCATTTTTCAGTTGTAATGGGGTTGTATTAAGGATTATCTCTTAGCCTATTTATATTTGTTTTTGGTGATGGATGAATTGTTGCGACATATTCAGGGAGAGGTGTCATGATGTATGTTATTTGCAAATAACATAGTATGGATTGACGAGATATGCGTCAGAGTTGATGATAGATTAGAGTTTGGAGATAAATCCTGGAGTCTAAAGAGTTCAGGTTGAGTAGGACCAAGATAGAGTACTTGAAGTGCAAGTTCATTGACGTTACTGACGAGTTAGATGTGGAAGTGAGCATTGATACACAGGTCATCCCCAAGAGAGGAAGTATCAAGTATCTTGGGCCAATAATCCAAGGAAATTAGGAGATTGACGATGATGTCATGACACATCGTATTGGTGCGGGTGATTGAAATTAATGGAGACTCGCATTCAGTGTCTTGTGTGATAGAAATGTGCCACCAAGACTTGAAGGTAAGTTTTTTAGAGTGATTGTTAGATCAGTTGTGTTGTTTGGGAATGAGCATTGGCCGGTCAAGAACTCTCACATCAAGAAGATGAAAGTAGCGGAAATGAGGATTCTGAGATGGACGTGTGAGCATACATATTAGGAGAGATATGATTAGGAACGAAGATATTTGGGACAAGGTGAGAATGACCTCCGTGGAAGACAAGATGAGAGAAATAAAAATGAGGTGGTTCAACCATATGAAGAGGAAATGCACAAATGTCCAGTTAAAAGTTGTGAGAAATTGAATATGGTGGGTCTGAGGAGAGGTAGTAATAGGGCGAAGAAATATTAGGCAGAAGTAATTAGACAGGACATGACACACCTTCAACTTACCGAGGATATGACTTTGGCTATAAAATTATGAAAACTGAGAATTAGAATAGAAGATTAATAGATAGTTGAACTTTGTCTTGCTTTCCTACTAGAGAGGCATGATGATAGTTTGGAACAACTTGGTATATAATTAAGACATGGGAAGGTATATAATATATACACAATTATATATGTCATGCTATACCAATGACAATTCACATATCATTTTCAAGATTGAGACACACTCTGTTGTGTGTACATAAATAAAAGTCAAGGGGAGGAACAACTTTTTTGGTTTACTATTTTCCTTGGAATCTATGATCCCCCCCCCCCACCCACCCCATCCCCACCCCCACCCACCCCAAAAAAGAAGCCAAAATTGCTTTCAAAAACTAGGTGTAACAAAATGTCAGAAATTTTGTTCCACAATGGGAGACTTTCTTTCTTCTTTCAATTTATTATATGTGGAATTATTTTTTGTGTGAAGTGGCTTTGGATATATTATTCCACTTACTAATTGGAACTTCATATATATAACCACAAAATATCATGAGATTTTGTTTTCTTCACCTTTGTTAATATTGCCTTATTTGTTTCATATTAAATTAAGAAAATATCCACTTGTCAAGCAGTGAACTAATCTCACATAAATAGTGTTAGTCATGTCAGACACAAAATAAAATTTCTAAAGTTGTGAATGTTATTCATGCTACATGAGCATATCTTTTACATACTTATAAGAGGGAATAAGCAGGCACCTGAGTGTTGTCTTCTTGAATATATTTTTTTATATTTTTTTCGTTTTAATTTATTTATTTTACTTTTTTATTATGTTATATATATTTGAAATTACATACTTATACACTTGGTTGACGTGTTTGTTTGAATTTTCCTTTTATACTCTTCTTTTTAATTTATTTATCATACTTTTTTTACTCTGTTATATATATAAAAATTATGTAAGAAGTAGAAATCACAATAATTAAAAACTTAAAATATTTAAAAGACATAAAAATTTGATTGACTCTCCAAATTTTATCAATGTCACATAAATTAGAATAGAAGAAAAAGTACTATAAATCATAATAATTAACAACTTAAAATATTTAAAAGATATATAAAAAAATTAGTTGAATCTCGAAATTGTATCGGTGCCACATAAATTGGGACAAAAAGAGTAGCATATATTATTTGAAAATTATATAAAAAAATTTATAATCGAAATAGTTAACAACTTAAACAACAACAACAACAACATACCCAGTGTATTCCCACATCGTGGGGTCTGGGGAGGGTAGAGTGTACGCAGACCATACCACTACCTCAGAGTGAGGTAGAGAGGCTGTTTCCGATAGACCCCCGGCTCAAGACAAAATAGTCTAAAAAAGGCTACAAAGGGCATATCAATGATACATGATAAAAGACAAGATAAAATTACAAGCGACGGTAGGAAGTAATACGTAGAAACAAACAACAGACAGACATAACAGAGCACTGCCACACTATACTGCCACGAGGGAGTTAACAACTTAAAATATGTTAAAATCATATAAAAAATTTGATTGACTATCTAAATTCTATCTGTGTCATATAAATTGAGACAAATAAAATAATATATATGCTACCATGCTAACATAAATTTCTTTAGATCTAGTGTATAAGATCTTGCTTTAAAGACTTGTATCCATCATTGATATTATCTTTTTTTCTTTTTACTAAATACCCATTTACAACTTACATATTTAGGACTAATAGGATAATATAAAATCCATCTCATCATTTATTGTTTCTTTTCAAAAAGTTGCATCTCTAAAAAACATTGCTTCGTTTTAGCTTTTTGGATCAGTACTTTCAGTATATTTAGCAAGATGAATATACATTGATATACTTTGCTCATACTTTCTTCAATGAGAAATACAATAACTTACATTATTTTAAAAAAAGTTAAAAATTGAGGATCGATTCCGATGGACATGATCGATTTTTTGGGCAAAATTGATGTTAAATTGACACACTCACACTCATCGGAATTTGTCTCGATTTTAGCTGATTTTGTCCGTCAGTTTTTTTTTAAAACTGACAAAAATCAACTGACATGGTCGACGTTTCAAAAATATTGAAAAATGTAGCTACTTGAAATCGAATCCCGATATTTTCTATAACTTTGGATAATTCTACCACTTGACCATACATGCTCTTTGATGAAACCTTTTACTAATTTATACTCTTCAACTACAATTTTGCACTTCAAAAATCGATGGAGTCCCTCGATTTTTGTAAAAAAATTTAAAAAAATAAAAAAATAAAAATACTTTTTCATAATTTTTGCACGAAAAAACCGATGATTGTCCGCCTATTTTCTGTAAAAAAAATAAAAATTGATGGACTAGGCCGTTTTTCCCTTAATTTTTTCTCCATCGATTTTTCTATTATTTTTACTAGTGTTATAATATAATTGAAATTTAAGTGCCTTTTCCTTTCTCACTCGTTTACTCCTTTTCGATTAAACTAGAATTTGTGCGCTACTCTATTGTGAAATTCGTATCGAGTATATGCAACTTGAGTGATCATAATTCATATGATCACATAGTAAACGTATAGTGTGCGATCAAAATATATAACAACTAATTTAAAATTAGTGAGTCTGACTGAATTTGTTGCGTTTACTCTAGATTAGCCAATGAGAGTAGATCCCATAAAATAGATGGCATTGACTTGGACTTCAAAATTGTGTCATAATATAAAAGGCATTGACTTGGACTTTAAACTTTGCAATGTGAAGTATTTCTTCGTTTCAAATTATAAGTTGTGTTTTTTTTATACGTCTTTAAAGAAAATATTAATTATAATTTATTTTTTTACTATTTTACTCTTATTTATATCTTATAAGCTATATAATTTTATTTTAAAATTTTAAAATAATAAATAATTTGAAACGGATGGATTAAAACATTAGACATGGGAAGGGATATACAATTATGTCATATGTGATATGCTTGCTACACAATCACAGCTCATTTTCAAGATTGAGACAAAGTTCTAGTGTGTAAATCATACTTATAAATATAATATAATACTTTCTCCGTCTATTTTTACTTGTTTGGAATGAAGTAGCTCGTCTAAAAGGAGAGAAACCCTAACTAACATTTTGGATTTTGAAGTTTTCGCCTTAACCTAGGTTAGGGAGTCGTTAGACCGTAGCTTGCTGCTGAAAAACGTTGCTAGGTTAGCGCTGCTCGCTTCGCTCTTCAAGCTCCGCCTCCTTTACTCAACCTCAACATCTATAAAAAAGCTCTTTTTTTAAAATAAGGCGAGCTTTCAAGCCGCCGCCTAGTATATTAATAATAGATGTCCATAATATTTGTTCAGTTTAAAATATTAATGAATAATTTATTATTTTATATTTATTTTATTTTGTTATTAAATATTATTTATTATTTAATATATTTTTAAAATATTAAATTTATTATATTTAAAGAATAATATAATAAATTTATTTTTATTATTTTTTAAAATATGTGTTAAATCAATATGAACGAGAAAAGATGGAAGGAGGATGTACAAATAAAAGTCAAAGGAGAGGAACAATGGATGAGCTATTATCAAACATGTCTTTTCATGAATTTATAGCTTCCAACTGTTTTGGTTTAATTTACTATTTTCCTTGGAATCTACAATCCCAAGAAACCAAAGTTGTCTTTTGTTTTTTCATTTGAGGTTGAGTTCGATTAAATTTTCATTTGGGGGCGATATTTCAATAAATATTTTTTATTTTTAGGGATTTAAATTTAAAATATCTAATTAAAAATAAAAAAAATTTAATCATTTTATCGCAACTCATGTTTGATCCAAATTTGCTTTCAAAATTAAGTGCCACAAAATGTCAGAAATTTTGTCCCACAATGAGAAACTAATTTCTTTCTTCTTTGAATTAATTATATGTGGAATTTTTTTGTGTGAATTGACTTTGAATATATTTTTCCACTTACAAATTGGAACTTCATATAGATAATTGCTCTGTGTTAATTTCAACTGAATTGAACTTCAAATTATTTTCTTCCCCTTTTAGGTTTTACTTCCTACGTTCCTGTAAACATTGAATTTTGTGAAACTTTATGAGATGAGTTTAACTTCAGTTAAAGTTTTTAGAGATAATGCATAAGTATCATCCTAAACTATGAGCGAAATCTCAGAGACACACTTAAACTTTATATAGGTCATATTACCTCTCTGAACTCATTTTTTGTGTATTTTTATGCTCATTTTGTACTGATATGGCAGAGAGAGTGTATCAGCTAAATAATTACTCTTTCTTTTTCTTTTTCTCCTTTTCTTTCTCTCTCTTTATCATCACCTCTCCCCCAACCCCCCCTCCCATCACCACCTCAACCTCCACCTCACCTACCACCAATTTTTTTTTGTTCTTCACCCCGATCTCCACCTCCACCTCACCCCCCAATTTTTTAAATTTATTTTGAAAAAAAAATAATTTTTTATAGATAATTTTTTTATTTTTTTTATAATAGTTTTAATTTTTTTATACCCCAACCCCTACCTTTTCCCAACCCCTCAACCCCCAACCCCACCCACCCTAAATTTTTTTAAAGAAAAAATATATTTTTTTAAAAAAAAATAACTTTTTTTAAAAATAAATAAATTTATTTTGTACTCCGCCCCACCCACCTTACCCCACCTCCTCCTCCAGCCCACTCAATTTTTTTTTTTAAAAGTATATATTTTTTAAAAAAATAATTTTTTTGTACCCCACCCACCTAACCCACAACTCACCCCTCCACCTCCACTCACTATCATATCCCATACCCACCGCACCCCAGCCACCTCAATCTACCCCCTAAAAATATTTTCTATTCTCTAGTTAAATGCTAAACATATTTTTTGAAAAATATTTTTATACTCATTAATCAAACACTAAAAAAAATCGAAAAATATTTTTCACTAACAAACCAAACAAGAGAAAATAAGTAAGAAATCAACTTATTTTTCATAAAAATATATTCATGGAAAATATTTTCCTTCGTACCAAACACACCTTAAGTAAAAAAAAATGTAAAAGAAAAGAAGAGATTTAAGTGAGATATAAAGGGAGGAAGAAATAAAGGAAGGAAGAAGAAAAAATTAAAGAAAAAAAATAATTTCCAGCTGGCCGCGCGTGCACGACACCCTGTGCAAGAAATTTGATTATCTAGTTTTAAGGTGTAAATAATTACATTTCAAAAGAGTTCAGGGAGGTAATAGGACATATGTAAAATTTAGGTGTGTCTCTGGAATTTCGTCCATAGTTCAAAGTGGTACTTATGCATTATCTCAAGTTTTTATAGATAATTTGTTACATAGATTAAAAAAAAAAATCATAATTTTAAAAAAAAAGAAAAAAGATAATGATTGATAATGTAAGAGTAGAATAGACATTTTAAAAAATAAATTAGGAAAAAGGAGGGAGAATGATTATTTTTCAAAGTTGATGGGGAGTTTGATTTTTAAAGCAAAGTTGAGGGGTGTAAATGATTTTCACCCTATATATAAAGGGTAGTATATTATTACTCCTTTGAAGAGACATCTCAAAATTTCATAAACTCCGGGTATTTATAAAGAGATCAAGACATCAAATAATGTCTTTGTCAAAGGCTCAAAGCTGTGGCTCACGATGTTGTTAATGATCAAATAAATCGCAATGATATCTAAATCAATAAAATTATACCCACGTCATTCATCAATAAAATCTCTATTTCATTATATTTTATTTGTGATTGTAATTTATTTTCCATAACATTAAAATTTGTTACAAACAATTTCATTTTATGTGAAAATATTTAACTGGCACAATTCTTATTTTTTTTTAAAAAAGCTTTTAAAACTTAGAGATTTTGACATATGTTATTTTGTGATTATAGAATCATATAATTAGGGATAAAATGCAAAGTTTAATTTAAATAATTATTTATAAATATAGAGAAGTTTCACATCTTTGGAACAAACATATAAAGAGAGACCAGTAAAAGTCATCACATGTGCATAATAATTAATAAATACTATAATACTATTTTAAATTGAAGGTTATCACATATGAACCATGCATTGATGATGACGATAAAAGTCAACAAATTAGAAAGTTAATATTACTACTAAATATCACTATTTTTCATCGAAAAATATTCGGTGACTATTTTAACAAATATTTTGATTGAATCGATGAGAAAAAAATAATAATATTTTCATATGAAAAAATAATAATATTTTCATATGAAAAAATTAGAAAGTTTTCCACGTGAAAATTTATTTTTCAATATGCATTTTTCTAGTGAGCTTGTTCGATGAGAAATGAGTGGTAGAATCACTGTTTCGCGGTAAGAAAAACATTTATTTCCAATAGTGTTATATTCTTGGAGTTTATATTTCTTGCTACTTAATTCTCATTTAAGCCTCAAATATGTCAAAATTTGGAAAATCACCACTTAATTATCTCATATTTTAGTATTTTAGAATTTTTACTCAAGTGCATATACAATAAGTTAATTACATATCTCTAATGTACTCTCTACTAAAAAGTTCTCAACTATTGTGCTAGTATACACAGTGAACCTAATAATTACAAACAGTGCATATTTTTTATTCAACTTAGAACCAATTGTTTCATATATGAAGATTAATAAAAGTGATAACACTTGAAACACTTGAGCCTAATATGTGATATCAAAGCCTATGGTTCGACGGGATGATTATGGAGATGGGGGAGTGATAACGTCTGCTCAATATTAATTTGCTATTTTTACGGACCTTGGAGATTACGCTCACACAAGAAGAAGCTAGCTTGTGGGTTTTAGTGGCTATAAATATTCGCAAAATGTGGATAGCGCATAGTAAATTCCTAGATAAGCCCACGAGGTGATAAACCATGCGGAACCTAGTTTGAGGGGTTCGGTCATGTAGAACTTAATTCGAGGGAAAAATTATTTCGTCTTAAAGTTATCTAATATTGGATAGGGAAATTTAGACAGAATGTCAGCCCATAAAACTTATTTACCTCCAAAATAGTCCACTTTCAAAAATCCCCCATTTATTACATTAATTGACCATTTGGCCATATTAATTTCCAACCCTTCGCTGCTTCCCCTTCTTCTTTCTTCTTTTCTTTCTTTTTTTATCTTCTTCTTCTCTTCCAGACGGGTATACGATTGGGTAATTTTTGCCCCGATGCTTAAATTCAACCAGGTGTGAGTTTGGCGAATGCTATTTTCTATAACGTGAACCTCGTGAAACAAAAAACCTATCTTTGATGAATAGCAAATGAAATTGAATTTGTAATAACTAAAGTTACTAGATATTAAGCTAATAAAGATGTTGACTGCCATACTTATATCAATATCTAGAAACCACAATTATACTTTGAACTTCTTTCAGCACTACCTAGAATGAAGGTAAGCAGTTCAATAAGGACCTTAAGCCTAGCACTTCGGAGTGTAACTTCGGGTTTTTTCGACCCAACAACCAACCTCGAAGGAGCTAATTTTGAAGGAGCCAATATGAAGAGTGCAAAGTTAAACAATGCAAATCCATACATAACTTTTATACAATATCGATAAACGTTTATACACCATTTATACAATATCGATACATTACATATATAGTACATAACTATTTATACAATATCGATACATTGCATAACCATTTATACATCATATATACATGTTCACATACCACTTATACAATATCGATACATTCCTTATACACTACATAACTATTTATACAATATCGATATATTACATATACATCGCATATACAACATTCGAGAAGTTATATATGAATTTTCCTTGGTGATTAATAAAATAAAATTACCAAAAAAAAGGGGGCCATTTAGCCACGATTTTTATACCATTTAGCCACAGTTGAACCGTGGCTAAAATGTGAGTGTTTTTGACTTTTCGGCTACTCTTTTGGTAATTAAAAATATGGCTATATTTGTTATAAACTAATTATTTTATTGTATATATTCAAAATTATCTCTATTGTATATTCGTGCAAGAAAAAAGATTGAAATCGTATTACTTAAATGGGACGATCAAAATAGAACACCCCGTGAATTTTTACGGTTATTACGTGGTAGAGCATCTCTGCATTCCGGCCCAAAATATCTTTACTTGATTGAGTCTTTGAATTATTAGTTTGGGCTCAAACGTTGCTGAATTTGAACGAAGGTTTTAAGGCCCAATGAATTTGATATGGCTAAAGTTCACATATATTCAATTTTGGAATAAATATTTAAGTTATAACTACACTGCACATAATTTTTTTAAAGTCTTTTTTTACTTCGGAATAACTTTAGACATGCGTTTTCTGAAGATTTAAATGATAGACTTCAAGCACATGTGGCCGACCAAGCACATTCTTTGGTGTTTTCCATCTTCAGTTGTCTTCGCTAGTTATTTTTACTATGAAACTATGAAGTCTTAAAATATAAGGAGATTTTTTTCGTTGGTGTCAATTGAGGATAATGTTGATTATATTTCAACAAATAATCTTACAAAGTGACTTTATTTCAAATTCACCCTCACTAAGGTCTAAAATTTACTTTCTTATATGTTACTACCTAATCTCCCACATTTTGCCAATATGAAATTTACCTGTTACATAATTTCAACCAAATATATTTATAAATCAATGGTTGTTATACAAATTGTTTTGTTATTTCTCCTCAACTTAAATTAGAGAATTTGAAGTTAAAAAAATAAAAATTAAGAGGTATTTCCAGTGAATTAATGATTATTAGCCACAAATTTTAACTTTATGAACCGGTTTACTATCTTTACCCGTAGCTTTGAAGATATATACACACACAAAAAAAAAGAAGCGAGGTGACGGGTGGCTATGAGTCGGTTGATGTGGTTGACACACAATTAATCTCTAAGCAAGTCCATAGTGTGATGGGTCATGTGAAACTTTGAGAGAGAGATTGTTTGTGCGCGAACAAAGTCACGCATCGATAATTGAAAATAAAATAAAAGAAAAGAAAGCTATAAATAGCGATACAATTAATGGTGTGGCGCATTTTCGAAGAATCCATGAGCGAATTTAGCCCACACAAATAATATTAGATCTTGTTAAAAATATCTTCAAACTGCTTTACCTAGAGGTGGACCTACATTGAATGGTGTGGGTGCACATGCATTTGTTAATTTTTGAAAGAAAAAAAAGTATATATGTGTATATACTGCTTGTATATATAATTATGGATCCTAACAAGCACAAGTGTGTTAGGGGCATGTTGGTTGAAGTTGTTGATTCCCATACTTTTCACTAGAGCCGTCAATATGGACTAGGCCCGTTGGGCTAGCTCGGCCCAACTTATAATTTGATAGAATTGAGCTAAGATTTTACAGCCCATTTAAGAACAAGACTTTTTTGCCCGACTTGGATAAGTTCGCTGGCCTGTAGGGCTTGAGCAATATAGGTTGGGTCGGCCCGTGGGCTAAATAAAAATAATTAAAAAATAAAAATAAAATAGAGTACTAAAAAGAATAAAATGAGTCCAAATTTAAAGTCTACTTAAACCATCATAAATATTTAAATATTAATTATGTTTATAAAATATGTAAGGTTCGGACAATGTCATGTCAAAAGTTATTTAATTTCACAGTTTTTTTTTTTGTGAACTTGAACTTAATTAGCAAGTAGTAACATAATGTAATATTGTCTTGTAAATATTTATGTTATTTTAAAATTAAATTTAAAAAATTATAAAAATAATATTGTTTTAAAAAATGGGCTGGCCCGTCGAGGCTCGCAACCCGCAGAATGATGGGTTGGCCTTAGTGTTTTCGAGCCCATCATTTTGATGGGCCAGCCCGACCTGACCCATCAAATTTCAAAGCCCATGGGGGTTAGCCCAGATGGGCTGGGCCAGCCCGTATTGACAACTCTACTTTTCACCTAGAATCAAATCTCAAATGTCAATTTTAATTAGTTTTTTTTTTTGTTTTAATCTAAATGGCTTGAAAAAAGAAATAAGCACAAATGAGGGAGCCGAAAATCAAACCTGCAATTCATACATTTTGCACAATCAAAATCGCTAAGCTATATTTCTCAATTACTTCAATTATGTTAAAGTTTAATTATTACTAGCACAGAAATCATATTTGACCTATATACTATTGTGCTTTCATCATTGTTCGCACTATCAATGATTAATTCGACACGTTATTATCCCGCAATCATCATTAAATTTTTTTATTGACGTTTATGTTAAAATAATAATACTCCTATCGTCTTCAAATCTTGGATGCATGTAAAAAAAAAAGAAGTAAAATGACAAATTCAAAATTAGATTATTTTTAAATATACAAATATGTTAAGTCTCTTTTAAAAATGAATTAATAAAGAAATAATGTCGCAAAAAATTAAACATGGAGCTAGTAATAAAATGAAATCTTGGTATATTCCACCTAGGTGTGGAGTCTTAAGATTATTTGTTGAATGTTTCAAAATCCTCCTTTTTTCTTTTGGTTTTTCATTCGGTGTTTGGTATCCTTATTGGAGTCCGACTTATTTGGCTTCACGCTGCATAGGGCCCATTCAGGGAAAACGCTCCCTATCAAAGATTTTTTCATACCCAAGACTCAAATCTGAGATCTCTAGTTAAAGGAGAAGCAACCCCATCCACTGTACCACATCCTTTGGTGGTTCGAAATCTTTCACATTCTTGTATGTGAACAATTTCTTCTTAGTACATATGCATGAGTCACTTCAAAATCTTTATTGCGTGTGATCAACAATCAAAATCAATTAATTGAATTAGGTGTCATACTCTTTATGTTGGAGAGCAAGATAGTTAATGACATTATCACATTATATATATGTAGGGACCATGAATCATGCTTGGAAAGTTACATGTCAAATTTGTACAAACTTGGTCATGTTCTTACAATCAATGTGATAGCATTTTTTGCCATTCTTATCCCATCGCAGGCAATGGGAATTCAGAATTTGAAGTTTATGAGTTTTATATTTTTTTTAATTATTTTTCATTTAGTATTTGTTGTACGCATTGGAGTCCCGATTAATTTGGATCGCGCACTGCAGGACCCATTCTGGAAGTGGCGCTCCTAACAGATTTTTCTCTATACTCATGGCTCGAATTCGAGATCTTTGGTTAAGGATAGAGCAGTTCCCTCACTGCATCACAATCCATATTGGTTGTTCTACATTATTCACGAGTTAATATTATAATAATATAACTGAGTTTACAATTAAATATAGATATTTAGTAGATTTATGATCAAATATATGTGTAGCATTTTTGGTGTATTCTTATCCCTTCACAGGCGGGGGCAGAGCTAAAGTGTCGATACAAGTTCGAAGCAACTCAACATCTTTGATTCAAACCTTGTATTTATCTCTAACTTTTTTTAAAAATATTTACAAATTACTAATTTAGAAAGCAGTAATTTAAAAAGATTAAAATGTAAATTTTATAAGCTTCAAATTTTGGCTCCGTCTTTGTTCACGAGGATTTGATATGCTCAAATCCATGACCTTTTACATGTTTTGATATCATATTGAAGTATATGATCATCACTGTTCTTGGCACCATGTAAAGTGGCAAATGTTATTTACAAAAGCACTAAAAATTGTCTCATAATGGGGCAGGTTTAGAATTTCAAGAAGATAAGCACTATCATGAATAGACAAATTCAAAATTTAAATTTGACGAACTCAACCTTTAAGTTATTACTATAAAATCTATTAATTTACCCTTCTGAAATTTTAATTAGAATCAATTTTGATATTTGATTTTTTAGTGTTCTCTCACATATATATTTTTTAACTCCATATTGAAAATGTCGATATTATTTGAACTTGTTAATTATATGTTACATCCTCCACTACTACTAGATTTAATATAAGTATTTGGTTTAATTATATAAATATTGTTATGACAAAAAAAGAACAATGATTTAAATATATAAAACTTGGAGATTTTGAAAGAATAAACCAATTAGTAGAGGTGCATCAAATAACCATTAACTACAGGACTTTCCGAGCTTGGGTGCACATATATATATTTAAATAATTTTAAAGAGATCATATAACATTATTATACATTGATGTAACAAAGAAAGCATAGGTACACGTGAAATTACACTCCCAATATATGTATACATATAATATAAATATAATAGAAATCACATATTAGCAAATATTAATATTTAAATTCTTAGCTTCTTTTTTTTCACTATTCGATATTCAAAATCAACCGACTTAGCTTGCTAGGTCTTCTTTTCATTTTGATAGGAATAGATACTTGCAGCTCGTACCTTTTTTACTAAACTTGACCCCCCCTATATCCTTACCTGACTAATCTGAATTCACGTTTATACAAGTGACTTGGCTTTATCCCTTAGCAAATACTTTTGAATTTTCCCAGTAGCAGTCTTTGGAAGCTCTTGTTCAATAACAACTGTTCTAGGCACCATGTAAAGTGGCAAATTCTCTTTACAAAAATCTCTCAACTCCTTCTCCTTCACCTTTTGTGCATCGATTTTCAAGCTGACGAACGCGCAAGGCGTCTCGCCCCAGTAATTGTCCGAACGTGCCACTACCGCGGCCTCATTAACCGCAGGGTGTTTGTACAAAATCGACTCGACTTCCACACTGCTTATGTTCTCCCCACCACAAATTATAACATCTTTTAGTCTATCTTTAACTTCTAAGTATCCATCTGAGTGCATTACTCCAACATCTCCTGTGTAGAACCATCCATCATTTTTCATGCATTTTGATGTTCCTTCAGGGTCTTTAAGGTACCCTAACATCACACTACCTGTTTGGAATAAAATTTTAGATAATGGAATCCGTTTAAGGAATTAAACTAGATGCGGAAACGCATCTGAATTCAAGAAAACAGATGAAATTCTTCAATTATACAGTTATTTAGGGGGTGGGGGGATCAAACGTTTGATATCGGGACCATAACCATAGTATTCTCTCTATCCCAATTTAAGTGACATACTTTTTTAAGGTACCCTAACACCACACTACCTGTTGGTGAATAAAACTTTAGATAATGTTCAATCAACGAATTAAACTAGATGCGAAAACATATATGAATTTAAAAAAAACAAATGAAATTCTTCAATTATGTAGTTAGGGGTGGGGATTAAATGTTTGATATGGGGCCATAATCGTAGTATTTCTCTCTGTCTCAATTTATGTAGCATATTTGCCTTTTTCATTTGTCTTAAAAAGAATATCACCTTTTTATAATTAGAAACAACTTACTCCCTCCGTCCTATACTAGTTGGTCACTTTCCTTTTTACACGCATGTTAAGAAAATCATAAATAAGAAGATAGTCTTACTAATTCACCTTTTAAGAAGCTTCTTTGGAACTTTACAAACTAGCGTGAACATTTTCAAAAAGAATTAATTGCAAGGGTAATATGGAAAAAATTTAATTAATGCTTTCTTGATTTAGTATGGTGGACAACAATATAGGACAAATATTTTTAGTAAGGTAGCCAATCAATATGGAACGAAGGGAGTAATTTAAAAAAAATTCTTTTACCCTTAATGAATTTATAGCTACACAAATGTCTAAGATTTATTTTAGATCATAAATTTTAAAATCTTTATTTTTTTTCTTAAACTTTGTGTCTAATCAAATGATGTCAGATAAATTGAGAGACGAAAAGAATATATAATTTCATATTATTTCTTTATTTATGATTTGGTCTATCATTATACTAGAAGCTACTTTAGGGTATTTACTCATAAAAAGAGTTCACTTTATCAAGTGACCATTTTGCCTTAATAAACATTATAATAGACTACTTTTAATTCGGTCCAAACTCCCCACTTCCCTTTCATTTTTAGGACATTCTAAAAAAAGATGTCCCTTTTCTAAATATGGATTTAATTTAATTTAAACTAATTTTTATTTTTTTATTAATGATAAGTTTTTATATTCACACAAATATTAATTATGAGATGTGTAAGATCACAAGTTTCAAAAATCTATTTTTCTTTCTTAATTCTGTGCTCAATCATTAAATAGGGACACATAAAATGAAACTACTTAAAAAATGTTGTTAAAATACTTTCAAAAAGACATATTTTTTGTTTGACATGTTATATATAACCATACTAAAGAAAGAAAGGTTTATCAGATACTTAATAAATTATAAAAGAATAAACAAAAAAATCAAAAATTAGTAAGAACATGTTAAGTTATAACTAGTTTTTCAGGCCTTTTCAATCCAAGTAATTTTTGGGAGTCTATTTTAACCCATCCAAAAAAGGAATTAGGTTTGTGTACACTCTTTCCTCCCCAAACCTCACTTCTGAAATCACACTGAGTATATTGTTGTTATTGTTATTGTATTTAACCCGTCCAAATTCAACCCAACACGTCTATTTCATGACACCCCTAAATTTAGTAGAATTAGGCATGTTAAGTTATGATCCATTTTTCAGCACATTCCAATTCAAGTAACTTTTAGAATGACTCGGCCCATCCCACTTATTTCATGATACCCCTAATAAGGAAGAAAGAATTCCCGGTTCAGTTTTTCACTTTAACGACAGAAAATAAGATTGATCAGATCGCACACATACCTCCTCTCAAAACAATTTCTCCAATTGCCATCCCATTCCTCTCAATGCTGATTCCAGTTTCAGGATCCACAACATCAACTTCAGTAAACCCTACCATCCTCACACCTTGCCTTGACTTAAGTGTTGCTCTTTCTGAATCTGTCAACTGATTCCATTCTTGTTTCCATGCACATGTCACTGCTGGCCCTCCTGTCTCTGTCAATCCATAACCATGGCTTATTACAAACCCTAATGATTCCGTCCTGTCCAGGACCGCGGCCGGAGGTGGTGCCCCGGCCGTCAGGAGGTGGACAGGGGAATCTAGGTGTTTCCTTTGTGGATAGGTTGATAACATGTTGAGCACTACTGGTGCACCACACATGTGAGTTACCTGTTGAAGACATGATTAAATAATTATTAATTCATAATTCAAAATAAATTCATAACCATGACTTATTACAAATCCTAAAGATTCTGTCCTGTCCAGGACCGCGGCCGGAGGTGGTGCCTCGGCCGTTAGGAGGTGAACAGGGAAATCAAGGGGTTTCCTTTTTTGATAGGTTGATAACATGTTGAGCACTACTGGTGCACCACACATGTGAGTTACCTGTTGTATGTTGTTGAAGACATGATTAAATAATTATTAATTGATAATTCGAAATAAATGAAAAGTAATTTGATGTAACTATGTAAAAAAAATACTCCTATTACACTAGCTATATATAACTTAAGTCCAATGTTTAATTATGTGTTTTCTTCAACAAGTTAAGTTGGTAGACATGATGGTAACATTTTCTTAACATGATTAAATAATTATTACTTTATAATTCGGAATAAATAAAAATTAATTTGATGTAACATGTTAAAATTACATTGATTAACAATAGCTATATATAACTTATGTCCAATGTTTAATTATGTGTTTTCTTCAACAAGTTAAGTTGGTAGACAAGATGGTAAAATTTCTTAACATGATATCAAATCAGCCAATCATACAAGTTAAGTTGATGTAACATGTGTTTTCTTCTTCAGTTGATGTAACATGTGTTTTCTTCTTCTTTATTTTAGCCTGTCCAAAAAATAATTAACAATTTTTTATACTCCTAATAATTTGACTTTTAAGCTCTCATATTATCCTTAATGAAATAATTATGTATAATCACAAAAATATTTGTACATGTTTTAGACTATATATTTAAAAGTCTTTATTTTTTTTCTTAAATTTCGTGCATACTCAAATATGCTCATATAAATAGGGACGGATCAAATAATACTTTTTTCTTTAATAAATTAAATTGGTAAACGATATGGTCACATAATTTAATATTATATCATAACGGACAAAAATTTCATGTCAGAGTCTCACTGGTACCACCCATAATAATGTAATATCACGTGTTTGATTCATAAAAAGAATCGGACCCGCATCAGGTAGGCATATGTTGAAGATATTATTAAGTAATTAAAAGTGTTTTTTTTTTCTTTTGAAAGTTTAAGCTTTTAGATGAAGCGATCAAACGTTATTACCTTGTGTTGGTCGATAGCTTCGTATATCGAAGCCGCATCGTGACTCCGACGGAGACACACATTGGTTCCACCAACAGCAGCCATCGCCCAACAAAATCCCCAACCATTGGCATGAAAAATCGGTAGTGTCCACAAGTACACCGGTTGATTCGGCATACACCAATCGATTAAGCCCATGACACTCATCATAAACGCGCTTCTATGACTATGTAGCACGCCTTTTGGTGCATACGTGGTCCCAGAAGTATAGTTTAGTGTCATGGGCTCCCACTCGCTCTCAGGAGCGAGCCATTTGAAATATTGATCACCTTCTTCAACAATGTTCTCGTAACTATTATGAAACTCGTTTCTCAAAATCGAAGGCGTAGTACTACTACAATTATCTTCGATGAGGACTAATTTCGGACGTTGTAAATTAGGCGGGAAAAGAGAAATCGCCTCGAGGACTAACGAACTCGCTTGGTAGTCCACGAATACAAGCTTTGATTCGCTATGCCGAAGCAAAACCGAGAGGGTACGGGGATCGAGGCGGAAGTTTACGTTGTTGAGGATCGCACCGGACATTGGCACGGCGAATTGGAGCTCGTACATAGCCGGAATATTCGGGGCTAACACGGAAATGACGTCGCCTTTTTCGATCCCTAGCGATGAAATCGAAGAAGCCAATTTTTTGCACCTAGTGTAAGTTTGTGACCAAGTGTAACTTGTCTCATTGTACACAATTGACGTGCAATTTCCATAAACAACACTAGCCCTTTCCAAAAAGTCCAAAGGAGAAAACGGGCACGAATTCGCAGGCCCCTTGGATTTTTTAGGGGTCGCGCTCCCATTTTCTCGAAAAATTTCTGGAGGACTGACAGGAATCAAGGCCAGCGTAGAACGGATCGTACATTTCCCTTTCTTTAATTTGCTTCCTTCAAAAGGGGTTTTTGATTTAGAGAGTTGATAACGTAATGGATTGGAATGTATACCAAGGGATGATAAGTTGCAACCATGAAGACATGGATTTTGTGTTGAGCTAATTGGTTTTAAAATAACCATAATGTTGTGTGCTTTGTTTTTTTTGTCCTTCCTATGTATGGATATATATAACAAGTTTTATGGGGAAGTTGGGCATATACTAAAAATTAAATGTTTGAAGGTAAGACCATTTATTTGTCTTTATTAGGCTGTCCAACATGTCTTTTGAAGTTTTTTTAAACACAAAGGTATTTCCTATAGTTTTATCATGAAATAAATACCCTCTTATCATGATTATATTATGTGATCACCTGATTCATCAGCTTGATAGGTGTAAGCAAGCGTGTTTTACCACTTGTCTTTCGAGTAAATATCCCAAAAGTATGCATGAAATTATTTAGCAGTCATTGAACTTAATTTTATATTAAAGTCACTCAACGTAACTTATGAATTTTGATTTCCCACGTGGTATTTGATGTCTGCATTGGAACCCCGACAACTAATCTAGATCGCGCACTGCAGGGCTCATTCTGAGAGTGACGCTCCCAACATAATTTTCTCCATATTCATGACTCGAAAGTCGAACCCGAGACCTTTGATTGATACTTTGATCTATTAGACTTGTGGGTGAGTGGGATTCTTAATATTGAGTCTTTTAATATTTTATTATTTATGGGGTTCATCAATTTTGATAGGTGTAAGCAAGCGTATTTTTTCACTCGTCTTCGAGTAAATATCTCAAAAGGTATATGTGAAATTATTTAGCAGAGTTGCTGAACTTAATTTTTGTATCGATAAAGTCACTCAACTTATGAATTTTCTCTTATAAAATCAATCTACGTGATTATTCTTTCATCCGATGTCCGATGCCCGCATTGGAATCTCGGCTAATTCGGATCGCGTCATTCTGGAGGTGACGCTCTCAACAGAATTTTCTCCATACCCAAGACTCGAACCCCAGACCTCTAATTGATATTTTGATCTATTAGACTTGTGGGTGAGTTGGATTTTTGATATTGGGTCTTTTAATATTTAATTATTTATGGGGTCCATATTTATATGACATACAGAATCAATATTGGGTCTTTGTTTGCAAATAATGCCTCTTTTAATACGAAGAGTTGTGGTGATATTAATAAGATCCTCCCAATTTTAATTAAAGTTTCAAATTTGAGTCTTGAAATGAAAAAGAATTGTAATAGAAAGCGTTTCCCATTTAATGACTCCTATATGTAGCAAATTTAAATTAATTGAAACTCTAAAGCAAATATCAAATATCTGATTAAAAAAAAGACCTTCCTTTGACTTTGCTCATTGAAATACGGCCAACCCATCAATTTCTCCTCCCTGGACCAAAAGTGAATTCATCTAAAATTTATGGATTTTGGTGATTCCTCGCTAGCTCCAAACCCATAACTTATATATATC
Source organism: Jaltomata sinuosa (assembly GCA_003996215.1). NCBI lineage: Eukaryota > Viridiplantae > Streptophyta > Magnoliopsida > Solanales > Solanaceae > Jaltomata > Jaltomata sinuosa. The sequence continues at coordinate 267,593 of QJPP01007311.1, read as the reverse complement.
TAATGTAGGAAAAAATTATCGAATTTTGCTGATTTTGTACCATATATTCTGCATCCACCCTAGCCAAATTTACATTTTCGACAAGTACTCACATAACTTAAAAATATTTAGTAATGAACTAAATGTATTTTTTAAATTACAAGTTCAAATAAGGTATATATGTACTATTCAGACCTACTAGTATTTACTACAATTGTAATTATTTTTTCCGCATAAATTTATATTTTGTGTCACGATGACTGAATTCCACTGAATCTGATGCCGCAACGTTCCATCCGCCTCTGTTGAATTGACTGGATCATACATCATTTTTGTACTCCTTCAAATCTTCTTTTGTCTTATTTCAACATTGCATATATTCCATTTGTTTCAAATTATTTGTCTTAATTTTTAAAAATAATTATCTTAAATTATTTATCATATTAAAAATTAAAGATAAAATTAGTTATTTTTTTTATTTATCCTTAATAATAATTATTCTTAAAGATAGTAAATACCTTAATAAAATAAATATTTAATTAGATCAAAATTTAACAGAAGAAAAAATTCTCAATTTCAAATAGTATACATGATAAACAAATTTGATTGTCTTCCCTATAATTTCTTTTCAATGATTTGAGTTATATGCATGAGCAGTATAATAATTTTTTCACATTATCAATGTAAATTAGTATGTTATAACAAGTTACATATAATTTATTTTAGATTATTGATCAATAATAAATAAAATAAAATTATTTGTAATTAGCTTTTAGGTAACATGAATATATATGTGTGTGTGCACGTATGTGTTGACGATGTACATGTATAGAACTTAAAACTCTTCAGAATCATTTAGTTGGTGAGATAATTAAAGGATTATACATTCTAGGATAAATTGTGAGATTATTTTATCTTATATTTGTATAACTTTTTAATTTAGGGATTGGGTGTATAGATATATATCACCTTCCTTTTATTTTTACATTTAGAATTTCACTTGTATCATGGATACTTATAGATATTCAATCATTATGGCAAGAAAAATTGTTGATTGAGAAAGAGAAGAAGAGTCAAAAATTGAAAAAGAAATATCATTTGATTCGTCGATTCTCAAAAGAAGAAATAAGCAAGTTTTATGTCATTGAGCGATAAATGAAAAATTTAGGAACTACTAAAGGTACTTAAGAAATAAGAACAACTATCAATTCATCAAGTTTTTGCAAGCATTATCCCAACTTTGAGATGGTCTTTAATTATTGTCTCTGCTTCTCATTTAATAAAAAATTATATGTCAGAGTATTCTTAATTATGACATAATTTTGCAAGGCAAGAGTTTAGGAAATTTATCCGGCAAAAGTTATGTAGAAATAAATTATGTCCTACAAGGCATAACTTTGTGATTTCTGAAACTGAACTTATGCCTATGCCTCTATCGACATAAATTTTGTAGGAACTAATTTATGTGTTTAAGTTATGTCTTGTAACACATAAATTATGGGTTTTGAACTTCTTAAGGCATAATATTTTGAAACTGAATTTATGCTTTATAAGGCATAATTTGTGCCTTCGCGAATTTTCTTTGTCTTGTAAGACGTAACTTGTGTATTACAATTTCATCATTAATTATAATATCGATATAACTTGTTTTCCCACCAAATAAACCATTTCAAACTTGTCATGTTTTATTTTAGACACTCCTTAAGAAGAACATTAACTAGATGGCAATTTGATCAAATTATTCTTGTTTATTACTCCTCTCAGTTTAATGCTTCTCTCTTTTGCACCATATTAATATCTCTCCATGTTTATGATTAAGGCTAAAAGTGAAAACAAACAACTAATTATATCTTGTTTTTTTTTTTAAATAACAATTATTTTGGACCGTTTATTTTCAATACGAATGATAAGTAAGATGGTATGGAGAGAGTATTTACTAAATAATTTCGTTATCATTTAGCCCTATATTACAATATCGTCATTATAATTTTGATATAACTTGTTTCCAACCAAATGAACTTCTACTAAAGTACAATTTGGCTAATCCTAATGAATGCACAGGTGGGTATGCATGCCGAATCTATGTAAGCTAGCTGGCTCAATTCAATTTATTATGAACAATGAATGCCACAACTACTTGATGCTCACATGGTCAATGGTCCATTTTCAAGTTGGTGGCTGCAATTAATTTTTTTGTAGTGTGGGGTGAGAGTTCGGAACCTAAATGATGGAGAAAAAGTCTAAATGAATCGAACTAAAGTGTAAAAAAAAAATAGTTACTTTTCTACTAATAACACTTTTTCCCTGTACGCTATATGAGAATGAGTTAATATCTCATGTATGATGGGTAGGGGCGGACCCACGTAGAGCCCAGCGAGTGCTCGAACACTCATTGACCCTGACGAAAACTTTGTATATTTATATACAAAATATTGAAATATTGATATAATACATTCGCGAGCACCCATAGACCAAAAGTGTGGCTGGGTGCGCTGGTTCTGAGGCTAGAGTTAGAGCGCGCATATGTCCTATGTCTAGTGTTTGAATCCTGCTAGCGAGTAGTTCTTCTGTACTTTTTTTTATGTTAAAGAAAGTGAGCACCCACGACCTTCAAATCCTGGATCCGCCACTGATGATGGGAACCTAGATGATGGGAAAAAATTAAAGTCCAAATGAATCGGACTAAAGTATAAAAAAAACTAGTTACTTTTCTACTTATAACATATTTTTCTGTCCGCTATATAAGAATGAGTTAACATTCTTCGAGTTTCTTTTTTTAAAAATTTACATTTTGCACTAATTAAGTGTGCTATGTAATTCAAATATTGCTCTTTCTGTCCCATTTTATATGATATTCCATTCGAGTCATCTCTAAATCGTCATTGGGAGGGAAATTCTTCTTTATTTTTTCTTTTTTATGGGCAAATACATACTTGGATCAGCCTGCTATTTGATTTGGCATAGTGTTTAAGGGGGAAAAAGAAAAAAAATTAAACTTGCCGTCTAAAACAACCATTAGATATTTGTGTGGCTGTAAATCACTTCATTACGGGTAAAAAAAAAATTTAAAGTTGAATTGCTTCTGATTATAGTAAGGTGACATTCTTTTTTGGAACAAACTAAAAAGGAAAGGGTACCACGTAAAATGAAACGGAGAAAGTACTAAATAGGGTGTATTAGTAATGCTGAAATTAGTTATTGTATGACTAGTAATAATGAGATTAGTTATACTGAGATTATTTCTTATCCACTATTTTAGTTTGGTGTATTAAGGGCAGTTCTATTTTTTAACCATGTTTATCCATGTATTAATAACCTTTGTAGAGAGGATTGCCCTTAATACACCAAATCAAAATAGTAGATAAGAAATAATCCTAGCATAACTAATCTCAGCATTACTAATACACTCTAATGAGTATTATTTTTATATACTCTACCAAACGATCCCAAGTGTTAATTAAGAGCAATATTTGAATTGCATAGCGCACTTAAATAGTGTGTTATGTAATTCTTCAAAGGAAAAAAACTTGGATAACAAATTTTGACAAGAGACTTTAACTCACTCTTTTATAGCACATAAAAAAAATATGTTATGAATAAAAAATAACTAATCTTTTTTTACATTTTAGTCCGATTCATTTAGATTTTTTTCTCCATCATTTAGGTTCCGAACTCATAGTGGGGGTGGGCTATGGGGGTTAGGGGGTACACTATAATATAATTTTGGTCATCACTATTGTTATGAAAATAGTAACTAAATTTAGTAAAAAACTATTCACTATTCGTTCAAGAAAAGTCAAAACATGTAATGATATTTACTGCCAACAATATCACTATTGATATCAAAGTTATTGATCTGTTCGATTTTTTTATTATTAGTTGACAAACTCGATTTATTATTGTATTTGAAGTTAAAATTGTGATCAGAATATTAATTTGATATGATATGAGTGATGAAAATCATATTACAAAAGTAATTTATGATTGTTCATAAACATATTTGCAAAAATGAGTTTGAATTTTGAATATAATTTTTATTAAAAAATTTAGAATAGGTATGTGTTTAGACTTGTAGGAAAGTACCCTAAGAAGGCTACTTCTAAAATTTGAAGTTGTCTAGCTGAGATTTTAACAGATTTTAAATAAGAATTGTAATTAAAAATCGCAGTAAAAGTTCATCTTTATTAACTAGTGTCTAGTGATGTATTTATATATTCGTATACAAGATAAACATATTTTTATACAAAACATAATATATTATTATACATTATTTATATAGGATATAAATATCATATAATAATCCATAGGGATGTATAATCATTGTTGCAAAGGAAATAAATAAATAAATTATGCTAAAAACATTACTACCTAGGTATAAAGTCTTGTGCTTCCTGATATTTTTCTTCTATAAATATTTTCCTTAAAAAGTTATTCTGAAAAGCAAGTAAGATGTATTTTATGAGCCTTTATTTCTATTCTTACAAACTCTATTCTTTTTGGTAACTAGCTGTTTCATTTAATTACCAAATGACGAAATTACAAAACTACAAACTTTATTCATATCCTAATGTACCTTTTTTTTAGTCCATCCAAAAAATGTCATTTTTTATAATTAAAAATAATTTAATTTTAATTTATTTTTTTAATTTTAATAAAATAATTTATAACCATATAAATAGTTAATGAATATATTAAATCAGAAATTTTTAAAGTGTTTCTTTTTTCTTAAATTTATATCAGATCAAACATTATTATATAAATTGAGATAGAGGGAGTAATTCAATTTTGGGCAACATCTCTTAAATTCAAGAAGGTACTTATCATTTTCTTCATTTAATAATAAGTCTTTCTAATGAATAATTCACTTTGATATAGATATAGATATGAAACAAAAAGGAAAGATAGATATTTCCACGGTGGGAATACGGCAATTTCACTAAGTAAAGGAGCTAGGAATTTGATAAAGGTGATAAGACAGGATTTTTCAATATTATTTATTGTATTAAATTATTCCTATTAACTATGATTTAGAATTTTAAATTTAACTACTAACAATTCAAAAGTTATATAATGATAAGGATAAAATAGAAATAAATAAATAAATATTTCTTGATTTGTTAAAATAAACAAGTAAAATAAAAATTTAGGGGATAATTGCACTTTTGATTCATTAGTTATTGAAATACTCTGATTATGATTTTTATAATATTTGGTTAAGCAAATTTAATCTTTAATTTAACTAAAATATACGATTTTGATCCCTTTATATAACAAATATGTAAAATTTAGAGTGTTTTTAGAATCATATTACCCTCACATTTAACATAATGCATTGATAATTAAATAATCTAACTAAAACCCTGCATGTACCATTTCTGATTTTTTTTTAAAAGAAGATATTTTTAACTCAAAAAATAATGTTAAGAATAATTGAGGTCCAATAATTTGATAAAGAGGGACAACTTTAACTCAAAATTAACATTAAGGGAAACTAAGGTCCATTGGGTTAAAAAAAGAAGTAAATTTAAATAATTTTTAATATGTTAAGAATATTTTTAATCTTTTTTCGGCTAATTAATAACAAAATTATTATTTAAGGTGCTTTCTTCATAACTTTGTTTTAAGAATCTCCAATTCACATGATTTTTGTTGATCCTTCTTTAATTCATCATTCAATGCACAACTGAAAACTGAAATTGGTTGGATTGAACTTCTAGATTATCAAGACTTTTGACTAGTGTGGAACTTAGGGATATATATATAAGCATAATACATATCGAAAAATTGAAAAATAGGATCGAATTAAATTAATTTTGTTCTTCGATTAACTGTTTTTTTTTACTTTGTAACTTTACCATGGCTATCTAGATAAACTTTTCATTTTTCTTTTCTTTCTTTCGTCTCTCTTGCTTTGTCGCTATTTTCAGAATAACGTTATTCTATTAAACTGTTGAATTTGTATAAAGGGGTTAAAGACAAGTGGGTCATGACGAATCAAGTTCATTCCCTTTGGACTAAAGCATCAATGTTGTGACTTCATACAAGTAGACAAATTGCAAAAAGAGAAATGATTCGTACAAATGGGGGAGGATCTCAGGCCTCTTTCATGGGAGATTGCTAACTAAACGGGGAAGGACTAGAAAATAACTTAAGCGTCTACGGATATTTTGATATCTGATTTTTGATGATCGCTATTCTCTACAAAAGCCTCCTTATATAGACCAAAAATTGGAACCATTATCTCAATGTGAAACGATGACACGTTTGTGTTTGAAAAGATTACTTCGTAGCACGTGCTTATGCGTGCTCTAATGTCTCGCCTGAAGCTGATTGGAGCAGATAAATGCACGACTTGAGATGGTTGATGATCATTATGACGACTTTCCAGTTGTACCGCGATTTCTCCTGGGCTTGGCTTTTCTCGATTGTCCGATTATGAGTCAGTCTCATCTGGATAGATGTTCAAAGCTTCCTATGACATACCACCCTCTCTCTGTCCTCCCCGGATCGCCCACGAACACTTCTTTGTATTTGACCTTTCCACGTGTCGTGACATTATTCGCTTATCTATTAAGTTCAATTTTGCCCCATATGGCCGCCAACTATTTCTAATTTTCTTATCCTCTTCTTTTTCCCTGCATTAATGTGGTTTGGTTGTTTTGTCTGGGAAAAGGGAGGTGAGTAGGGAAGAATATAATATTTGATTATCACTCAGCTATGGACCATACAAGCTTCAATTTTATCCTTATTTCAAAGCTTGGTTTCATTTGAATAAAAAAAAAAATATTTCATTTTGAATTTAAAAAATTACTCATTAATTAAGCTCATATCGATAAATCAAAATTAAGCAAATCATATCGACCTAATTCGATTCAATATTCGATATGCATCATTTTCAATCATAAAGGACAATGGAGGTCCAATAAGTGGAAAGATGATAATTTTAACTAAAATATCAACGTTATAAATAATTATGATCCAATAAGTGAAAAGAGAGTACCATTTTCACTATTTTTCATTAATTATTTAATGCTCGTATTATAATTCGTACATTATAATTCATGTATAATTTGTTGACAAACCAGACAACCCCTTACTTAATGAGACAACTTTAATGGAAGATATAAATATGTCATCTTTTAAGGATAAAGATTTAAAGAGGAAAATGCAACAGAAACAAAATTATAAGACTTTGAGGGGACAGATAAATAGAAATTTTGTCTTATCAAATGTATGTCACGTCAACTTATTCTAATTAAATCAAGATTTTAATATACAAAAATAGTAAGAGAATTTGGATTGTAATAAAAATTATTACTATATTTTTTCATTTCACACGCAAAGTCACTTTACTATGGATTGTAGTAAAAAAAAAAATCACTTTATCATTGTCATTTTACTTCTAATTAGTAATCTTTACAAAATCAAATTTCTTGTTTTTTCATATTTTAGTTGCAAAGATTTCATGAGGCAGCCTGTTTTGATACTGTTATTTAATTTGTACTCATTTTTTTTAAAATTCTTCTTTACATATATATCACTTTAAATATGTGGTATCAAAAATTAGACATGACAAAATCAAATTTCAAATAAAACATATGAGTGAATTAAAGTCCACAAATTTTTTATGTCGTTACAATTTTAGAAAATATTTTTTTTAGAAAAAAAAGTTCCTTAAGGTTCTAGAAAATATTTTTTTAGAAAACAAATGAGTTTCGTACTTACTTTCTTCGTTTTAATTTGTTTGATCTACTTTTTTTTAGTCTGTTTCCAAAAAGAATGTCTCGTTCCCTTTGTAGCAACTCTTCAATTCTAACTTTTCGCGTGACATGTTTAAGACCACAAGATTAAAGGACATTTTGGTATATTTGACATATCTTTAATTTATAACCACAAGATTCAAAAGTCTTCTTTACTATCTTAAACTCCGTGCCAAGTAAAAATTTGTCAAATAAATTAAAACGGAGGGAGTATTTCTAATATTTGGTAGGTACGTAAAAAATATTATCTCAAGAGTATTTATATGTTATCTGGCAAAACACTGTGGGAGTAAAATGTGTTGGGGAGTGGGCATTCAGAGGTGGCAGAGGTTGGGATGGTCAAAGGAAGGGGGTGGGGGTGTTGGGAAGAGATAGTGAATTTGCAATGTCACTTATGTAATTTGTTTTCCCTACTTTGATTAAGGAAGTCATTTTCCTCATTTTTAAGGAACTTGTTTTCTTAGAGAAAATATTTTAACCAACCAAACAGGGAAAAATTAAAAAATATTTTCTTCCATACCAAACACACCCTAAAATGAGGAAAATAATTTTCCTAGTAAATAATGTTCCATATTGATTGTGTTCTCCCAGCACTCCAACACACATCAATCTCCATCCTCACCCCTCGTAGCCCCCCAATCCCCACACCCTTAGGCCTTAGCCCCAACCCCATCTTCCATACTATTTTTTTTAGATTATATACAAATATTTTTAGTTTTAGATTATATACAAATATTTTTAGGATAATATTCTCTTACTTATATACCAAATATAAGAAACTCACTCATTTTCCGAAACATATTTTTCAACAAAATATTTTTTTTCTTACCGAACACGCTCTTAGTCTTGTTGACTCTCAAAACTCATTGACGTTCCTTGGCCATTCAAAGACTTAGGAGTTCTTTGATATGAGAGATAAGAGATATAATCTCAAAATAAAATGCAAGATTATTTTATCATGTATTTGATTAGAAGTATTAGTTATTCTCGGAATAATTTATCCCACTATTTATACTATAGTGATAAGATAAGTTATCCTGTATATACAATGGATTAATTAGTTCCATAAAATATCCCAATTCATGGGATAACTTTGTTTAACTCATCTATCGTACAAAACGATTTGGTTCACTAATCATAAATCAAAAATTGTGAACATTACAACTCAAGATTAAAGTGCTAATAATAATTAATAACACGTATATTTTCCATTAATTAAAAACGTCATGAAAGTGAGTTTTAATTTTATAGAACCTTTCGTGTGATCAATTTAATTGGTTTTATACACAACAAAGACTTTTGGAGTCGGTCACAATATTTTAAGTCACTCATACTAGAGAAGGAGAGTCTCAAAATAATTGGTAAAATTATTATTATGTGATCAGCAAGTTACGAGTTCAAGTCGTAAAAATAACTTTTTGCAAAATTATAAGATAAAGCTGCGTAATAAATCCTTGTGGTTCAATTTTTTTCCGAATCCTATACATAAAGAACACTTTAGTGCATCGGGCTGACTTTTATACCGTAGATGACACATACAGAAATGTCTAAAAAAAGGAATTATTGAGTGTTTAGCCCCAAAAGGAAATTTTTAAAGACAATGAGTGAAAGAGATCCATACGTATTAATAAATCTCTTCCAAAATCTTTACAAAAATCTGCATGCCATTAAATTAAAGAAACCTCTATCTCTATCCATAATATGACAGACCATCCTTCACAATAAATAATTGGAGGCATATGATTTTTGGATAAAAATTTACCCGTACTCGATATTTATATTATAATATTTTAATATATTATGATAAAATTATAACTTTGAGGTGAAAAAATTATATATTAATTAACTACCGGATTATGTACCAGTTTTTTAAAGAATGCTAGTTTTATAGCATGTTTTGGCCAAGTTTCAAGAAAGTCAATAGTTACGTGGGTATTAGCTATTCCATTTTTTAATATCCCGCATAAAATAATGCATCAATTCCCTCATAACTTATATACATCCACTACTTAAAAACAAGGAATTAGCGAGTAGCGACGGAAGAATTTCGTAACTAAACAGCAAAAATTCAATTAGCTAGAAGTATTTTAACGATGAATAAGCTAGGGATTACCGATAAATTCCATCGTTAATTTCATGGTTTCTTGTAGTAATGTATTAGTTATGTGAGTTTTAAATTGCAAATCAAACGTCTTATTACTTCCTAACTAGACGTCAAATATTGTATAACTTATATAAAAATTAATACATGGATAAACTACCTCTTTACTAGTTACCAAACGACTCCTACGTGTTTTTGAGTAGTAGCATAAGTTGTTTTTGAGATGTCAAAAAAATAGTTTTCCTCAGAAGCAATTTTAGAATCTTGATCAAGCACAAATTACCTAATATTGATAAAAGTTTTAAATTAATTAGGAAAACACAATGTTTTTTCATAAAAATATTTCTAATAAAAAAATACTTTTCAAATGAATAAAATATTAAAAGTTTAGTCAAATAATCTATTAATTGCACATTTATTTGTAACATGATCCAATAGGGTGGGGAGGGTGGGGAGTTGGTCTAGGTAGCCCCACTTATTTCATTCTTCTTTGTCTGGTTTTCAAATAACTCATTCAGATGATATTTAGTTGAAGTTGAAAATAAATATTTAAATTGAAATAAAAAAAAAATTAAAAATTGAAGTTGAATGTGGAAAAACTTTCACTTGAAAATATTAAAACTTTTATAAATAAAAATCATAATATCATTCATTCAAAATATTTCCTATTAATGTTCTTCAATTGTGAATACTCAACCAACACATGGAGAAAGTTACTTCAGTGACAGGGAATCAATAGTAGATGTGGGATTTATAATTTTAAAGTTTATGAATTTTTGCGATAATTTTAAGTTCATAAAAAATAATAATTGGTTCACACTTCACAACGGAATAAATATAGATATTTATATTTAGCGGCGAACCTAATTGTAATGGTGGAGATGGTCGGTGGTAGGGATTGACCGCAATGATGGTAATGATTGATAGTGATGATGGAGGTGGCGGGGTGGTGACAACGGAGGTGGTAGTGACTGAAAAATGTATGAAGGTTGACAATGTATTGGTGGTAGTTTGCGGCAATGCTAGTTGTGAAAGTGGAGTTGGTTGGTAGTAGATATTGACCACAATAGTGGTGGTGGGGTGGCAACAGCGGTAGCAACGATGACAATGAATATAATTATAATGATTGAGTTGGTAGGTGTAGTAGCGGCTGATAGTAGTGGTTGACAGTGGTGTTGGTTGTCAGTGATGATTGTGATGACAAAGGTGGTTGGTGGTTGACGACAGTAATGATGGTTGACAATGGTGATAACGATAGACATGATTTGTGAGGATGAGTGATGATTGTGGATAGAGTAGTGGTAAATATTATCCTACACAAAAATACCTCTTAATAATATTAAGACTTTGTTTCAGATCATAATAATTAAGACCTATTAAGTGCTTAAATCTTAATAAAAATAAATAACTTAATAACCTAAAATCTAAACGTACTATTCAGATTCAAACCTCCCCTAAATGCAAATAAATAAAGCTTTAGTAGCTATATGAAATTAGGAAACAACAAATATCAAGGGAAAAAAAAACTGTTAGGCACAATAAATTCCCCAACTAATAGTTGCAAGACAACTAATGCACTATTTTGCTTCAAATGGGATGTTTGATCTTTTGAGGGACCAAATTAAATTAAAGACACTTTTCTATATTATTACATACTTATTGATTATATTTCCAGACCTCTCATTTAATTTGCTACTAATATGTATATGTTGATGAACATGAACTCACATGGCATGTAAGTAACATTGAATATATGTATTAATAAAATAATAATGGTAGAAGTTGCTTTCATCTTTAATGAACTCTCTTATATACAAAAATGGTAATAGTGAATTTGTGCTTAGTTAGTTGAGGTCTCCACAATTGGCCTCCTTTTTTTTTCGTTCGGTGTTTGGTACTGGCCTCATTAAATTTGGATTCACATTGAAAAATCTTATATTGGGGGCTTCCTAACAAAGACAATTTTGTATCTAAAGGGACTTGAATGGAAGACATCTGTGTTGATATCGTCATTTAATTTGTACTCTTTTTTAAAAAAATCTTTTTTTGCATATAATATATCATTTCGGATATGCGGTGTCTGAAGTTAGGCTTGACAAAATCAAGCTTCAAACATACATATGGATGAAGTTCCGGATGAAATTGTTGGACTCCAATCATTTTTTTCTGAACATCAACCATATATGACTGAAATTTAGTCATTTTTGCTCGACTTCGGTCATTTCTTTCTTCAATCAATCATATGTGCATGAACTTTAAACAACAATGGATGATTTCAGACGAAAATGACTGAACATCATCCATATGATTTTCGGACAAAAAATATCTAAAGTCAGGCAAAAATAATTGAATTTTTGTCATATAACTAAAGTGAGACAAAAATGACTGAATAACTTTAGCTATATGCCTAAATTTCAGTCATATAAAACTTTTGTTTGAAGTTAGTGTGTCTGAAGTGGAACTTTGGTCAAATACAAATTATTGCTTAATAGTGACAAATTTATTTTTCAAATCAATTCGCAAAACACAAATTATTACTACTTTGTTTTCAAGAAAACATTTCTAATAAAAAAAACACTTTTCAAATGATTACTAAATCTTAAAAGTTTGGTTAAATGAGCTATTAATTGCACATTTATTTTGAACATGATCTTAGCTCCATCAACAAAAATACAGTTTGGTCTAGGTAGCCCCACTTATTTCCTTCTTCTTTGTCTTGTTTTCAAAATTTTATAACTCGTTCAGATAATATTTAGTTGAAATTGTATAAGTAAATATTTAAATTGCAATTAAAAAAAAATAAAATTTGAAGTGGTATGTGGAAAAATTTCCCTATGCAAATTTTTGGGAAATTTTTTTATATATAAATAAAACCATAATTTCATTCATTCAAAAGATTTTTAGCATCAACGTGGATTGTGGTGCAGTGGTGAAACTATTTCATCCTCAACTAAAGGTTTCAGGTTCGAGCCCTGAGTATGGAGAAAATCCTATTGAGAGCGCCACCCCCAGATTATGTCGTGCAGTGCGCAATTCAAATTAATCAAAGCTTCAATATAGACATCAAACGCCGAGCGATTTTTTTTTTATTTAGCAAAAAGGCATAATTAATTAATACTCATCCAATATATGGAGTGGGGGCTTACAAATGATCACTTATGTCCCTATTGTTCTTCAATTGTGAATACTCAACCAACATATAGATTATGGAATCAATAGGCATGGGGCTCCCATAGTGGTAATTATTAGGATGGACAGGGTATGGTATTAAAAAATTTAGTTCGATTTATAAAAATTATATTATCACTATACTAAATTAATTTGGTATTCTGAAGTTTAATTTTGATATTTTATAATTTGTAATACGATAAATCGGTAATCATAGTGTGTTTAACTTCGACTTATATGTACTCATGTAATAGAGAATTATGACTTTAGCTTTTCAAAAAGCATCTCAATTATATCATACTATAACACCTTACACATGTAGAAATATTCAAAAGAAAGTACTCGTTAATTAATCTCACACAAATAAAAAATGAATCAAGATATATAAAGTAGTCATCAAGGTTCCAATATCTAATACTCCCTCCGTTTCAATTTGTTTGGCTTATTTTAACTTGGCACGGAGTTTAAAAAAATAAAGAAGATTTTTGAAACTTGTGGTCTTAAATTAAAGATATGTTAAATGTATTAAAATATCCTTTAATCTTGTGGTCTTTAATATGCCACATGAAAAGTTGAAATTAAAGAGTTTCTATAAAAGAAAAGAGATATTTTTTTTTAAAACATACTAAAAAGGAAAGCAGGCCAAATAAATTAAAACGGAGGGAGTAACTAGTTTTGTGCTAATACTATAACTATATACTTTGATACGATATTCGATATTTTAATTTTTTTTTATAAATATCGAATACCATATCAAATACTAAAATATTTTTAAAATACATACTAAATATCATAATACAGAAACTGTGATATCAAAATTTTTAATTTTAATATAATATTCAGTTTCAAAAGTTATGATCTAAAATTCATAAATTAAAAATTCTAATTCCGCCTCTCGAGCAAGTAGTTAACTTGGGTTGTAACATGCTAAAGGGGGGACAATGCAGTTGCGGAGTTAATATAGGTATGGGCATTTGCTGGCCACATTAATTTATTGCATATGGCATGAAAGAAAACAGAGGTTTTTTTTTTTGTAATTAGCTTATTTTTCGCGTATGGTTCGTGGTGGAGGCAGAATTTTCATTAATGGGGTTTGAAATAGATTTTCAAGTGTCAATAAAAATTATGGTAGAGTGATAAGTATTCATTCATCCTTAACTAGAGGTCTCGGATTTGAGTTCCCCTGAGTACGGAGTTGCCATTGTTAGGGAGCATTTTACTCTCTTATGTAGGACTTCTCGGCGCGAATCATAATTTAGTTGAGCTCCAATGCGGATACCGAATAGACAACCAAAAAGAAAATAAAGGACTTCTCAACGGGACTCCAAATTAAATCGGACTTCAATGCGTGTACCGAATGGACAACCAAAAAAGAAAGAAATAGATTTTCAAATTGTGTTAAAGGAGTTCAATATACAATAAATATCAGATTTGACCTCACATACACAATATATTTTTTCGACAAGGGAATTCAGATGAACCTTTTTCCGCCACCCTGGCTCCGCCCCTGCTCGTGGCATGATCTGATTAATTAAAGATGGAATTTAAATCGGAAATCATTTTTATTATAGCTATTTTAAAATACAACACTATTTTACTTACTTCAATTAATAGTTAGACATTAATTACTATTGTTCTTTATTAGTAATCCAATGTTTTATTAAGAACTCTTCAATTTGTTAATGATTTATTAAACTTTAATGAAATATTTATCAGATTTTTTTTTTTAGTTAGATGAACACTTTCATGTGTATGATTTTCATTATATAAGAGGTTTATGAGTTGTATTTTGAAAAATATGGATAACACTATTATATTTGTGCAAAATATACTCTTATATAATAAGAGGGAGTATACATGGCTGAAGCAGGTACGAGGTCAACGTGTCTGCTTTAGCATCTAGGGGTATTTTGATTATTTTTCATTAATTTTTTATTTTAATTTATTTGTCTTATTTTTTTAATTTATTATATATTTAAAAATTATGTAAAAAGATAAATCACAATAATTAACAATTTAAAATATTTGAAAGACATTAAAAAAATTAATTGACTGTGAAAATTCTATCAATGCCACATAAATTGGAACAGACAAAGTAACATATGTTATTGAAAATGACGTTAAAAGTATTATAAATAACAATAATTAATAATTTAAAATATTTAAAAGACATAAAAATTTAGTTGACTCTCCAAATTCTATCAATGACACATACATTAGAGTGGAGAGAGTAACATATATTATTTGAAAAATGACTTTAAAAGTACGACAAATCACAATAATAAGCAACTTAAAATATTTTTAAAAAAATTTGATCAACTCTCCAAATTTTATTGTGTCACATAATTGAGTTAGAAAGAGTGACATATATTGGGCATGTGCTAGCATGGGCAGCACCTATATCTAGTTTTATAATACAAGAAGGTCAAGTATTCGTTTTTACAATACACACTACTAAAAACACCGCGAATCAGTAGAAAATTTGTGCTATGGAACATGATTTTCTCATTCATTTCCTACTAAATCAGCTCACTGGAAAAATGCATGTTGGAAAATAAATTCTCACTGAAATAGTAAGAAACTTTCTAGTTTTTTAAAATGAAAATATTACTACTATTTTTTCTTTTCCCATCAATTCAAACAAAATATCTGTCAAATAGCCACTGAACATTTTTTAGTGAGAAAATAGTAATTTTTTTAGTTAGTTCTAGCTCACATTTATAAAATGATAGTATGTATTTTTAAGAATTAAGGGTCAAAAACACATCTAAACTATCCCAGTTTTTTGAGTTTCATACTTGAACTATTGGAAGTGTGAGTTTCCTACCTGAACTATCACCCAATAGTTAGCGAAACACATCTTGACTAATATCCGATGGTGTGTGTACTACACTCTCTCTTTTGTGTTAAAATTTTGCCACATTGCACTTCAGGTGAAAAAATAATTTCACCGTGACAAAGTTAAATAAATTAATATTAGGTTAATAATTACGGTTAAAAGTTAAAAAAATATAACCATATAAATTAATTTATTCTCCATCGCTACACTCAATATCTTCTTTTTCACCTTCTCAGTCATGGTCTTGTCTCAGCTATGACGTCAATATCTCCAACTTGAAAGATGAGAATTTAAAATTTTAAAAAATCAATTAAAATATATATTTAAAAAAATAATATGTCAATAAGTAGAGTCGTTATATATATGTCAGGTGATAAATATCTTATAGCCAAACACACTTAAAAGCGTTTGTAGATGAATATTTAATCTAGTCAACATCAAAGTATTTTTTTACCCTTAGCTCTAGTTTAAATAATCTTGAATACTAATATGAGATGGAGAGAAGTGTAGTTCTTAAAAAAGTGCTAGCTTTAATTGTGCATTTATTTGAAGATGCAATATAGGAGACAGATAAGAGTAAAGGGCATACCATCATCTAAGCTACTCATTAATTAGTACTACTACTAGTAGATATAGCAATAAAAATTTGGGGGTTTGGGGGGGGGGGGGGGGTTGGTCTTAGGTAACCCCACATGTATATTTCACTTTGCATTCAAAGTTCTTTGATATTAATTACTCATTTCGTTTACTTTTAATTTGTCTACTTTGGATTTTATACGGCTTTTAAGAAATACTCCATCCATATACTTTTATTGTCATATTTAAACTTAATACACTGATTAAAAAAATAATAATTAAAATGACTATTTTACTATACTATTTCTATTAAGTGATATTTAGTACTCCCTCCGGATCACTTACTTGTCATTTTTACTAAAAATAGATGGTCCAAAATAATTATTATATTTTCTTAATATGTTAAAGCTGACAAATAAAATTATAGACAAATAAAAGTGAATGAAAAGAGTAATTGATTGCTCAAATGATTATTCAATTAGAGAAAATTGAAACTATTGTCACTCATCATTACATGATGTAGCTAGCAATTTTATGAAATGTGACTATAGCCCACTAATTACACATTTTAGCAATACTTTTAAATAATTACAAAAAAAATAGTTAGATTTTTATTTTATAACAATATTTTACTATATATAATGTATATGTGTGTGACGATCAGTGTGTTATATGTGTATATATATGTATGTATGACTCTATATATGTGTGTGTGCTAGTGTATGTATGTATAATATGTTTTGGGGAAAAAATGTTACTACATTTTAAAAATTCAATAATATCACTATAATTTGTTATTAGAGACATAAATAGTGATATTTATAATGCAAGCTACTCAATTAATAATGTGTCTTGATAGTACAAGACCTAATTCATTTTACATAAAGAATTACAACATTCACTACCCATCTCTAATAGCCAACCACCATAATTTATCACAAGCACCTAACAAAATTTTTACTATTACACAAACAATTAGGATCACAAACATAAACCTCCCTATGGTTCGTCTCGAAAGCAGAACCTTCCCTTTCTTTTGATCAACTGGGCATGTCCTTCTATCTGAGGCGCATATGAATCCCTTATATTGTATATGATCGAGTTGGCTTGGCTAATACATCAAGCATATATTGACATATATATTTCATATAGCTCGTTATTTCAAGGGTAAAGTGAATTCGAATGGGCAAGTTGACATTCAGTTAGAATAATCTTATTGTCTTTTTCCTGGGTGACTTATCTGTCAACTTTTTATGATCAGTCCCAAAAAATAAAACTCTGCCTTACATTAGTGCCCCCTTTCTTACGTATTTGAGATGTCTCCCTGTGCATGTGGCGTGATAAGATAAGGACCACTAGGGGTGTGATTTGTCCTTCTTCCGGCGGCCTTGACAGGACGATGCATTGATCGATTGAATTACAATTTAGAAAAATTATCCTACCCCCTACCCAAAAATGACTATGTTGTAATGGATGACAAATGGTCCATACTACCCAAAGCAATAAAGTGGTCCATTAGTCGGCAAGGGGCCTAGAAGTTTAAGTAATAAAAGAATAAAGACTTGACTAGACGTTATTCGCGAAAATTTTAAGCTATTCTTTAATCATATCATTCTTGTCTTTCCTACGTACTTTACATATACACACTTGTTAATGAAGAAGCCATTTAGGACACGTTCAATATGGAGGAAAATATTTTTTTTAAAGAAAATTCATGTTCGATAGGTCAAGTGATTGAATTTCTATGCTTAGTCTGATAGAAAATAAGATATTCAAATAAATAGGGTAAAAATAGCACTTGAGCCAGTTATTTTACTTAAAATTAAAACTTTTTTTTTAAATACAGAACTAGTCGCACACTTTAAAGATAGCCCATAAAGTCATGGGATGGCAACATTAAATCTAAAATAGATACTTGCAGGTCATACTTTTCAGCTCCGCACTTGGCTATCCAATGTTTACTATGAGCACGATAACTGGTACATCAGAGGTGCGTCCAAATAATTGAAAGATAGTTTTTCTTTAAGTTTTTTTTTAAAATGAGGAAAATGACTTTCTTAATGAAAGTAGGGAAAACAAGTTTCATAAGTAACATTCCACATTAATTGTGTCCTTCTCACCCTTCAACACACCTCATCTTCACTCTCCCCAGTGGTGAAGCCATAATTTTCATTAAGAGTCTCAAAATATAAAAAGTAAACACACAAAAAAGTTAAGGAGATTCAACATCTACTATATATATATATACATAAAAAATTATATATAGTACATAAAAAAAAATTAACCTTGAATATACAGTGTGATTTTTCGTTCAAAGAGTGAACGCCCCCTTGCTCCCACCTGCCTCAGTCGCCCCGCACTCTCTCCCCCATATCCCCTATCCCCACCACCAATGGCGGAGATAAGCCACATGTATTAAGGGTGTCAACTCGGTAAATTACACTCTATAACTCGGTAATTTTTTTTTTATATACATATATGTATATTTATATTATAATTTACTTCTTTATATTAAGACTATCTGCAGATATTTTCATCAGATAAATTCGACTTCAATATCAGGAAAAAAAAAAGAAAGAGTTGTTATAGCACAATAAATTCCCCCACCAATAGCACACTAAACTGTACTGTACTTGCAACAAATCTCTATATATAAATATATATATATAAAGGAGGATCATGGAATCGGTGATGTGACGCTCTCTAAGGGTTGGATTCTCATTTATCTTTTTTTCTCATTTTTTTGAAATTTCTTGGATTTTTTTCTTCATAATCTCATCTACTAAGCTAAATAAATGAGTTAGAAAGTAATTAGCTTTAGTAACGGCTTCTTCTTCCATAACTAAACAAATCCCACACCTCTTTTTGTAATAATGGTAAAGGAGTAATTACCATTGAATTCAGAAATAGTAACGGTAAAAAGCAATGAATACAAACATATATCTTAGCTTTGTCACTATTTGCTTGTGTTGCATTGAAAATTTAATTAGAAATTGAGAGGTATGATCAATTTTAATCCTCCTAAAATAATGCAGATTGTTTTTTAAGTAGTGTCAATAACATGTACTCAAGAGTTTCATGTTCTATTTGTCAATGGTAAGCCATGTTCTTTGTTTCTTTCCTTTTTAAAGCATTTTTTTTTTCGTTGGGTTCACATTATTTATTTCGAATAATCCTGGAGCTCATATTGAAATTATTAATTTTTTCTTTTGTTCAAATACTGCTCTCAGATTGGGAACTCAAAGATCGTTTGGGAAAATCAGAAGAAGTGTCGGAAAGAAAGCGATAAAGAATATTACCCCTGATAATATGAATAATTTTTTGGTATTGAACATCTTATTATTTTCTCCTGATGTAAATTTTACACCCTGAGAATATATATACCTTGATTTGTATAACTCACTATTCTTTATATCCACAAAGAAAAGCATTACGTACTCCCGCGCGCAATGCAAAATTATTTCTAATTGAAAGATTTGAAAGTTCGACAATCGTAAAAAGAAAACCTAACATGTTTAATTTTTTCTCAGGTTCAGAAAATAGAGATTTTCAGCTTGAAGCTTGGGCGCTGGGAGAGAGATACTTAACGCGATAACTTTAATTTAGAAATGATTTATCGTCTGCGCGGGATGTTGGTCAATTATTATGTTTTTCATTTGGTCAAATTTAAATTTTTAAATATCTCACTTTTGGGATGACCTACTACATCTCTATATGTTAAGATCTTTTTTTATACTACCTCTCTATATCTAACTCATATCTTGATGTAGAGGTTCATATAACCATTTTAACCATGCAATAGAGTTTTTATTAGTATCATTAATATTTAATATAGGAGGAAATTAGAGAAGAAGGTGATAGAAGTTGTTGTTAAGATCATTGATATATATGAACCTCTAAATCAAGATATGAGTTAGATGTAGAGAGGTGTAGAAAAAGATCATAACATATAAAGATGTGGTAGATCATTTCAAAAGTGAAATATTTAAAAATTTGTTGTTTGGATCATTAATATATGAATGTGTATAATTATATGAAATATTATAGCGTCCAGATTAGGAGGAGAAATTGAAAAAGGTTTATTTTTGTGATGAAGTAACTAACAAGTAACTAGGGGAAGAGAAAGAAAAAGATAAGGAAAGAGAGGAGAAATGAAAAGGTATGTACTGTTCTTTTTTTGGGGGGGTAAAAGGTCAGAAACTTTAAGTTTATATTTGTGTCTTATTAATCTTCTTTTTTCACTTTTAAAGTTTTTCTCATTTCTTTTGCATTTTTTCCTTCATTTCTCTACATTATCTAATAAGAGCCTGTTTGGATTGACTTATTTTAAGTACTTTTAAGCACTTTTGAAGTGTTTGGGTAAAATAAAAAAGTAATTTTAAGCACTTATTTTTAAGCTAAAAATACAAAAATAAGCAAAAGCCAAAAGCTACAAATCTTAGCCAAAAGCCAAAAAGCAAAAGTTAATTCAAACACCCACTAAGTAAATTTATTAACAAAATGCTCATATAAAATAAATATTCCTTTACAACAAAGTCAAATTATTGTTTGGTTGGACAGCCCACTTAGCATAGCATTAAGTCACTAGCATAAGAAGTAAGATGATCATTATGATATATAATGTGCTAAATGTGTGTTAGAAAAAAGTAAAAGTCATTTCTTTTTTACTCTCTTGATTATGAAATTAATGATAGCCTTATTTATTTATTTTATTATTAATAGTATTAATCATTTTTTTTCTAAAATCCTTCTCTATTCTCATCAATATGGTAATAACTAATTAGTAATTGGTCATTATTATGCCAAAATGAAGGC
This sequence comes from Jaltomata sinuosa, assembly GCA_003996215.1. Lineage (NCBI taxonomy): Eukaryota > Viridiplantae > Streptophyta > Magnoliopsida > Solanales > Solanaceae > Jaltomata > Jaltomata sinuosa. The sequence continues at coordinate 246,355 of QJPP01007311.1, read as the reverse complement.
TATTAATATGAATGCATTGAAGGCCATTAATCTTGTAGGCTTTCAAATACAGGGGAATAATTGTCTAAAGTATTGTTAAAGAAAATAATTAAAGTGTATAAATTAAATTGAATCAAAGAAAATCACCAATGAGGTTATGTTTTGCAGAATGATATTGTGGTTTTTACTTTTGTTGAAGAGACTTCTAGAATTTCTGCTTTTACAAAGACTAATAAGACTTTCAGACTTTCTAATAGAGGAGATAAATGCTCAGACAATGCTTTTGTTTGGAGAACAAGGCTTTGGATAGTTCAAGTGAATGGAACGTCTAGCTCCAATTGATGACAACTTCTAAAGATTTTTTAGTTTGCGAAAGTATAACATTTCCGAATGAACGAGGCTCTTGTGCATTTTTACAGGGGATCCCCTTTTACAATGATATGATTTATTCTCAAGTTACTTTCTTCTGTATAGTTTGTGAAATTATTATATTAGTACTATTATTATTCCTCTAGCATGTCCATGTGCTATCCAATGACGAGTTTAATGAGCTCAACAACTCAAAACTCTCTTTTTTTCCTGCCAAGATAAAACAAGATAGTACTAATTGTAATTTCTTTCCTTTTTGGTATGTGAGTATTAAGTATTTTTGTTTATCGATTTTGATATAGTAAATTATTTATTGATTAATTCAACATGATATAGCTTGACAATCTGAACAGAACATCTTTTAACTGTCTGTATAAATATTTTTGTTGAATGGATCCATTATATTGTATAGAATTTAAAATTGTAAAATAAATACATTAGAAACAAAAATTAAAGTAAATGTGAGGAGTTTAATAATATGATATTAAAAAATATTATCTCATAAAATTTAATGAGGTAATTTTACACTGCGCGAAGCGCGGACATATTCACTAGTGCACTAATAACTGTTGAAAATTGATAGCATTCTCCCTAAAATAGCATTTTGTAAGTACAGAAAAAAGGAATTTTTTTTTAAGAAAAGCTACAAATAATTTCTAGTATAAGTATTGATATTGACCTGCCTTCGCAGGAGGTAGGTGGGATTCAATTGAATGAAATCCGCAAGTAATAATTACCTACAAGCTTTTTTCCAACGAATCTTTTCTGGTAGAAAAATTCACAGGAAATTTACTTACCTGCGACTTTTTCTTCAAAATCTCCAAGAAATTCCTCATGTAATTAAGTTTTTCTTGTAGTGATTACGTGACATATTTAGTTGATTGGACACGAACTTTAAAAAAAAAATGAATGAAAGAGTTTTAAAACTTGTAATCTTGAATATACTATAACATTTGTGTGACTATATAAGACTTTTGAAACATATAATTTTAACATGTCGTAACATTTGTGTATGACTCTCTGCAACAATCAAGAACAAGATCATTAGTTAATGCATTTGATATAAGAAAATCGATTCAGTTTCTGTATAATAGAGAAATATTCAGCATTCTGAGAAGTGAGAACTATTTCAAAAAAAAGATTTTATTTTTGTAAAAAATTGAACTCCATGAGTTGCTTCTGAAATTTGAAACTCCAGTAAATTTCACACTTAAATTGTAAAAGTTTGAACCCCTGAATCGATTCTGGAGTTTAAACTTACAAAATGTCCAAACCCCATTTATCGTTCATGGTGTTTGAAACTTCAGTAAAATTTTAAACTCCGACAAATTTTTGAACTTCAATTTCACTTGACAAAGCTTCGAACTCCAGCATCGTTTGCTAGTGTTATTTCGTGTCTTAGTTAGAGATATTTCCGTCCAAAACATTTTTTTCGTGTCAAAAGAATTACTAAATGTTAATAACTTCTGATGTTTAATATTTGATAGTAGGTGTTAAAAGCGATTATTTGCCAATTTTATTCAAAATTATTTGTATGCCCCTTCAAGAAAAATCAAAATGTAGAAAAACAATTATCAAGTACCTAGTGGTTACTCCCTTCACATTCTAACAAGGAAAAATTACATAACATGACAAATATCTATTTTTATTACACTTCATAGTAATAATTTATTTTAATTATATTTCGGAGTAGAGGGTTTAAAGCTATTGCTATATACAATACTGATTTGTATAAAGCAATAATTTGTATTTGTATGTCGAATTTTCACAAAATATACAATACGAATTTGTATTTGTATACCGAGATTCCACAAAATATATAATACGAATTGTATTTGTATGCCGAGATTCCAACTCAACTCTATTTGTATTTGTATGCCTATATTTATATTTATATGTCGAGATTATACAATTGCTATTGAAAATATTGCTATGGGTTGTAATTAGGCAAGTATAGCTATGAAGGCCTGATTAAGTTCCTACTAGTTGTTGTTTATAAAAGTTCCTCTTCTAACAGCAACAACATACTCAGTAAAATCCCACAAAGGGGGTTTGGGAAGGGTAGAGTGTACACAAACCTTACATCTACCTCTTGGAGGTAAGAGGATATTTCTGAAAGACCCTCGGCTCAAGTGAAGTAAATCAAAATAGTAATGGATAGAAAGTACTACGGTGACAAAAAACATGACAATTAATAAGAAAGCAGTGTGTGGCATATATGCAAGGAACCATAACATCAAGAACAAGGTGTGATCACCTAAACACAGTAAACAACAGATGATATTAGATATCAAAAACCAAAGTCTACATCACTAGGCTAATACTACGATAGACACGGTGCTCTAGACTACCACCAAGCCAAAGACTACATGAATAGGTTAATACTGAGGCAAATGCTCGGCTACCTACTAACCCTTTACGCTTATTCGTGACATTCAAACTCTCCTATCTAATTTCATATCTTCGATAAGCTAATGCGTCGTAATATTCTAGCACTTGATAATTACATTGAATAAAACATAGGACAAAATGCAAACTAACATGAAAAGAGGAGCTTTTTAGCCAGTTAGGCCCAAATTTAATGGGCTGCTATCTGAAAATAATATTTACCGCGTAGTATATACTAGGCAAAATTTCATAAATAGCTAAGGTTTAGCTTAATTAGAGAGGGTCTATAGCTAAAGTTTGCTATTTACAATCCATAGCTATAAGCTAAAAAGGGTTTATAACATCCTTTCCCCTCCCTCTCCCCTATCTACTCGGCCCCTCCCCCCCCCCCCCCTCCATCTCCCTATCTACTCGCCACCCCCCTCCCTCTCCCTCTCCCCTCTCTCCTCGCCCCCCCTCCCTCTCCCCTATCTGCTCCCCCCCCCTCCCTCTCTCTCTCTCTCTCTCTCTTTGTATGTCGTTCTCTCTGCTCTCCCTCTCTCTCTCTTTCTGCCTCTCTCGTTCCATCTATCTCTTTTTTTTTGCAATGGCTTCCTAAATCTAAAAATTGGGAGAAAATCTTGAGTGCAAAATTATTCAAGTTCTGAAAAGTGAGAAGAATTGTATCTTTTTGAAAAATAAGCCTCTTAATTTGTATATATAAATAACTATAATTTGTATCTGTATGGAGAAGAGAGAGGAGATAGAGAATTGGTATACGTTTGCAAAATGTATATGTATAAAATATACACTTATTCAAAATACATATACATTTGAAGAGGGGGGGTGAAATATGTTTTATATACGTTTAATTGAGTATTTACAAATGTATATCTATAAAAATATACTTATATTTATTCAAAAATATATAAAGACATTCAGCATTAATTGAGAGAATGTCGTGAAAAAGTTTTATTTTAAAACAGAAAATCATACAAATCACATATAGAATATTTTCTCAATCTTCCTTCTAGGATCTGGACTCTCTCATAGCAAGATCTTTTTTAAAAGAAAAATCCCATAAAACAAGCTAAAAATATTTCCTTAGTCTTCCATAAGTATTTTCTTAGTCTTTCATAAGATTTCTTAACCAAAAAAATCCCTTAAATCAAGGAAATGATCTAAATTCAAATCTTTTATTAGAAATTACAGCTCATACCATTTGTATTTGGTTTTTATATATATATATATACATATATATATATACACATATATATGTATATATATATATATATATATGTATGTATGTATATATCAATGCATAAGGATGTGATATTTTGTCTGCTAAAAATACATAAATACAAGTACAAAAAGCATACATATCCCAAAATAGATATACAATGATTTATGTATATGTTTGTTCTAAAATTTGATATATACATTTTTAATTGTACAAAATCGTATATACAATTGTATTTTGAATACAGTAATATGTATTTACTTGTTTCTATGACTTATAAATACAAATGCATCATTTATATTTGCTTGAGTTTGTCATATACAAATATATATATAATAGATGCATTTGTATATTACAACTGAAACCAAATACAAATATCACTTATTGATACATATACAATAGATGCATTTGTATATTACAATCGAAAAAACATACAAATATCACAAATTGATCCATATACAATTACTCTTCCCAATATCCATTGTACCATCTTCATTGTTCTTCACTATCCTTGGATGAACGCCATCAATAGTCGAAATTCCTTCTCTATACGTTTACTGGATATACATTTGTATTTCAAACATATAACACAAAAATACATTTATTCAAATATACAATGATTTATATATATGTTTGTGCTAAAATTTGAGATATACATTTATATTAAATAATATATTTTATACAAATTATCATTTGCATTTGGATGATTTAGTCGTGAATACAAATCCTGAGTGCAAAAAACTATAATTTTGTTCATACCACTGAAAACAGCTACCACCAAACTTGTTGCACCTCCATCAATTCAAATCTGCCAAAAATAAAGCATTACTCTCAGATCTGACGGGAATGATGGAGTGAGTTAAAAAAATGAGAGAAAAGGGCGGCTGGTGGTTGAGGAATACGACTGTGGTGTTCATGACGAAATTTCGACCAGATCCGACAAAATTCTGATCAAATCCGACCTAAGTATTCATGATGGTTTGATTCTGGGGGCAAAGAGAGTGAGAGAGGTGGGAGGGTAACAGAGAGAGTGAGAGAAGAAGGAAAAGCGAGAGAGGGGGAGGGGGACATAGAGAGTAAGAGAGGAAGGAAGAGCGATATTGGGTGGGTGGGCGGGGGACACAAAGAGCGAGAGGGGGGAGGCAGAGAAAGAGTCGGGGGGGGGGGGGGGGGGGGGGGGGGGGGGGGGGGGGGGGGGGGGGGGGGGGGGGGGGGGGGGGGTAGTGAGGAAGGGAGAGATAGGAGGAGGGATATAGCTATACTATTATAGATTGTAATTATTATAAACATTACCTATGTTTAGTAATTATGGGCTCCTTATTTTTAATCTATATAATTTTTCCTATATACTATCCTCAGCAGTCAACAATATTAGGAGTGCTTATGGGTGGTTCAGTTCAATTTTTGTATTTAACGATTTGATTTAATGATTATCGCAATTTAGCTTAATGGTTATCCGTTGATTAGCGATTGAGTTATTGATTAATTGATCTATTCGATATAAAAATTGATACCAAATGAGTAGCTTTAGAAAAACCTATTGATAATAATTTGAGTTTATTCATTCCGTCTTTCTATATGAATTTTTAGAATCTAATTTTTAATGAAGTTGATTGAAAAAAATACGAAATTCTCTACAAAGAATTATAATTTCGATAGGATAGTAGGTTGCCCGGGATTTGAACTATGTATGGAGACAAATGTTTTGGGGCAAAGGAATTTAGAGTGAAGTAGTATTATTGGGGGACGAGTAAAATGGGTTATCGATTTATTCGATAGAAAAATTAGACAATCTGTCCGAAAACGGATTTTCTAATTTTTTCGGACCAGCTTTCGCGCACCTCGACTAATTCCATGGGATACCTGACACCTCCCACCGGCAACAGGTACCAGGTAACTCTGTCCCACCAAGGCTAAAATAGATGGAAAGAATCACCTAGTGTTTTTTTTTCTCCGTCGAAATTTGAACTTGGCTTCAAGGTTCTTAACCTACTTCATTGACCATTAGGTCACACCCTTGGGTACTGTTAATTCCTATAAATTTACAATATTACCCTTGATTATATAAAGTCATAGAGGGCTTTAGAATATAGCAACCCTTACCACTATACTGAGATTGCACACTTTTGTCTCTTTTCTTTTGAGTTTGAAATCTTTTTGGTAATGCTTTATATAATATATAGCAAGTTAGCAACACAATTCAAAAAGCAACTAGATTCTTACTAACTGTAAAGTGAGCAAGTGTGATGAACTATGGAGTAGTGGAGGACAATTTTATATTTCGAATATGTATTAGCTTTGTGTATTATTAATATCATGTTTGGTATACTTTTCTAGCTTATGTATAACTAATACCTTGTATTAGTGTAGTATTATTAATACCACAAATTTTGATGCATTAGTAATACATTCTCCATAATGGAACAAGGAATTGTCATTAGAAATGCCAAAGAAGTTTTTTTTTTAAAAATGAGCCGGTAAAGTTGAAAAAGGAAAAAGAACTTTGTTGCAAAGAAAGTGTATAAAGCTAAAGAGTGTGAAGCGTAATTTTGTAAACAAACATTATTTTTATAGAAATTATGTAGGACATGTTATCTCTAATACATCAAATCAGACAGTGTATAAGAAATAATGCCACCATTGCTAATACACCCTATTTAGTATTATTTTTATACACTCTACCAAATGACCTCTTCGTGTAGCGCAAACAAGAAACTACAAGCAGATCATAGGCTAGACATTTTGAACAATGATAGGGGTGGGGGGTTGGTCTTAGACAGCCCCACATATTTCACTTTGCATTCAAAGTTCTTTGATATCAAGGAGTTTCGCCGGCTCCTCTATCATCAGGTCAGTAACTTTTTTGAGGAGTTTTGCCGGCTCTTCTATCATCAAGTCAGTAACATTTTTGATCTTTCGGTACTGAACAAGCGTCGAATTACTCAAATGATTATCCAATAAGAGAAGATTATAACATAATATTATCTTTTTTAATTTATCACAGAAAAATCACATTTTTATTGTTGTCACTCAGAAAGTAATCATAGTCGAACATTGATACTATTGTCACTCATTACATGACGTGGCTAGCCATTTTATAAAATGTGACTATGTCCCATTAATTACACATTTTAATAATATTTTAAAATTATTACAAAATATAGCTAGATTTTTACTTTGAAAAAAAACTTGCATAAGTATCACTATCCATGCAAGTTCCTCAATTAATAATGTGTCAAGTATATAGTACAACACCAATTTTATTTTACATAAAGAATTAAAACATTCACTACCCATCACTAGTAGCCAACCACCATAATTTATCACAAGCACCTAACCAAATTTTTACTATTACACAAACAAATAGGATCACAAACATGAACATTTTCCTATTGCTAGATTTGGGAATTCTTTGTCAAGTCAATGGATGTGGTTTCACCCCTTTTGGTCCCACAATAAACCATAAACCTCCTTATAGTTCGTCTCAAAAATAGGACCTTCCCTTTCTTTTGACTAACGAATCGAGTCCTTGATCAATCTGAGGGCAGGTGAATCTCTTAGTCAAGTCAATGAACGTGGTTTCACCCCTTTGTCCCGACACTAAACGATAAACCTCCCTATGGTTCGTCTCAAAAGTAGAACCTTCCCTTTCTTTTGACTAACAGGTTGTGTCCTTTTATTTGAGGTATAGGTGAATCCCTTATATTGTATACAATCGAGCTAGTTTGGCTGATAGAAGGGAAAGCTGATGTTCTAAAAAGTTCTGGTAACTAAGCATGCATATATTGACATGTATATTTCACATAGCCCCTTATTTCATGGGTAAAGTGAATTAGAATGGGCAAGTAGACATTCACTTAAAATAATTTTATTGTCTTTTTTTGTAGGTGACTTATCTGTCAACTTTTCATGATCAACCCAAGAAAATCAAACTTTGTCTTATATTTAGTGTGTGCCCCCCTTTCTTATGTACGTATTTGAGATGTCTCCATGTGCGGCGTGATAAGATAAGGACCACTAGGGGTGTGATTTGTCCTCTCGACAGCCTTGACAGGGCGATGCATTAATCGATTGAATTACAATTTCAGGAAAATTATTCTACCCCCTTCCCAAAAATGGCTCTGCTATAATGGATGACAAACGGTCCATAGTACCCAAAGCAATAAAGTGGTCCATCAGCCGGGAAGGGGCCTAGAAGTGCATATTTAAGTAATAACAGAACAAAGACTTGACTGGACATTATTCACGAAAATTTCAAATTATTCTTTAATCATATCATTCTTGTCATTCTTGTCTTTCCAACGTACTTTACACACACACACTTGACTGGACATTATTCACGAAAACTCATGTGTGTGTATAATGTATTCCTCCTCAAACGTACACTTGTTAATGAAGAAGCCATTTAGGGTGCATTCGATATGGGGGAAAACATTTTTTAAAAGAAATTCATGTTCGATTGATCAAGTGATTGAATTTCAATGCTTAGTCTGATAAAATAAAATATTCAAATAAATAGGGTAAAAGTAGTACTTGAGCCAATTATTTTACTTAAAATTAATATTATTATTTTTGTAATACGAAATTAGTCGCACACTTGAAAGATAGCCAATAAAGTCACGGGAATAGGATGGCAACACTAAATCTAAAATAGATGCTTGCAGGTCATACTTTTCAGCTTCGCACTTGGCTATCTAGCGTTAATCCTTGGCATGATAACTGGTACACCAGAGTTGCGTTATAAAAATTAAAAACTAATTTTTATTTAAGTTTCTTAAAAATGACTTCCTTAATGGAAGTAGAGAAAACAAGTTTCACAAGTCAAATTCCTCATTAATTGGTGTCATTCTCACCCCTCAACACACCTCATTTTCACTCTCACCAGTGACGGAGCCATAAGGGGTTCAAAATATGAAAAAATAAACACACAAAGAAGCTAAGAAATATCTACTATATGTATACATAATAAAATTTTAATCTTGAATAATATACAGTTTAATTTTCCATGCAAGGGGTGAACCCCATTTCTTCCACCTGGCTCCGCCCCAGACTCTCACCCCCGTAGCCTCTATCTCCACCACTAGTGGCAGAGCCATATGTATTAAGGAGTGTCAACCGGCATCAGAAAATTACAGTGTGCAACTCGGTAAAAATACTTTTTCATGTATATATATTACATATTGATAAAATCCTATCTGCAGATATTTTTCATCATATAAATTCGACTTTAATATCAGAAAAAAGTTGTTATACGCACAATAAATTCCCCAACTGTACTGTACTTGCAACAAATGCACTAACTGTTGCAAATTGACATAGCATTCTCCCTAAATAGCATTTTTGTAAGTACCAAAAAGGAATTTTAAAAAAATAAAGCTAAAAATAATTCATTTTATAAGTATTGATATTGACCCACCTTTGCAGGAGGTAGGTGGGGCTCAATTGAATGTAATAATTACCTACAAGCTTTTTTCTAACCAATCTTTTCTGACAGAAAAATTTGCAGAAAACTTACCTACATGCAACTTTTTCTTCAAAATCCTCAAGAAATTTCTCATGTAATTCAAGTCTTTCTAGTAGTGAATTACGTGACATATCTAGTTGACTGGACACGAATTTTTTAAAAAAAATGAATGAAAGCATTTTAGAACTTGTAATCTTGAATAAACTATAACATTTTATAAGACTTTTGAAACAGGTGATTTTAACATATCGTAACATTTGTATATGACTCTCAGCAACAATCAAGAACAAGATCATTAGTTAATGCATTTGATATAAGAAAATCGATTCGTTTTTTGTATAATAGAGAAATATTCAGCATTCTGAGAACTATTTAAAAAAAGCATTTATTTTTGTAAAAAATTGAACTCCATGATGAGTTGCTTCTGAAATTTGAAACTCCAGTAAATTTCACACTTGTAAAAGTTTGAACCCCTGAAATTTGAATCGATTATGGAGTTTAAACTTACAAAATGTCCAAACCCCATTTATCATGTATGGTGTTTGAAACTTTTACGAGCGTACACGGACCTTACATCTACCTCTAGGAGGTAAGAGGATGTTTTCGAAAGACCCTCAACTCAAGTGAAGCAAATCAAAATAGTAATGGAAAGAAAAAATTACAGTGAAGAAAAACATGACAACTAATAGGAAAATAGTGCGGAGCATATATGCAAGGAACCCTAACATCAACAACAAGGTGCAATCACCTAAACACAGTAAACAACAGATGATATTAGATACCAAAAAACCGATGTCTACATCATTAAGCTAATACTACGATAGACATGCTCTAGACTACCACCAAACTAAAGACTACATGAATAAGCTTATACTAAGACAATGCTCGAGTATCTACTAACATTCTACCCTTATTCGCGACCTTCACATCATCCTATCTAAGTTTATGTCCTCGATAAGCTGAAGATGCGCCATAATATTCTAACACTTGATAATTACACAATATTGAATAAAACATAGGACAAAATGCAAACTAACATGAAGAGAGGAGCTTTTTAGCCCAAATTCAATGGGCTGCTATCTGAAAACAATATTTGGCCTTTTTGTCCATTCAGTTGAACGTGCCACTATTACTGCGTAGTATACTATCCTCAGCAATACTACGAGTGCTTCCGTTTTTGTATTTAACGGTTTAGCTTATCGATTATTGATTTTTATATATGTTAAATCGCTATCAAACTAATAAGATATTGATTGATTCAATTTGCCTTATTATCAGTGTTTTGAAAGGCGTTTGTGGGGCGAGGCGTATCTAAAACGCACCGAGGCGTTGTGGGGGGCGAAAGTAGCGAAAAGCGTACGCTCCATAATTTGGGGCGTTCGCCTAAGCGTTGAGGCGCGCCTTTATCGCTGAGCGTAAGCCCCGAAAATAACTACAAATTAAATAATCTTTTCCTAATTAAAGCCTAAAGACTAAATTATTTTATTGTTAAATTAAATAATTAAATGCTCAAAAGTAATATAAAAGTAAAAAAAAAAAATTTGTCTTCTAGACTTGTAGCTTGTAATGTGAGCTTATAAGCTCTAATTGCCAATTGCCATAAATTTCTTTCCTCTTAATACTCTTTCAACGTAAACTCTTTTGTTCTTTAAATAATGAATAATAACTGTAATTTTTTTCTTCTAAGATCTACGAAGAGGACAATCCACTCAAGTTCAAACAGAGGAAGGACTACAACTCTACAAGATGTGGAGAGTGTTGATGAAGTTAGATGTACTACTACAGATACTGAAAATATAATTAACGATATGGATGATGATGAACTCCTCTTTGATAGCGATTGAATACTGAAATTAGAATTATCTATTTTATTCCAAAATGCTGGCGGTGGTTGATTAATTATGTAGATTTTTCAAGATAAATTTGTATTTTTTAGGAGGGGGATATGATACATTTATTTTGTCTTTTAAAACTCAGCTAATGAAAGTTATATATGTAGTTTTAGACCTTTATAACTTTTTTTTTGTTCCACTATCTTGTGATGTTTGTAGTTTGTAGTAAAGTAGATTTGAAGTTATGCTCATGTCTCTTCTGTAGCTTGTATACTATAATTTTTAGATACATCTTTCGCTTATTTTTTATAAATTTTATATAGTTTTACTTTTTTTTTGGTGAATTTGATATTTCAAATGTAAAGGGAGAAAACTCAATTATTAGTAGTCTGAGTGTGAACTATGGAGTAGTGGAAGACAATTTTATATTTCGAATGTGTATTAACCCGATAGATAACGGACCGATAACCGTTAAATCAGACCAAATCAACTGATATCTTATTGGTTCGGTTAAGCAGTTATCTAAAAATTGACAAGTCAAGGCTAAGCACAGTCATCCAGCTCAAAAATTAGCTTGATCAATTGCAACAATAAGCCTATCCTTTCATACTGGGAAAATATCATAGAAATGATGAAATCAAATAGTTTTCCAATAAAGAGAAGTTGAATGTAGCTCAGTTGGTTCGACTACCTACTAACTAAGCTGAGAGTTTTCAAGTTCTTTCACTACAGTTATAAGCTGAGGAAAAAGGTGGGTAAAACCCAGAAACATGTCGTCTATGAAAAGTAGACTGCAGACCTCATCTAAACACTCTCTGAGGTGCTCTCCAAATTCAAAAACAAATGGCTTCCACTTTGCTTGTACAACAACAACAATGACAAACCCCGTGTGGCACCACAAGTGGGGTCTGGGGAGGGTAGAGTGTACGCAAACCTTACCTCTGCCTTTGAGAAGGTAGAGAGGCTGTTTTCAATAGATCCTCGGCTGAGCAAACAGTGAAAAAGAGGCAATAGCAACAAATAGAAAGAGCAGTAAGATAATAAGATACTGAAACAACAGGTAGAAAGATAGAAACACAGATCTTGGCGCCAATGACAATATTTTATATGGTTGGTACCAAATGTTTCGAACTCATCAAGCAATATAAGTGAAAGTTCATTTCACCTATTGTCTGGGTATTGGGGTCCTTTCAATCTTGAGATCTTGGCCATCATTGATCCACACGTTAATAACAAATCTCACTGAACACAGAGAAATCCAGATTACAAGTGATATCAGCAACACCTGCCAGTCTATAGACTAACAAACTTACTGTCCAGCCCATATCTATCTACTCCTTTCCCCAAAGGCCCCAAAAATGAAACGCGCGACCCAAAGGTCCAAACACTTCCCTAACATAACTCTTAAAGATCAAATCGAAATCTGTCATAAATTGGCAATTTAAACATTGAAATCTAAGGCAGAGGTAGATGCTTGAGGTGAGATTGAGTGATGGTATTGTTGAGATGCTTATGGAAGATATCAATCAGAGTAGCGTGTTTGATAAGCCATGAACAAATCATATTACAAGTTCAATTTGATGAAGACGCTTTAAAAATAATCCTTTTTTAAGTTGTGATGGTAGTGGCGAATATAGATCATTAGTATTAGAGGTGATGCAAGGTGGAAGAGCAGCAATAAACAGAGTGGACTGCTGCAGATGCCTATATCACCTTTTAATTGTATTAGACACAGCACATATACTGTAACAACAGTCTAGAGAAAAATATTCTGGATACTCCCCCTCAACTCAGACAAAGTCACTACCCGTAACTTAAACAACTCTGGGTAAAGAAATTGGCAGCAAACCTGCAACAAAATTGGATATCACAACTCTGGTACATGGATCACGTTACCGTTCACTTTATAATTCCATATGCAAGTAGCACCAATCCTCATGGAACTAGTCGAGATACACGCAAGTTGGTCCAGACACCAACAACAACAACAACAACAACATACCAGTGTAATCCCACAAGTGAGGTCTGGGGAGGGTAGAGCGTATACAGACCTTACCACTACCTCGTGGAGGTAGAGAGGCTGTTTTTAAAAGACCCTCAGCTCACGCTGGCCCAGACACCATGGTTATTAAAAAAAATATTACAAAGTCCTACCCTAAACACACAGATAATTCAATGTCAGCTTCCAAACTATCATCTTTAACACAAGGAGTAGTACATTGCACATCACATTAACGGAAAATACAGATACAATATCCAAAATGCAATAGGGAAAGCATCATAATCTTGATATTTGTTAGTTGGAATACACAGTATATTACCAATGAACATGGAGGATACACTCCTCCATTACACTGTCATAGTTATTTAGTACTATAATATTCTTCACATTTCAATTTACTAATATAAACAACCAAAGTCACATACAATTCAACACATTCGTTCATCAAATTTCAAAGCATCAATAACAAATGCATTCAAGTAATGTTAAAACTTTCCCCCTATTAATCCCACAACATACCCAGTGTAATTCCACAAGTGGGGTCTGGGGAGGGCAGTATGTACGCATACCTTACCCCTACAAGGTAGAGAGGTTGTTTCCGAGTACATTGCACAACACATTAACAGAAAATAAAGACGTACAATATCCAAAACCCAATAGGGAAAGCATCATAACCTTGATATTTTTGTTCATTGGAATGCAGAGTATATTACCCCAATGAACATGGAGAATACATTCCTCCATTACACAATTACAGTTATTTAGTACTATAATATTCTTCACATTTCGATTACTAATATAAACAACCAACAGTCACATATAATTCAACACTTCTTTTTTTTTTTTATGACCGTGGTGTCCGGGTCAGCTTTCGCGCACCTCGACTAAATCCACGGGATACCTGCCACCTCCCACCAGCAACAGGTACCAGGTAACTCTATCCACCAAAGCTAGAACAGATGGTAAGAATCACCTAGTGTTTTTTGTCTCTACTGGGATTTGAACCTGAGACATCAAATTTCGAAGCATCAATAACAAATTTTCGCCCTCTTAATCCCACAACATACCCAATGTGATCCCACGAGTGGAGGTCTGGGGAGGGCAGTGTGTATGCATACCTTACCCCTAAACTGTATAGAGGTTGTTTCCGAGTACATTGCACAACACATTAACTGACATATAATATCCAAAATGCAATAGGGAAAGCATCATAACCTTGATATTTGTTCATCTGAATACACAATATATTACCCCAATGAACTTGGAGGTTACACTCTTCCATTACACTGTTACAGTTATTTAGTATTATAATATTTTTCACATTTCAATTACTAATATAAACAACCAAAGTCACATACAATTCAACGCATTTCGAAGCATCAATAACAAATGCATTCAAGTAGTTATAGACCAACAAACAGCAGAAATGTTAAACTTCCCCCCTATTAACCAAAACACTTACAATAGAGACCTTTTATATCACTTCTTTAGCAGGAGCAGCAGACCATTAACTCTGCTGGTGGGAGATAGCACTTACCCCATGCAACTAGTCGAGATACACACAAGTTGGCCCAGACACTGCCAACAACAACATACCCATTACCCAATGTAATCCCACAAGTGGGGTCTGGGGAGGGTGGAGCGTATACAGACCTCACCCCTACCCCGTGGAGGTAGAGAGGCTGCTTCCGAAAAACCCTCAGCTCAAGCTGGCACACAAATAATTCAATGTCTGCTTCCAAGGAGTAGTACATTGCACTATCACATAAACAGAAAATAAAGACGTTCAAATATCCAAAATGCAATAGGGATAGCATCATAATCTTGATATTTGTTTGTTGGAATACACAGTATATTACCCAATGACCATGGAGGATACACACCTCCATTACACTGTTACATTTATTTACTACTATAATATTCTTCACATTTCAATTACTAATATATAAACAACCAAAGTCACATACAATTCAACACATTCGTTCATCAAATTCCGAAGCATCAATAACAAATGCATTCGCGTAAATATAGACCAACAAACGACAGAAATGTTAAAACTTTCCCCGTATTAACTATTAACCAAACACTTTCATACCACTTCTTTAGCCGGAGCAGCAGCAGGAGCAGCAGGCTTCTTCAAATCATCATCCACAACTTTACTCGGAATCGCCACGTATCCCATCTTCTTCATATCACAATCATCTAAATCATCATCACAGGAATCCTCAAAATCGAAGCGATTAGGCCAGAAAAGCGACCATATCAAGTACATAGTAGCAGCAGTTAACGCACCACAACCAACACCGAAAAGCAAAGCTCCAACAACTCTCATTATATCCTTTGTCCGATCACGAATTGAGCTTTTCACAGACGAGTAAAATTCCATCGGAATTCGGTTCTCCAATTCTTCACCTTCACCATCTTCCACTCGGTCAAAGAAAACCGGGTCGGGTCGACTGATTATAATCGGGTCGGATCTCCGGAAGAAAATTGATGGCCTACTAAGGTGTCCGAATCGGGTCGGGTCTCCGGCGATAGTGGTAACGAAGAAAGTACGGAATCGGGGAGAAATAGAGTCAGGGTTATGGAAGAAGAAATTGGGGATAGGGTTAGGGTTAGGGAAGTGAAGATGATAATAGGAAGTGGAGGTGGTGATGAAGAATAGGGTTTTGCAGGGACGAGCGGCGCCGGAGACGGCGAGGAGAGAGAAAGCGAGGAGTAAAAGCGCGAAATTCGAGGAGGACGCCATTGACGATTTTTAGAGAGAGAAAGGGGGGAAGATGAGGAAAATTAACAAAAAGGACAAGTACGGAATTAGATGGAAATTTTGGGGAGGAAAATAGTAAATTACTCCCTCCGAGTCCGGACTACTTTACTTGTCGTTCTTATTAAAAATAGATTGATCAAAATAGTTGTCATTTTAAAAAAAATCAAAGTATAATTAGTTGTTTATTTCCACATTTACCTTTAGGGGTTGTTTGGTGTGAGGTATAAGGTATAATAGTCTCGGGATGAAATGCAGGATTATTTTATCATGCGTTTGGTTGGAGGTAGTATTAGTTAATCCCGGGATTATTTATCCCAACATTTATACTGATAAGATAAGTTGTCTCGTACACATAGTGAATGACTAATCCCAAAATTAATTATCCTGGAATAATTTATTTCAGACCAAACCATCCCTTAAAGTTTCAATTTCAAGCTTTAGATATGGAAAAAAAATTGGTAAGGAGTGTTTTTCCTAAATAGGCTTTACGTAGCACAAATTTGAACTAATCAAATCCAATATGAATACTGAACATTGGGTAAGAAATTAAAAAAAAAAAAAAAAAAAACAAATTTCATCTTTTCATGAAGATTATAATATATCAGAAAAAGTGAACCATAAAGAGTTATTTGATGTGACGTATAAGGTATAAATTTTTTTGGATAAAATGTAGGATTATTTTATCCCGCGTTTGGTTGGAGGTATTAGTTAGTCCCGAAATTATTTATTCCACCATTTATACTATAGTGATGGGATAAGTTATCTCATATAAATAGTGGGATAACTAATTCCGAAATTAATTATCCTAGGATAATTTGTTACCAACCAAACGACCCCTTAAAATTTTGATATCGAGCCTTGAATATGAAAAACTCTTGGTAAAGAGCTTTTTTCTTAAATAGGCTCTACGTAGTATAAATCTAAATTAATCAAATTCAATATGAATACTGAACATCGGGTAAGAAATTTTAAAAAATAAATAAACAACAACAATTTCATCTTTTCATGACGATTATAGTATATCAAAAAAAGTGAACCGTAAAGAATTTCTGATTCAAATCATTGTTAGTATATGTAACACCCCGGAATTCGATTCAACTTTTAAAGTTAGAAACTCTGAAAATTTTAAAACTTTCAGGAATCACGAATCAAGTCCACGAGCCGTGGATAGAACCACGAGTCGTGGAAGTGACCCATGAAACCAGTCCTGCAGATCATCCTCAGGTCTAAGAACCAGGAGTCAGGTTCACGATTCGTGGATAGTTTCACGAGTCGTGGAGCCAACTCGTGGAACTCAGACTGAGGATTGCCAGTCTCCCCAGGAACTACGAGTGTGTTCCACGAACCGTAGAAGTTTCTACGGGTCGTTCTATTAAATCAAGAAAAGTCTTTCGCAGCTTGAATTTTGGGCTCAGGAACCACGAGTCCAATCCATGACTCGTGGTTACTTCTACGATTCGTGGAAAGGACCCGTGGAACCTGAAGCCGAGGTTTTTAACAGCTTTTTCTAATTAAATCTCAGGGGTATTTCTATAATTACCCACCCCTTTAACTCCTAAGTGAGGTCGTTTTGATCATTTTTAGTAGGGTTTTATTCCCTAATAGCGTAAACTCTTCTCATTTTATGCAATTCTATTCCAAAAGAAGAAAGAACTCCTTCACGCTCCAAGTCTCAAGCTCCAAAGTCAAGCCTCCATTTCTTTTCATCTTAGATCAAGCTAGCTTCTCTATAAGGTATGTGGGTATTCAATAAGGGAAAAACCTTCACCCTTATGCCCAAAATCTATGATTTTTACTTTGATTTATGAATTGGTGAAATTAGGGTTCTTACTCAAATTGGGGAAAACTTATGGGTTCAGTTTTAAAGCTTCAATTTATGATTTCACATTACTTATCTATGATTTATTTGAGGTTCCTTAATTGATTTCAAAAGCCTGTGCATTAAAGATGAATTCTAGCATGATTCCATTGAATTGCATGATTTCAAGTAAAAATTGGCATGTTTAGATAACATGGCCTTATGTATTTATGAAAGTGCATGCCAAATTCTTCAAGTTATGAATTTAGAAAGAAAAGTATGTTCTGAATTATGGTTATGCTGAGTTTTAAGGATTTTTGAAGTATGAATCATATGACATCAGATATGTCTCTATGTTTTATGAAATATTTGGCATCTAGATATGTCTACCTAAGCTATGTGAATTGCATGGTATTAGATATACTCGTATGTTTTTCAAACAGATTTGGCATTAGATATGTCACAAGTATAAGTTGAGCTATAAGTATGTTTTGGGAGTAGTATTGAGCACCGAGTTGGATTGGGTGAGCGTACCCCTTGTATATCCCAGAACTACATGCCACCATAGATTCTTTAAGTCCCCTCTATGGGCATCAGACACCGTGATCATACTAGTTATGCCTTTATACCCTAGCAAGGTATATTGGGTCCTTTCGATGGGGCGGATACATCAAATTTCATGTAGCTCACATGGTCTATGTTGGTTAGAGAACTCCCATAGAAGCAGTTTCATGTTTTAAAAAATATATTTGACTCTTGCTCAGATTTCAGACTTACTTCTTATGATTATGTTTTAAGTTTATGATATTGCATTGAGTCATTTACATTACAGTTTTATGGTTATAGCATGAAATCAGTTTTATAGCATATCTAGCATGATTACTCAGATTTTGCATATCTCATATACTCAGTACATCCTATAATACTGACGCATATTTTGCATTGCATCCTCTTGATGATGCAGATTCAGGTTCCGTTCCTCAAATTTGTGGCTAGAGATTAATCGGTGCTCCAGCTTTGAGTGGTGAGTCCTCATACTTCGAGGACTAGTATCAGTTGTCTATCTTTATGGTCTCTGTTTAGTATTTGGAGTTAGCTGGGGTCTTGTCCCAACAACTCATTATTCAGTTTAGAGGCTTTCAGACGTAGTAGAGATTCTGTATTTGGGTTTCAGATTTTGTTATATTATGTTTGAGCTGTTGATGACTCGGTCTATTTATCTATTCTTTTTTATGCTTCCGTTAAGTTTATCTATGTTTGTTTTAGTCATGCTTTAGCCAAGGGTTAACTTGGGGCACTTGTAATCCCGGGTCCCGTGTTACGTCTAGAGGGTAGCCTCGGGGCGTAACAGTATATACCTATATTTCTGTAGTGGTGATGGCTTTGCACCAAAGATTAGCTTTTTAGTCTATTTTTATTTATCTTGGCGATGAAAAAATTAATGTGATATATTCAAGATGAGGTGTATTGATGCAGGTTATTTGCATATGACATAATTCTGATCGACAAGACTCGTTGCGAAATTAATGCTAGACTGGAGTCTTAGAGACAAACTTTGAAGTCCAAAGGATTCAGATTGAGGTAGACCAAGATAAACTATTTAGAATGTAAGTTCAGCAACGTAACCTATGAGGCTGGCGTGGAAGTGAGACTTGACACTCAGGTCATCCACAAGAGAAAAAGTTTTAAGTATCCTGGGTCTATACTCCAAGATAATGAGAAAATTGACGAGGATGACATACACCGTATTGGTGTAGGGAGATGAAATGATGGCTCCCATTCGGAATCTTATGTGATAAGAAGATGCCACCAATATTTAAAGATAAGTCCTACAGAATGATGGTTAGACTAACTATGTTGAATGAGGTAGAGTGTTGACCATTAAGAACTCACATATTCAAAAGTTGAAAGTTGCAGAAAAAAAAAGGATACTAAGATGAATGTATGGGCACAATAGGAGAGATAGAATTAAAAATGAAGACATCGAGATGAAGTGAGATAAGATGGAGGAGGCAAGGCTAAGGTGGTTCAAACATGTGAAGAGGAGACGTGTGAATTTCCCAGTGTGGAGGTGTGAGAGATTAGCTTTGGTGTAGTTTAGGGAGAGTAGAGGTAGACCAAAGAAGTATTGGGGAGAACTGATTAGACATGACATGATGCAACTTCAACTTACCGAAGACATGACCTTAGATAGAAAGTTATGGAGAGCACAGATTAAGATAAAAAGTTGTAGATAGGTGTGTGTTGTCTATCTTCTCCTTTCATACCAATAGTAGTAATAGTATTTACTCTCGTAAGCTCTTACCCTTTAATTTTTGGTACTATCTGAGTTTTTTTTGTACTTCGATTATCTTAGTATTTTGTTATAGTTACTATTAATTTCTTTTCAGCGTATTTTGTTACGACTTTTCTTATATTTTTTTTGTCATGGCCTCTTTGCTTCCTTTTTGTTTTAAATGCTTTGTCTTGAGCCGAGGTCTATCGAAAACAACCTGTATACCTCCCAAGGTAAGGAATAAAGTCTACGCGTACACTTTACCTAGGTGTGTTATTATTGTATACTTATATTCCTTTTTGAAGGAAAATTAATTTATTCATAAGCTCAATGATGCTCTGAATATTCTCTACAATCTCCACAATATTCAGCAATAAAAATAGATATCAGTATCCCTATTTATAATAGTACGAAATCTACTTTAAATTAAAATATTAAAACATATTCTTATGTAATTTCTGACTATAAATTTTATTTAGACATAAATTAAAATATTAAATTCTAATCAATTTTGATTTCCTACAACTTCAGATTATTTTTTCTAACACTTTTTCTAAATTTAAATTATTAATTCAGATAATTTTTAGATAAATACAATTTAACCTAATTTGTATTTTCTTTAAGAAAATATTTAAACTCGTTATTTCTTAATCGCAATCAAATTGAAATGTTTATACAATCACATTTAAATCATTAATTTTTATTATAAAAAAACAAACGTTTGACTGTAATTTAAAGACCCTCACCAAAAGGACCAAATCTTAACTCAATAATTCAATCATGGTCGGTTTGACTAAAAAATTTATGGGACAGCCTGTTTTGATATTGTTGTTTAATTTTACTTATTTTTAAATTTTATATATATAGGATGTTTAAATTTAAGTTTGACAAAATCAAACTTCAAATATTATGTCTGAAATTATATATGACTGAAGTTCAGTCATTTTTGCTTCAAATTAATACAAAAATAATTGGACTATAGTCATTTTTTCTTGAGTCCAAACACATATAACGACTGAAGGTCAAATAAAAAATAATTAAATATTCTACTTCCGTTAACATAGGAAGACAAAAGTAAAAAAGTAGAGAGTGGGAAGTGTAAATACTTTTGGTGTGTCATTTTTTTTAATCCTCTCTAAAAGCTCCCATTTTTTAGTAACTCGAACCTACGATCTTAAGATAGAAGGTTGAGAGTAATTTCCATCCAAGCGACCCTCTTTTGTCATATTTTTGGTGTCTAGGGCTCTTTTACTTGGGGAAAATATAAATATTTTTTGTTTGTAAATTCCATTCTAGAAAATTAATTTTTCTAAATCGAATTCTATGATTGAATTCTTTAAAATTCATTTGCAAAATGTGATTTATTGCTAATGTCATATCTTAATAAATGTTTGTTAGTTCTATTTATACTGTGATTTTGCACTTTTAGGATATTCACATAAAAATAAACATATAGTATATAACAGTGACATTTTGGGGGAAAATTCATGTACCACAATTTTAGTGGGTTCTCTTTAACATGTGATGAGGTGTTCTAACTAAATTGAGGACCTCCAATATAAGATAAAAGAAGGAATTGTAGCAAATCTATGTGCCTAAGAAATGTAAACTACATTAAATGGACCATACGGGAAATGTAAATTATATTAGGCAAGCCTTATGTAACGAGCTCGATTGAGAAAGAAACCGAGTGGGGATATTTCGTAGCACCCCTTTTCGGGATATCACACTCGTTGAACCAAACTCAGTCGATTGAGAAAGGACAAGGTGGGATTCAATCTCTGGTCTTCCTAATGGGATACGGCCTCTGCTACAACAACTCAGACACTCTTTCGGGTTAAGAAATCATCTTTGTTTCCGAAAAAATAAACTGAAATTCGATCAATTTGATCGTCCTTTTTTTACCCCTCCCTAAGAGCTACCACATTTCTTGCTCCTTTGACAACTCAAACCTACAACCATTCGGTTTTTGTTTTCCTTACAAGAAGTGCTTCTTTACTCGCATGCAGTACCTCCACTCATCTCGAGCTTCCGCTATAAGATTGAGTGAGATGAAGAAAGCTCAAGCCAAATTGAAAGATACTTACCATCTGACCAACCTCCTCTGTTGTCCAATTTGACCGTATTTGCTCCTCCAATTAGTATAAGAACCGTTCAACGTGACTTGATATAACTGTCTTTTCGATAAAAATCCAATCTTCGCCACTGGCTAAGGCTAATACGTTCCAATGTGAATGTGCTGGTGCTAATACTAGTGGCAATTTCTGCAGTGAAAGTTAAAGTAGAATCATCACTCATTATTCTTTTTCTTCCAAAATGTAGTAGCAATTGTAATTTTTCTCATATCAATATGATGAAAAATATATCTGAAAATGTTCGTCAAAACTTATATTGTTTAACTGTCAAAAAGAAAATTGTGACAAGTATTTTGAAACGGAAAGAGTACCTTTGTATATTCCAAAATTTCATTGATCTTTATGGGGTTTTTATTTTGGTTACAAGAAGTGTTTCTTTGCTCGCTTGCAGTGCCTCGACCCAAGTTTTCGCAATAGGATTGAGTGAGGTAACGAAAACTGAAGCTAGGTTGGAGGGTCCTTACCATCTGAGTTAACCCCTCTTATGCATAGTACAAGAAACGTTCACTCAACGTGACTTGATAGAACCGACACTGGCTAAAAGGCTAATACGTCCAATGTGAATGGTCTTGTGGAAAAGTACTTCACATGTGCTAGTGCTAATACTAGTGGCAATTGGTAATGGGGTAGTAACCAATGATTTCTGCAGTGAAAGTTAAAGAATATAGTATATTCTACTTCTAGAATCATCAATTACTACTTATATATACCCCAAAAAGTTCATTAATCTTTTCTTCTTCTTCTTTTATTTTTTTTTGTGTGTCTGCTGCTTATTACTGGCATTTGTATTGAGAGGGAAAGACTAGTAACAGAGCAAAGAAAGATGAAGGAAGTACTTTTCAACAAGATCAATATAGAGGAGCTCGAGTTTGGAGATCACATTTACACATGGAGACATGGCTATCTCTACGCCCATCATGGTGCGCATTTCTAGCTCTCTCGCAAATCTATCAGTTGTTCTCTTTTTCTATCCGAATTATCACCATTTATTATATAATATTAAAACACACTTTTAAACTGATTAGGCCAACTATCAGTTGTTACCTTTTTCTACCTTATACCTAGATGGTGATAGTTTAGGTAGAAAAAGGACAAAACCGATAGCTGAGGTATGAAACTCGATCGCCAAAAAATGATAGATCAGATGTGTTATCCAGTAGATGACAATTAACCCAAATTTTATGACATAACGGTCAAAAAACACATCTGATCTATCATTTTCTCGCGAGTTTCATACCTCAGCTATCGATTGTTAGCTTTCTCTACCTGAACTATCACCATCCATGTCATAAAATTTGGGCTAGATGTCATCTACTGAATGCTAGGTATAATTCTCATACTCAGCATGAATCTTAATTAGTACAACTTTTGCTATGAAACCCTGATCTAGTGATCTGTTGAAATTGTGTCTAGCCTAGTACTTTTGTTGTTAGAGTCTTTCATCGATCGGTGTGAGATGGAGTTGTTTGCTTCGTTATATAATACAATATGAAACAATTATTGATTTAGGCTCGATGTCCATTTTCTTACTTAATGTTAGAGTGGGTTAGAGTCTCATATTGGTCGTGAAATGGATCGGTGATTTACTTATATGGACTTGGCAAATCCTTCTCTTTTGGGGTTGAGTTAGCTCAAGTGTCATATCTTGACAATTAGTTTTGTAAACTGACAATTAATATGGAGGTTTCTGCGTTTGATTACGTTTATTTTTTTATAAATGCAATAAATATATGCTCTTTTATCTTCTTTTAGCGGAATGTAGCTAGAGCTATACTTTTATTCTTGAGCCAAGGGTGTCTATCGGAAACAACCTCTCTACCTCACACAAGGTAGGGGTAAGATCAGCGTACACTCTACCCTCCCCATATCTCACTTGTGAGATCACACTGGTATGTTGTTATTGTTGCAGAGCTGTACTTTTAATAGCATAACCGTTCACCTACTATTTTATTATTCGATTTAGTAATACTTGTTATGTCCTTTGCTTCAGTTATCCTATTATTTTGTTGTTGTTGTTTTCTTCGCTATTGTATTTGCTTTACATACTTGTTTTTTGAATATGCTTTACTTGAGCCGATGGTCTATTAGAAACAGTCTCTCTGTCTTAACAAGGAAGGGGTACGGCTGCGTACACCCACCCTCCCCAGACCCCACTTATGAAATTACACTGGGTACGTTGTTGTTGTTGAACCGTTCACCTCTCAAGCAAACTCTTGTTGTTCTTGGGGATACGAATGTGTTGCAGTTGCAATGCAGCTTTTGTTAGATGATACAATTCACAGATGAAACAGAACATATATATAAGGAGTATGCATATAAGTTTATAACATATGGCCAGAGCTAATTTGCTTAGACTTTAAGAAGTTGCTGTTTCCTCAATAGTTTACTTCTGGCCGGTACTAGCCCGAGCTCCATCAACGCTAAAAATGAACGACAGGTGTGTTGGATCTTCCAAAAAGTAGTAGTGCATCTTTTGGAGAGTCCGAGGAATATAGTTTTTTCATTCATTGTGTTTCCCTGCTCCTCACTTTTCCTAAGTTCAAACTTTATTCTAAACATTTTCTCTTTGTCAAAGTGGACAAGTACTCACTGTTGACATTGTGTTGATAACCATTTTCTTTAAACTTTTAGATGAGGTAATCACGCGATTCATTAGCAAGCACGTGTGGCATGTTCCCTCGAATTAACTGACACATCCTTTTTTTCAACATCAGGAATATATGCTGGTGATGGGAAAGTGATCCATTTCACCCCTGCAGCTGGTCGGGAGGTAGGAACAGGAACAATCCTCGATCGTGTCATCTTCAGCTCATCTCCCTCTCGTCGTTCTGAATCCAAATGTCATAGATGTGGTGATCGTACTAGGAGTGACGGGGTCATCTCTACATGCCTGGAATGCTTCCTATCTGGTGGTAAACTATGCCGTTTCCAGTATGGTGCCTCACTAGGCCTCTTTTTTGCCCAAGTGCGAGGTACGTGCACTTTTGCACGTGCTGATTCCCCAACGGACGTCCTCCTCCGTGCTGAAACTCTTCTCAATAACGGTTTTGGAAACTACAACCTTTTCAAGAACAACTGTGAAGACTTCACGATCTACTGCAAGACCGGTTACTTGTACTTCAGAACTTGTGGCGTGGGGCGCAGTGGCCAGGCAGCGTCACTCGCTGCAGCAGCTAGCGCGTTGGCTTCAGCACCAATGCGCCTCATGCCTACTACTGGTCTTGCAGCTGTTGGCTGGGGAATTTACTGCGCTAACAGGTTTTTTTCGGACATTGGAGTTCGTAGGGACGTGATGAAAATACCTGCAGAGAGGCTTGTTTCGCGTAATCAACTTATTATGAATATCTGAACCTGCATTATACTCATCAAAGTGGCTTCTTTGGACCAAAATTTGAATTTGTTTAAGCAAGAATTGTTGATATGAATTATCAAACACTTTGCTGTGATTCTTTTTTCCTTTCTATTGGCATTTATCTTGAAAGAACGTATCATGCATAATGCATCATTTGCTGCAGGGTGTATCATATGGTGAAAAAAGCATCAGTAGTCAGGGCTTCTTTGGTTACCACACCCTGTGTCTCGTACCAGTTTTGGAGCCCGACTAATCCTGATTTGAGTGGGGAAGTCTTATTTTGGGCGCTTTGGGCCCACATAATCCGAATTCATGTTGGGAAGCTTTTCACTTCGAGGGTAAAGCGCCTACTTAAGGCGATTTCATATTCAACACTTGAACTCGAGACTTGTTGTGTTGTTAAATATAAAAGAGTACCCCCTCCGTTCCTAAATACTTGTCACATTTCTGGTTTGCACGCCTATTACGAAAAGCATTAACTAGAGGGTACTCTTCTCTATTTAATACTTCTCGCTTTTGCGCTATATTAAATTGTTAATATCTCTCCATATTTATGAGTAAGGGTAAAGATGGAAACAAACAATTAATTATGTCTTGATTTTTTAAAATGACAGGAATTGTTGATATGATTCTTGATATAAATTATCAAACACTTTGCTGTGATTTTTTCCTTTCTATGGCATCTATCCTGAAAGAAATTTATCATGCCTGATTCATCATTTGCTGCAGGGTGTATCATATGTTGAAAAAAGCATCAGTAATTAATCAGGATTTTTTTTGGTCACCACACCCTGTGTCTGGTACCTGTTTTGGGGCTTAACTTATTTGATTCGCGTTCAGAAGTCTCACTTTGAATGCGTTGGTCGGAAAGTTTTACTTCGAGGGTAAAGCACTTACCTAAGGTGATATCAGGATTCGAACACAAAACTTGTTATTAAAGACAAAGGAGTACTTACGACTCGACTAAAACCTTTGATGGTATTATGAATTAGTATTGCCTTAGTCTTTCGACTTGAATTTTGTGGCTAGCTACTCATGTTATTTATCTCCCTGATCAATATTATGCTAAGGGGTGGCGGAGCTGCAAAGTGTAAAGTGAAAAAGTGGAGTTAGAGTTCTCCGATGGTCACTCAATTAATAGTTTAGTACTGTTATTAGGGAAAAACCTCAAATATGTTATCGAACTTTGAGAAAAGACTCATTTATACCATCCGTTAAAAGTTGAGTTCACCTATGTCAGTTTCGTTCAACAAAGTGCCAATTTGTGCCATTATATTTTAACGAAAAACATATCCGATTTTGACATATTATTTTGTACACGTGGCCAAGAATGATACGACCACGTCATTAACTAAAATCAACCAAAATACATGAAATCACATTGCTCATCACCAATTCATTAGCAATCAATTTATACAACATTGTGCAGCAAGTAATAGGCATGTAGTCTTTTATAGTTTCTCGATTAGTTTATCTTTTATTGCTTCTAGTTTAATATACTTACTACTTAATTAGTTATTATACCCACCTTCTCTCAAAAGTAAACACTTACTACCTTAATATAATAGAAATATTGTTTGAGCTAATATATTTATGTAGAATTATCATTAGTATAATTATTGTATTGGTGACATGTTTATATAGTTGTTGGGTTGTTCTATCCAGTAGGGGACAAATCAAGAGTGATATTGTTGGATTGCTGTAAATTATGTCGCAGTGGGCTTCAATCTCTCTAAAGAGAGCGAGAGATCCGCGCCTCAGCCTGAATTTTATTTATACAATTTTGTTCATTTTATTTTTCAAATGTAATTACTTTAATTTGTGGTATATTACACCAACATTAAGGATTAACAATATTTAGATCAATTACGTTATTTGTGACCTCATTTTAAATAATTTAACCAATATTTGATCTAATAACCCAATTTTATACTAAACAATTATGTTGAGTACATCATAGTTACGATTTTGGCAAGTCCAATTTTTTTTTTAAAAAAAAATACTAAGACAGGAAAAAGCAAAAAAGTTCTATAAACGAATTTGGCACAATGGATTACAATAGAAAGTTTCCAACAATGGAATACATGAATTTAAACAAAAATGTATAAGGCAATAACAACAACAACAACAACAATATATAGCCAGTGTAGTCCCACAACATGGGGTCTGAGGAGGATAGAGTGTACACAGTTCGTATATCTACCTCAGAGATGAGGTAGAGAGACTGTTTTCGATAAACCCCTGGCTCAAGATAAAAACCAGTCTAGAAAAGGACGCAATAAAAGTACAAGAAATAATAGATAGTAACAACAAATAGTAGCAGTAACAAGACTGCCACAAAATGATACTACAATTGATCTACCCGAAATAACAGGCACTACCAAAACTCCAAGAACAAGAAAGTACTAGCGTAGCAGTAATATGCCTACTAGGACGGACACCAAGACAAAATACTCTTACCTACTAGAATGAACACACTCATTCTTACTAACCTTCTACCTTGATAGAAACAATAGGTAGTAACAAAATAACAAATAATAACATAAACAAGAAACTACAAGTGAAACACTATGACTACTAGAATAGACAACAAGATAAAGTACGCTCCTGTCTACTGGCATGAACGCACTCTTTTCTACTAACCTTCTGCCCTAATACTAAAACAGGAAAAAGCAAAAAAGTTTTACACTAAAAAGTCTCCAACAATGGAATATGAATTTAAACAAAAATGCACAAGGCAATAATTGGAAGAAATTATAATGTGGTCCAATATATAATATAATAATGTCCAAACAAAAAGATTATCTTTCTTGTGGTCGGCAAATAGAGTTGCAAAGACATATTGAGAAGTCTTGCCTTGAGGCTGTCTAGAAAACAAGACACCCATGTTTTTTTATCATCATCATTAGCAATTCATTATGACCATATCCAAATTAACAACCTTAATCTCACCAAACAACAAAATCTTTGCCAATTAAAAAAAGTCAAATAATCTTTTATTTTGGGAGACAAATTGAATCATCAATCATATCTCAGGTTAATGTTATCAACAACTCTATCCACTAGTGGAAATTTTTAGGTTTTCCCGCCGCGAATCAATGAGTAGTTTATATTATAAAACATGACTTTTTACCCATTTTTCACTCTTTACCTATATTTGGAGTCGTGGCGTTGTTGTATGTGTGGGTTGGTGTTCTTTCCGATCTTAAAATCAACTCACTGAAAAAATGCTTGATGAGAAACAAATTTTCATTGAAATATTGAGAAGCTTTCGAATTTTTCCGTGTGAAAACACTATTATTTTTTCTTTTCTCACTGATTCAATTAAAATATCTATAAGAATAGTCATTGAACAATTTTCAATGAAAACATAGTGATTTTTTAATCGTAATCCAGTCTATTAAGTTTTTTACAACATAAAACCAACACCTAATTAATACAAACTACTATGAACCTCATGTGTACAGTTAAGAACCACAAGAATCTAATTATTACAACTCAAGAACAATATGAATAACACTTGATAGGATCAGGTTAATTTTTTGCACTCTTCAATTTAGCCTAATCAGTTTTTAGGTGTGTGGGTTAATTAAATTAATCAGCTCAAAGTACTATTGTATATGCCATGTGGACTAATTTTATGGATAAATTAAGCTCTCACACACTTTTTGGCGATTATTTTGAATTATTGACCTAGTCAATTTTGAGATGTGTTTTAATATACAGATAGTGATAATTTAGATTTGTAAAAGGAATAACGATTAGTTAGAGTATGAAATTCGCGAAAAAGTGATAGTTTAGATATATAACTTAAATTCTTTCCTTTATTATGGATAGTATCTATATAGTTAGTTTTTAGAGATTAAATTATATATATGCACTTTTACTATAAAATAATTTTACCGTGATTAGATCATTCAAAGAATATTTACAGGTAAGCCTTTTAAATTTGTAATCTTGAAAATAAGACAAATTACTCCAAAAGGTAAAGGTGACATGATGGTAATCCCTAACTAATCTGTCGCTAAAAAGTTTCTAGCTAATTAAATTCTTATAATCCATCACTAATCTATAACTAGATGAGATTAACATGAAATTTTTGTTGTTAAGCTACAAAAAGTTTATTTATCGCTAACTCCCTGATTTCTAATAGTGGTTACCGATGATGTAATAATTGCTTACACTATATAATATTTAAAATCTATTCTTTAACTAAACTTGGGAGTAAATTTTATTTGACTTTGACATTGAAATAAAAATTAAACTCAATATAAAAGTACAACACCTTCTTCTCATAATACCTTTTTGCTCATAATGATGATGATGTTGGAAATAGATCAAAATGCACTTCCAAATTTTAATGATAGTCAAGTAATCAAGTTTATTACCTTAATCTTTTAACATTTGTGAAACAAGAATAGTTTAGTCTATAATTGATAGAAAAAGACACTATAATAAAGCAAAAAAAAGTTCACAATCTCTTAGGATTATGATTTTGATTATGACCCTCCTCTTTTTTTCTTTTTACCTTAAACCTTTGCTAGCCATTCCTTAAACATCATAAGTAATTAACTACTGTGTAAGCAAAAACTTATAAGGTTTCGAAATTTTGTTCCATTAATTGACACATTTAGTAAAATGATTAAGCTACTAATTTCATCTAAAGTAAATATTTACTGGTGTTGATTATGAACAAGGATATAGACTGCATCTAAAACCAAAATGTAGGGACTAATATCACAAAAGAAATTGAAGTTAATTCCTATTTTTTTAGTAGAATTTTAGAGAATTGAATAAAATCTATATTGACTAAAAAAATAGTCTTTACAAATTGAGCCCTATTATACAATTAAACCCTAACTAATTATGCCTACATACTTACGAGATGAACTTACAACAACACCTTTGCATTCAAGATGGTTGAAGTATTTGGAATCAGCTTATTTCAACTATATATTATGTACTAGATACAGAAAGGCCCGTTTACGGGCTCAACATTGAAAGTTTTGTTTATTTTTTTTCATGAAAAATAATCGATTCTCATTTTTTTTTATCTATATACACACGGAGTAATGATAAAATTCTCCATTTATAGTTCATAATAAATTATTTTTCATTTGATCAAATCAAAGCAATAACTTATAATTTGTTTAAACCTTCAATTAACATTAAAAGATTTATATGTTTCATTACTTTTTCCAACCTCTAGGGCAGTTTCGTGCACTAAAGCTCATGTTATGTGCGGGTTCCGAAAAGGGCCGGACTACAAGGGTCTATCATACACAGTATTACCCTATATTTTTGCAAGAGATTGTTTCAATGATTTGAACTCGTGACCTCCCGGTCACATAGCAGTAACTTTATCAGTTACGGCAAGACTCCCCTTCTACTTCAATTCAATTCAATATATTATTAGCTTGACTAAAATTGTAACTTAATGTGATAATCTACACAAATACATTTTAATTTTTTTTTGAGTCAAAAAATGTACAATCTTCTTTAGTTCATAAGTAAATGTAAATAAAATTAATTATTTAAGAAGGATTTTATATATAAAAAAATAATGTCCCTCACATGGAACAAGGCTTTTATGGATCTTGAGAAAGAATTAAATTTTTCTAGAATTTCATTTTGATCATTAATTATGCATTTATAATTTTTCTCTTAAATAAAGTTAGAATTACTAAAACGCCTTAGTGAATCTTGAGAAAGAATTGGATTCTTCTCGAATTTTTTGATCATTAATTACACTACACCATTTTAATTTTGTCCTTGAATAAAGTTGAATTACTAAAATGTCCTTGTGGATCTTGAGAAAGAATTAGATTCTTCTAGAATTTCATTTTGATCATTAACTACATCATTATAATTTTATTCTTAAATAAAGTTAGAATTACTAAAATACCCTTGATCGTCTTTCTCATGGCTTTCTATATAATAGAAATTCTCGTATGTGTCGTAACTATTTCGACAAGCTATTATTAAATTTCTTGTTGTTAATTGGAGACTGTTGAAGTAATATATATGGTATTCTAATAATGATAAATCA
Organism: Jaltomata sinuosa; assembly: GCA_003996215.1. NCBI lineage: Eukaryota > Viridiplantae > Streptophyta > Magnoliopsida > Solanales > Solanaceae > Jaltomata > Jaltomata sinuosa. Next base: position 214,726 of record QJPP01007311.1, on the reverse strand, counting down.
AATAAGAACTTGATGAGCGAAATTTGCTCGTGACAAAAAAAATATCTTTTTGAATTTCGTTACTTAATTAAACATCTCCCATGTGATAACATATCTATGAAAAGAATGTTTATCTGCCTCACATTCTACAATTACTCTTTACATATATTCATTTATTTGATGTGAGATTTTCAACAACCTTATAATGTCACTAATTATTCCTCAATCAACTGTCCCATAGATTTGACCTTTGGAGATATATATAGTCCTTAATTAATTTAAGTCATGAAATAAATACTTATTGTTTTTATTAAAAATATTTGCAATAAAATACATTTGTTATTTTAGAAGTTTAAGATAAAATTAATGTTTTTCTTATTTTATCCTTAATAGTAATTGTTCTTGATCGAATATAACAAACACTTCAATTATGACACATAAATGGAGTAAATATTTAATGAAGAGAAATTACTCCCCTCGTCCCATATTAGTTGTCCACCTTACTAAAAATAGTTGTTCCATATTAACTGTCCACCTTACTAAATCAAGAGAAAATTAATATTTTTTTTTCATATTACCGTTAAAATTAATTGTTTTTGAAAGTGTGAACACTTATTTGTAAAGTTCCAAAAGAATTTCTTAAGAGTGAATTAGTAAAACTATCTTCTTATTAATAATTTCTTAAGATGCGTATAAAGAAAAATGAACAACTAATATGAGACGGAGGGAGTATATCTTAAGACATAAATAAGAGTAAAATAGTCAAACACCCCTTCTATTTAATAGTTTTTTAGAGGCGTGTAAATGAAAAATACGACAAGTATTTTGAAACGGGGAAAACATAAAATGTTTATTTAAGCCTCGGATATTATATGATGAGACATTAGAGTTCATCATAGAAATTAGTGGGAAAATGATTTATTATTGCACATTAACTATTAGTGTTTTAGTTTGTTGTACCAAATTACATGTTGTAGGCAACCTAGTATGCCAAACTTAGTCCTCTATTGCATTTCTTACTCAGGAAATCCTAGAAGCCTAGTGTTGGGTAATTATCATTAATTTTCAATAACTCAAGAAGCCTAGTCTTCGTGCAATAATAATTAGCATTGAGTGATCGGGAAGTCATGAGTTCAAATTATAAAGACCCGTATAACTTTTTTTCAAAAAGAAAAAAAAGTAAAGTAAGATTACATATAATAAATCTAAGGTGGTTGACTATATCTCGAACCCCGTACATAATGGGAATTTAATGTATCATATTAGTCTTTATTAATTTTCAATTGCTGAAAGAGAGCTTTAATTAGCGCAATAATAAGAGTTGTCATCATGTAATCAAAAGATTACAAGTTCAAATCATGAAGACAGTGTTGTATTAGAAATGTACAATTATACTGCATACAATAACTAAATATATTATCGTAGGTCATTACTCGACCCACATAGATAACAAGAGAATAGTGCACCAGACGTGGGGACAAAGCTAACATGTGAAGTATGTGTATGGGGTAAATATCGTGCTTGGCAAATGGACGAACCAGACTATGACACGTGGCTAAATCAAAACCGGAGAGACTTTGGTCTTTCTTACCTCAGCTCGAGAAAACCTTGGGATTTTGGCTCCCGGCATGACTTATATCGGTATTATCTAGATAAAATCAAAGTCGCTCTGTAACTGGGTAACTTGAAGGACCTTTCTCAAAAATAAATCACTTTACAGTTGAAGCATCCTCATAAATGGCCCTCGGGCAGATCAACAGTTAGCCTCGAGTTTGGTGCCAGTCTGCCCCAAATCAACCTCGAGCCCAATGTCAAAGCTCTGCACGTGCTACAGAAGTAGCGTGTAGTCATTTTACACTTGAGCGTATCATTGACTTTGCCCTCTCAAGAAGAAGAGAAGGCATGTTCAACTCTCTCTGAAAATATTACTAGTTCCATTTGTTTTTAGGGTTTTAATGGAAGAGGGCTCTCGATCTTCTTCATTCTTCTTTTTTCCTTTCCTTTGAATAATCTACATTTTTGTACTCGATATCTACTTTGTTGGTTCAACCAAAAGAAATTGAATTTGATCAACCTTAATCCACTTATCTTTGATCCTTTTCTACAGATTTTACTGTTAACCAAAATGACGATTTTTCTAATAAACAATATAGATTTAATATAAAATCTCAATAACTTTGATCCACGTCTTATATATTTATTGAGAAATCTACTACTCTTTCTGTCCATCTTTACTTGTCCATATTTTATTCGGCACACCCCTTAGCCTTAAGAAGCAATAAATAAAAAAGTAATTTTACTATATCACCTTTTAAATATAATAAAATTAATGCTTTGAAAAATATACTGGATAATAGCTAGAGTTAATAACAAGGGTAAAATAGACACAACATGATAAATTATCTCTTGATTTTTCAAACTGGACAAGTAAAATTGGACAACTGTTTTTAGTATACTGAATACATAAAAGATAGACGAAGAGAGTAATGAACATATAATAAATTTCAGAACTTGTGAACTTCAATATCTAGAATAACTCATAAACTTCAAATCTTGAATCCTCGTACTATTTGTTTATTAATTTTGAATGACTTGTCGGTTGCCACCTACTTCACACAGCCCTACTTACTATATTGCAAAAGTATTTTACCATGAAATGGAGGGTCGTTGCTCCAAATCTTTGAATATCTTTCACTAAAATCTTGGTATTCCCCACAACGTGTGAAAGGCTCAAGTCTATTGTACCATATAGTACTCAATATGCAGACCAATGCCAACTTTTCTTTACTTTTATTTATTACTTCTTTCGCTTTTAAATAAGTGGTGTTTTTAGTTTGGGTACACCTTTAAGAAACTATTCGTTTCTAGAAAATAAAGTGTATTTTACTAACTTACCCTTAGAGACGGTCAATAAGATCGATGGCCTAAAGTCAATTTTAACGGGAGGCCTTATTTTTTTTATTTTGCTCAATATTTTTTAAAAGAAGAATTAACTTATAAATCTAAAATATGTAAAAAGAAGGTTCCATCCTCCCTTAACTAAAGGTCTTGAGTTCGTGCCTCAGAATAAAAAAAAATCTTGTTAGAGAATGCTTTCTTCTTTAATCGGGCTTGCATGTCTCAAAAACAAATTAAACAAAAAAATTAATATAGATACCAAACACGTGATGAAAAATATTTGGGGGCCCCAAAATTTGGGAGCCTAAAGCCTCCCGTTTAGTGGCTTGGCCCACTGGCCGGCCCTGCTTACCCTTAATAAATACTTTGAAAAAAAATGTAACTCTTTAGTGGAGTAGTTTTTTGTTTATATAAAACTCTCTTTATTTAAGAAGGGTAAAATTGAAAGAACATCATTAATTTTTCTTGATTATCTAAAACACAACTTATTTAAGAACAAAATGAAAAGATTAAAACATTATTTATTTAGAAACGGAGGGAGTAATAGATTTTAGTTAGGTTACAAAAAAGGGTGGACTAGTTAGGCTAGTTAGTGAGATTCCAACTCAATGTATATGGTAGAAAATAGTAATGCTTCTGATTTTGCCAGTTCAAATGTGGTCTATTGGTCTTTGTAGTTTTTTAGGAAATTCAAATATGTTTAGAGGGTTCGGGAAAGGGCCACATATCCCCGGAGCCGTAATGTAGATAGTCTATTGATCGACCTGAAGCAAACATTAATGACTGATTTCACGTCTCAAATTTTTGACGTATAGGTCACACGAACAAAATTACTTTATCGTTATTTCAAGGATCTCCTTCTAAAATTTTAGAAATAAAAGCGTAAAAACACCAGTTTAATTGACAAATTTTTTTCTGTAAATTTATATGAACAACCAGTTACGATTCTCCATCTTGTAATCTCCTCTCTCATTTTTTCGTCTTTAACCCCTATTTTTTTTAAAAAAAACATAGCTACGAAGCCAAAAATTTCAGTAAAGATGTTCAAAATTTTATATATGTAAAACTAAAAAGTAACTTTTGACCTATATATATACACAACATAACTTTCTGATAATAGTATTCAACTGATCATCTTTCGGTCCCAAACAAATTAAAGTAAAAATCAATTTGTCACACTTGAAAATTAATTTTTATCTTTTGAAAAACTAACAAGAAAATCAATATGTATTATCAAACAATTTTTTTTTATGACTCTGGGTCAACTTCCGTGCACCTCGACTAATTCCGCGAGATACCTGCCACCTCCCGCTAGCACCAAGTACCAGGTAACTCTGTCCACCAAAAAATCAAACAATAAAAATTCTATGTCCAAACAACTCCATAGCTTTGTCAAGATGAAAGGATAGAAGTGCTCAACTATGAGCTAGCTTTTTTTCATGGTGAGTGGCCATATGTACACTGTATTTTTCTCCTTATCTTAATCTTTTTTCAGTGTACTTTCCATAAATAAATAAAAAGTGTGAATTTTTAAAAAAAGAAAAGTGTGAAAGAAATTAGTGGCCACAACATATTTTGCTTTTTATCAAAATGAAATATATATAGGTTACTTATATATGCATACTTTTCTTTTTCTTACTTTTGACCAAAAGTAGTACGACGTATTAGAAAATATCCTCTTAGATATGAGAAAGATGCACCTTCCTTTCGTTAATATTAGGCAGCATAATAATACATCGATAACTTTTTAAATTTATCAAGTAGTAAAATTTTTATTTAGACATATAAATACGTATGACTTGTTTCGATTAAGCACATAAACACATAATAAAGTGTTCATATATATTAGATAATTTCAACTCAAAATTTTGGAAATTTTTTTGCGCATCTTCTCAAGCGCTCATTAAGTAGATAAGTTAATTTCTTAAATTATATCACCTCATTCAGTTATGCGCATTAGTCTCAACAAATTGTACGAATCAGTTGATGTTGATGTGTATAATTAAATGAGGAGACATATTTTTATATGATTAACTTATTTACGTAATGCGCGAAAACTTTTTTGAAATATGAGTCGGAAATGTCTAATAGAAAACACTTTATCATGTGTTCAGTTGCTCAATTGAAATATGTCATTTGAATATCTAAATAAAATTTACTGGCAATTTAAAAAAACTATTGATATATTCAGCCTTAATTTTAATTGAAATTTACTTTATATGAGTATGGGTAGGAATTGAATTGAAGGATAAAATAACGATTGTGTTCGAGATAAACAATAATCTATACATATTAAATAAAACCTATTTATATAATATAAAGTTCGAATCAAAGTTACTAAGTTTTATCGAATCCATAAATTATGATTGTAGTTTCATCCTACACCAAATTAAACATAGTTCAAATGTCCTTAAAGATTTTATCCTCTACTTGCTTCTCTTTCGTCCTATTATATTTGATGAGAGTTTGATTTAATTTGATGAGAAAATGACAAAAATATGGTCCCTAGTGTTTGGGGTAAGTTTAAAATAATTCACTTAAATATATTTCTGAGCAATTTTAATTAAATTTAGTTTTTTAAATTTATCAAAAGAAAATATTTTTTGGTCTCTGTAGAATATTTGACAAATTATGAACATTAGATTTAATGATACTATAAAAGGATTTAGCATGAACCTCACATTTGAAGATATAATTTTTATAATTTTGATTATTTTTTATTTATTAGAGTTTGGTGCAACTTTATCAAAAATACAGTTTTTGTTATTCTTTTTTATTTTTGGTGTTCGTCAGTTTTTGATGTTACAGTTTCTGAAATTTAACATACTTTTTTTTGGTGTTTCTTTTTTTTTTTTTTTGTGTGTAGAATTCCTTGAAAATAATAGTTTTAGTTTGTTAAATATTTAATGAAGACTTAAGAATGTATAAGTAAAATGCATGTTTAAACGGGTGCTAAAACTCTTCTTTAAAAACTTTAGAAATCTAAGTAAAATACACGTTTAAATAATTCCAAATTTAAAAAATCACAACTTTTAAAACTCAAAATTTTAAATTTTAATTTCTAAATTTATGATCAAACAGATGCTAAAACTCAGTATAATATTGGTGTCCAAAACTTAAACTAGTAAAAAAAAAAAATGGTGTACTCCTTTGGTTTACCAAATTTACACACAAAGAGCTAGGCTAAGCTACATTTACTCACTAGCTATAAATTATTGTCAGAATAGATTCCAACATTGGAATTGTTGATGTCCTCAAAGAACTATGATTGATTCTTTAATCATGGAAAAATCTTTTTATCTAATATATCTAAATTTATAATAAAAAAATCTATTTTGGTCCCCTCCTAAACCTAGTCCTCCTAGGACTACATAGGAGTAGTAAATTACTAGCAAATTTTAGGCATGGACCATTTTACCATGTCCCTACCCCCCCCCCCCCCCCCAATTTTTTAAAAATTCAATTCAATATAGTATTATTAACATTAAGATTCCATTTTAATAATTTAAAATTTAATTCCATGTGTAACATCTTTATCTATAATTCTATCTTTTGGAAGGACGAATTTAGACATGATCTTTATCAGGTGTTATGTGATAGAGGAATGCACATCAAAGTGAAAGATAGATTTTACCGAATAATTATATATAAGATCAATAATGTTATATGCGCGTGAATGTTAGGCTGCTAAAGTCCAATACATTCACAAAATGGTCTTGGAGAAGCGGATACTAAGATAGATGTGCAATCATACAAGATTAGTTAAGATCAGAGATGGCCACATTCACCAGAAGGTATCTAGCACTCATCGAGGATAAGAATGAAATAATATCGATTTGAGATGGTTTGGTTATGTCATACGTCGACAGTAGACACATGTTGTTAATTAGATGTGAAATGATGGTGAGTAAAGGTGTTAAAAAGGAATTAAGTAGACCTAAAATCACTTAAAAAGAAATTGTGTCGAAGGACTTGTGATAACTTGAAATTCATGCAAATTTAAACATATAACTATTCATAAAAAGTGATATTAATAACTTGGATAATGAAATACATTATCAACTATAACATATTAGCATTGATAGTATATATATTGTTTATATTCAGTGTAATTGAATTATAAAGTAGGTTATCAACTATAACATGTTCAATAATTGATAATGTAAAATTATTTATACTACTAAATTAAGTTAAATTCACATCATATAAATTTAAGTTACATGCTTCAGCCGAGGATCTATCGAAAATAACCTTTTTATTCTATATAGGTAAAAATAAAATCTTCATATATCATACTACTTCTTTCAAATCGCACTTATAAGATTACATTGGACATGTTATTACTGTTATTATAGTTATATACATTAATGGCATAATTTTTGTACATATATTAATTTAACTTTAATCTGTTGTAATAAAATTCTTTAGTCTTTATTCTAATTTAACATAAAACTTTAAATTCCATTTATATACTATAAAAATAGTTCTCCCCACCTCACATGTAAATAAAAAAAAAAGAGTAAATCAAACTGTTATTTTCACTATGGGTTTATGATATTTCAGCAGGTGTTACAACGGAGTGGTAAGTACACCTTCATCTTTAATTAAAAGTTTTTGAATTTGAGTCTTCTTGGGTATGAAGGAGTATCTTTTTTAGAGAGCGTTTTACCTTTCAATATAAAATTTCACAGCGCGAATTTAGATTTACTCGGACTCCAATGCAAATACCAGACACTGGATGAGAAATCAAAAAAATATCAGCAATACAAAACGTACAACCATTACTACACAAGAGTACAAGTAACCTCAGCATGAAACTAAAAAATATCTGTCAGCAAGAGTTACGATAAAGTGGTAAGTACACTTTCATCTTTAATTAAAATTTTTGGATTTAAGTATTTTTTTTAATACAAAATCATTTTTGTTAGAAATCGCTTTACCCTTCAATGTCATTTACAGCACGAATTCAGATTTAGTCAAGTTTCGATGCACATACCGAAACATACAATCATTACTGCACAAGAGTACAAGTAACCTCAGCATGAGATTGAAAAAATATCTGTCAGCAAAGGTTACGATGGAGTCGTAAGTATACCTTCATCCTTAATCAGAGGTCTCATATTCAAGTCTTTCTGGGTACACAATCATCTTTATTAAGGATCGCTTTATCCCCTTAATGTGATACTTTTCGACGCGAATTCAAATTTAGTCGGATTACAATACAAGTACTAAAACGTACAACCATTAAGGCATGAGAGTACATGTAACCTCAGCATGAGACTGAAAAAATATCTGCCACTATTTCTTTAACTTTTTTTTTTGTTGATCATGTGCAATATTATATTGGATGGTCCGTACTCTGACAATGACCACTGAAGAATGGTGGCACATGCCCCCTCTGTCAAATCCAATACCCCACCCCCCAAATCAACGGCCATGATCTTCCTTGTACGGTTTCATCAACGGCTAGTGTAGAGTATCGTGTCTGTCGTAATATTAGTCTATTCATGTAGTTTTTGATTTTTGATATTTGATATCATCTGTTATTTACTGTGTTTAGATGATCGCACCTTGTTGTTGAAATTATAACGATCTATTGCATATATGCTTCATACTGCTAGTGATTCAATTGTTCTTCCAACCCCACCTCACCCTTTTTTTTTCTAGCTGACGTTTGGTCATAGATTTTAAAATTTACCTTCAAATATTATTGGACCGTAAAATTTGATCAATAAAAATAATAATATATTTAGTATAATCCTATAAAGTGAAGTTTGAGGAGGGTAAGTGTATGCAGACTTTACCGTAATCTAGAAGCAGGGGGTGAAAGTGATGGAACCAATATTTTCACTAAGGAATTTCAAAATATAAAAAGTAAACACATGAATTAGTCGAAGGAGGTTCAACATCTATAATATATGCATAAAAAATAACTTTAATCATGTATAAATAATGTAATTTTTCGTCGAAGGAGTTCGAATGAAACTTCTAGGCCAAAGCTGTCTCCGCTCCCGAGGAGTAGAGCTAGGTATGATCGAGATGAACAAACTCCCTCAGACGAAAAATTATATTATTTGTACATGATTAAAATTATATTTTATTTGCATATATGTTGAATTCTATTTGTTTTTTTAAAAAAATATGTTTACTTTTTCATATTTTGAACTCTTTTAGTAAAAACTTACTTCCGTCACTACTTAAGAGGTAGAAAGACGATTTTCAATAAATTTTTGATGTCGTAAAATTTAATCGAATTTTGAAAATCTAATTAATTTAGACAAGTTTTTGGAACTTTTACGCATGAAATTTTATTTTTTTCAAGTAAAACACATGTAGAAGCACAAATTTAACTTTAAAAAATCATGACTTCAAAAAATCTAACTTTTAAATTTCAAGTTTCAACTTCATAATCTATGACGACGGAATGTGAGCTAAGCAAGAATGAGAGAGAGTAAATGAACCATTACTTTAACTCTCCCCTCTCTCTCTCTCTCTCTGTATGTACACACTCTCTCTTATCTTTCTCTCTCTGTTTCTTGATTCTCTCTCTCTACTGCTATCAGGTCGAGCTTGGTCGGGTGTGCTATAAAAGGAGAAAAAGACCCTTTCTTTATCTCTCTTTCAAAAGCCTCTTCATAGACAGTGATTGCCCAAGTTAAACTTTTTTTCCTTGATATTCAACCAAAAACAAGAAAAGGGCACCCTTCAAAATTTGATCTTTTTTTCTTGATATTCAACAAAAAACAAGAAAAGGGTAGTATTCAGAATTACAGGAATACCCTTCAAAATTTGATCTTTTTTAGTTTTTTTAGTTTTTTTCTTGATATTCAGCAAAAAACAAGAAAAGGGTAGTGCTCAAAATTCCAGGAATACCCTTCAAAATTTGATCTTTTTTAGTTTTTTTAGCTGGTTTTTGTGTTTTGGGGTTTGTTAATGGAGGTCATGGAGAAAGAGAAGTGTTGATTTTCTTAAGGGTTTGATGAGGAGGAGCTGAAATTAAGAGTCTTTTTTTTTGGTTAATGCATGTGGGTGGGTGGGTGGGGGGTGGGAAGTGAAGAAATGGGGGTGAAGTGGGGTATTTCTTTGAGGATAAGAGTGATGAATGGGTGTAATACTTTAGGGTTTGAATTGGGGTCTTGAGGGTTTTATATAATTGTTTTTGGATAATCATAATTTTGAGGGTGTTTTTTTAGATATATATATAATATATATTTATTAAGGTGATTAAAAAAATTATGAAGCTTTCAACATCAGGAATAGGTCAGCAAGTTCATGAAGGTATCTTCTACTTCTCTATACTTTTTTCTTCCTTTTTTTCCCCCAGTTTTTGCTTTTTATATATCCCTGTCCACTGTCTTTATCTGCAGATATTTTTCATTCTTGTGAGTTAATATTTATTCTTATGCTTTGTCTTTAGCAAATAAAAGAGAGTATTTAAGTAAAAGTGGAATTAAATTATTGCTGATGGATTCTTTATTTGGTTGTTGTGGTTTCTGAAAAGGAGAGAAGAAGTGTTTAAATTCAGAACTATGGCATGCTTGTGCTGGTCCCCTCGTATGCCTACCGACCTTAGGGAGTCGAGTGGTTTACTTTCCTCAGGGTCACAGTGAACAGGTCTATCTCTAATTAGCTACATTAATTGTGAACTAATTGTTGCAGCCATGATGAATTAATTCGTTAATTAGTCAATTGTTTATAGTTGCTATTGGTATTGAGTGTCAGGTTGCGGCAACAACTAATAAAGAAGTTGATGCTCACATACCAAATTACCCGAATTTGCCACCCCAGTTGATCTGTCAACTCCACAATGTCACAATGCATGTAGGTTCTTTGTTTTGTGTTCTATGTTTTCTTGTGAATTATTGCTGTGTAAGTTGTAATATAGGCTTATGAGGGAATGACGAGTTTTGGGATTTCAGGCAGATGTTGAAATGGATGAAGTATATGCTCAAATGACATTGCAGCCCTTGACACCGGTATTACAAGAATGATGCAATAAAAGTTGTCTTTTACTGATTGCCCGATACTTTGTGTGAATTGGGTGACAAAATTTTTTTTGTTGCATTTTCAGCAAGAACAAAAGGATACATATCTCCCTGTTGAGTTGGGTATTCCTAGCAGGCAGCCTACTAATTATTTTTGCAAGACACTCACTGCAAGTGATACCAGTACGCATGGCGGCTTTTCTGTTCCTCGTCGTGCTGCAGAGAAAGTTTTCCCTCCTTTGGTGATGACTGATCCACTGTCTCGTATTTTCATACCACTCTGGTTCTGAGCCTGATGTTATTCATTTTCTTCTGGCCCTCAGGATTTCTCACAGACACCACCCTGTCAAGAATTAATTGCGAGGGATCTGCATGATATTGAATGGAAATTCAGGCATATTTTCCGAGGCAAGCTCTGGAGGCTCCTTTCTTTGCTATTTACAGATTTACACCGCGTTAAGTGTATTTGGCTTTAACCTAACAGCTGTTGGTTGTTTAAGTTTGCAGAAAACATAAATATAGACACACTTAGATATGTGCTGTCATTTAGCAATATTTTAGTTTAATCCTCTTTAGTACTTGCTTGTTTAGGGTCCTTGAGATTTTAGGTACTTCCTTCACTTGAATGTACTGTAACAACACGTATGATGGTGAGTCTAGAGAGGATCTTTAAAAGTATTTTTTTGTCTTTTCTTTTTTGAATCAATTGGATTGAAAGAATAGAGAAAAAAGATGAGGATAGTGGCTGGTGTGTTGGGCTGATGTTTTATCTTCTGTACTCCCCTACATTGTAATATCCTTATGAAAATGGTTGTGTCAATACCATATGATGTTTATGTCTGCACATTTTAGATCTATAAGTCACGAGTTCAAGCTATGGAATTAGTCACTGATGCTTGTGTTGGGATAGGCTACGTACATTACACAACCCCTCGGGGTGCAGCCCTTCCCGAACCCTGCTTTAAATGCATGATGCTTCGTAATATTTGTTTTGAGTGGAGGACCATGCTTAAAATGGATTCACAGAAAGTATTGTATGTTTAGTGTATTGTAAGTTAGTAACTGGTATAGATTGATGCAAATGGAGTAGAAATCAGGGACTCTCACATTGGCAGTGCTCATGCGTAATTTGAAGGCATGTTTGTGTGGAATAGTTTGTCCACGGTCCACCCATTAAAGCTTCCAAGGTTCATTATTTAAAGATTGTCTGCTTTTGTTCACTACATGTATTGTAGTGACAATAAATGAAGAGGACTTAGTAGTATGTTTCATTCTTTCCCTTGTATTGTATGTAATATTCAAATGGTTCAGAATTCTTGGCTATGTGCTCTTAACATCTCATTCCTTTAACCTTACTATGGGTCTGTTTCCCTTGTCATTCTAATCCTGTTCCCCTAATGTGGCGCTGTTGTTCTTACCATATCTTGTTTGTTGACTCATTTGCTGGATATAATAATGATTCCTGATGTCCCTTGGAAGCATGAAAATAATGCGTATAAGACTAATTAATGCTGAAACATGTTCATATTTTTCTGTCTACGCATGCAGGACAGCCTAAGCGGCATCTTCTGACGACTGGCTGGAGTGTGTTTGTTAGTGCCAAAAGACTTGTCGCTGGAGATTCAGTTCTTTTCATTTGGTAGTTTTAGCATTTTTTATCAACATATCTTAGTAATTTTACACTGTAGGAATTGCAACTAGCCTTGCTATTCCTTGGGGCTTTCTCTCAAATGTTTTTTTTCATTGTTTTGGTGTCAGGAATGAGAAAAATCAGCTTCTTCTGGGAATTCGTCGTGCAACTCGACCCCAAACTGTGATGCCATCATCTGTTCTGTCTAGCGACAGCATGCACATTGGATTACTTGCTGCTGCTGCTCATGCTGCCGCTACCAATAGCTGTTTCACTGTTTTCTTTAACCCAAGGTGGTGCTGAACGATTGTCTGCTCCTTGTATTTTTGTTTAGTCTTATATACGTTCTGCTATTTGAACTAATGCTCATCACATCAGGGCTAGCCCATCTGAGTTTGTTATACCTCTTTCAAAATACATCAAAGCTGTATATCACACCCGTGTTTCTGTTGGAATGCGTTTCCGGATGCTATTTGAGACTGAAGAATCAAGTGTTCGAAGGTATGGAAGTATTTGATCTTAAATCTCATCCTTATTTTCTTCAATCTTTTTGTTTAGACAAGTGCATATAGCTACTTAAGTAGCATATTAGTTTCTTCTTGATGGATCTTAGGCACTTTTTGATACTTATAGCCTGTTGGACGAAACTTTAAAAATCAACTTATTTCGAGAAGTGCTTTTCAAAGAAGTACTTTTGGTGAGAAGCCGTTTGTGTTTGGCCAATAAATTTAAAATACACTTTTGAGCAGCAATTAGTGTTTGACCAAGCTTTTTAAATGTGCTTCTAAGTGTATTTTTCTCAAAAGTGTTTTTAGGGAAAAGCTACTTTTTTTAGCTTCTGGAAAAAACAGTTTCTGCTACTCCCATAAAACACTTATTTTCTCCCAAAAGCTTGGCCAAACACCTCATTTTAAAAAATAAGCACTTTTGGCCTTCCAAAAGCTTAGCCAAACATGCTATTAACCACAGATCAGTGGCTCTTGGATCTGGCTCCTAAACACAGATGAGTGGTTTTTGGATCCGGCGGCACCTTTGTTTTGTCGATAACTTCTAATAATGTACGAAAAAGTGAATTCAGATGAAGTTGCAAGTTTATGGCCTCTGTTGCTTCACTTTTTACTCATAATTTGCATATGTTGTTTAGTCTAGTGCTTGCAACAACTAACACTAGAGTATTAACTGGGCCAACTCAGTGGGGTCAGTACATGAAACTCCATAGCCCTGATTGTGGCTATCATTGAAATCCGAGTTGGCAAAATATGTGTTAGGTTTCACTTCTTATATATGGATCTGATACTTTTCAGATACATGGGCACAATTACTGGCATTGGTGACTTAGATCCGGTTCGCTGGGCCAACTCTCACTGGCGGTCTGTCAAGGTAAATGTGTATTAGCTCTGTCCTTAGCATTTTTATATAAGCTATTCTCATTCTTTTGTAGCTATAGCATTTAAAATGCCTTTTGTGCACATATTAGATTTTACTTGTATCTCCATATTATTAAGAAATTCAGAATTTTTAATATAAAATCTTTTCAACTGATTGTTCCTTCCCCCACTTTCTTTTTTGCTTGATTATCAGTCATTGATGTTGTCATGTTCCCGTGACACGAATTTTAATCTTTGATTTATGTTGCATGCACTAGCGATTGCATATGTGTTTCTATCACTTTTGCTTTTTTGTCTTGTAGAAGAAAGCGGTACATTCTTGTTCTAGATCCCAGTTAGATTTAATTCTATTGCTTACTGCAAAAATATACCTATGCTTTTCTACATTGCTATGCTACTTCGCACTCCACCACCTCTCTCTCTCTCTCTCTCTCTCTCTCTCTCGTGTGCAAGCAACTACACCTCTGAATTGATGCCTCTTTTCCTTTTCCTGCGGTCGATGTCTTCAATTTAAGAAGTGGGTTGAGAACCATGAGGTCTCGGGTTTAAATCCCAGCAGAAACAAAAAGCACTAGGCGATTTCTTCCCATTTGTCCTAGCCTTGGTGGACAGAGTTACCTGGTACCTGTTGCTGTGGGAGGTGGCAGGTATCCCGTGGAACTAGCTGAGGTGCACGCAAGCTGGCCCGGATACCATGGTTATAAAAATAAAATCATCAATTTAAAAATATGCCTAAGCTTTTCTACACTGCTATGCTACTTTGCATCCCCTCCCCCCTCTCTCTTGTGCGAGCAGATTCCATCCACCTCTGAACTGATACCTCATTTCCTTTTTGTTCTGTTGATATCTTCAATATTAGAATAGTGCTAACTTTATGGTTTACCTCTTATATACTACTGCCAAAATCACTTCTCTCACCTAATCCAGACCTAAGATGATCCTTTGCTTATAATCCTTGTTAAATATTTGGTCCCTTGGCGGTGTTTCCTGAAGTTGAATGTTGCCTGATGGCTTTTCAACCAACCTATGTTCCCTTGAGCTGTAAGTGTACTTCCCCACAAGAATGATGGCATACTTGATCGGAACTCATGGTTCCTTTGCTGGCAAAGATTGTAGACTTTGTTGCCAAATTAGGACGACTTTTATTTCACCAGCATCAAATGCTTACCTATCAGCTATTCAAATGCGGTGAACTTTTAATAGTTTAGGCACTAAGTGATTTGCGTTTGTGTCCCATTATCAAATCTTCGAGCTTCTTTACAATGTCAAGTTGTTCCCATTTTCCGCATAAGCTTGTCTATCTTTGGTGCAATGTACATTATTGTATAGAACTTGATTGTCTCAGAATTCAGACTATCTTGCTTTGCTTTTACCACTCTTCGCAGGGATATTACAAATTTACGAATGTACAATTGTTATATGTTTGTGAACAGTTATTCTATGTTCACAGATATCTATTTACAAAAGAAAATTTTACGAAATTGTAGGTTGGTTGGGATGAGTCAACAGCAGGCGAGAGGCAACCTAGAGTTTCACTATGGGAGATAGAGCCTTTGACTACTTTTCCAATGTATCCATCTTTGTTTCCTCTTAGGCTAAAGCGGCCTTGGTACCCAGGAACTTCATCTTTTCAAGGTATTGCACACTGAATATTCGGACTTTTCATCTTTTCAAGGCCCTGTTTGGACTTTCCATATTTGGAAAACACTTCCCTTTAGCATATCATTTAGTCATTATTTGGACTTTTCAGCTTATTTTTGTTCCTGAGGTCTATTATGAACTTTTTTACTTTGCTTTTTGCAGATAATTCCAGTGATACTATTAATGGAATGGCATGGTTGAGAGGGGAAAGTGGTGAGCAAGGACCACATCTGATGAATCTTCAATCTTTTGGTGGCATGCTCCCTTGGATGCAACAAAGAGTTGATCCAACAATTGTCCGAAATGATCTTAACCAGCAGTATCAAGCTATGCTGGCTAGCGGTTTGCAAAATTTTGGGAGTGGAGATCTAATGAAACAGCAACTGATGCAGTTTCAGCAGCCTGTCCAATATGTTCAGCATGCAGGCAGTCATAATCCTCTTCTGCAGCAGCAGCAGCAACAACAGCAACAAGCAATGCAGCAGGCAATTCATCAGCATATGCTGCCTGCACAAAGCCAAATCGATAACCTTCAAAGGCAACAACAGCAACACGTCAGCAATCCGACAGAGGAACAGTCTCATCAACATTCTTACCAGGAAGCATACCAGATACCAAACAGCCAGCTCCAGCAGAACCAACCATCAAATGTTCCTTCTCCATCATTTTCAAAGCCAGATATAGCAGATCCGAGCTCCAAATTCTCGGCATCCGTTGCTCCATCAGGCATGCCGACAGCGCTAGGTTCTTTATGTTCGGAAGGTACTAGTAACTTTTTGAATTTCAATATCATTGGTCAGCAGTCTGTGATCATGGAGCAGCCGCCGCAGAAATCTTGGATGCCAAAATTTTCGCATTCACAATTGAATACAGGCTCCAACTCATCCTCACTCTCAGGATATGGGAAAGATACTTCCAATTCACAGGAAACATGTAGTCTAGATGCCCAGAATCAAACACTTTTTGGTGCTAACATTGATTCTTCAGGGCTTCTCCTCCCAACAACTGTGTCTAACGTTGCTACTACATCAATTGATGCTGATATGTCCTCTATGCCATTAGGGACTTCTGGATTTCAGAATTCTCTGTATGGTTATGTGCAAGATTCTTCTGATTTGTTGCATAGTGTAGGACAAGTTGATGCACAAACTGCGACCCGTACATTTGTCAAGGTGCTAGTTCTGTTGTGTAGGTTATGCATTTCATTGTTGTTTTCTTGCATATCACTGTGATATGGATAAAACTGTTTTTATTTTTGCAGGTTTACAAATCAGGGTCCGTTGGGAGGTCATTGGATATCACCCGGTTCAATAGCTATCATGAGCTACGACAGGAACTGGGACAGATGTTCGGGATCGAAGGGTTTCTTGAAGACCCTCAAAGATCAGGCTGGCAGCTTGTATTTGTTGACAGGGAGAATGATGTTCTTCTCCTTGGAGACGACCCATGGGAGTAAGTACCTAATTTACTTGGAAAGCTTTACATTTTGACTCTACTCCACATTTTGCGAATATGATGGAATGAACAACTTATGCTTTAAGTCTACTGCTCACAGGGTCGTTGGATGTTTGGTAGTGATAGCTGATTATATATCAATTCTAGTACCTTTGTTTGATTTATTCATTCATTCATATGGTAGAGTTCATTTTCAAAACAAAAAAAGTGGCTGCTTACAATCTTTCACTCTCGTTCTTTTCTTTTTTCGAACTGCTTTGAAATGCTTCTCCTTGAGCCGAGGGTCTATGAGAAACAACCTCTCTACCTTTGCCTTCGAAGGTAAGGGTAAGGTCTGCGTACACACTACCCTTCCCAGACCCCCACAATACTGTTGTCGGCTTTTTACCATCTTTTATTCAAACCAAGACATGGTATTCATTTTTCCCATTTCTGGCATGGTATTTTCAGGGCATTTGTCAATAATGTCTGGTACATCAAAATTCTTTCACCGGAGGATGTGCAGAAACTAGGGAAGGAAGAGGTTGAATCCCTAAATCGCGGTGCATTTGAAAGGATGAGCAGTAATAATAGTGCTGATGGTCGAGATTTCATGTCCGGACTTCCATCTATAGGATCACTCGAGTACTGACTGTTGTCATCGTTTGATAAACAAGTGTGTTTCACCAATTCTCTGCTTCCCAAGAGCTCGGATGTCTCAAATTCGATACCTTATTTCCCGGCTTCTTTAGCTTCGGCCTAATTAATCCGGGCTCATTTCTATGACATAGTTTCTTTTATGTAGTAAAGATTTTATCCATCTCCCATTTGTATTACAATGCTATTTGTATTAGCTTAGTCTTAATCACTGTACTCAGGCTCAGGACAGATGTGATTTAGACTAAGAATCTTGAGTTGTAAACTTGTCAATGCAGTTAAACTTTTGTGAGTAGATTCCCTTTTTTTCGAAACAAAGCATTCTAGGATTCTCCAGAACCATGCCCGCGAAATGCTAGTACCATGCAGCTGCTTCAAAGCCAACGTGGTCAGATGACCGAGATATTGGTGAAGATCACATATGATCGAGAAATATGTACCTATAATCACATGAAAACCGTGAAAGCCATTTGCTAAGAGAAAAGTTGGAACTTAAAAACTATCCAAAATAGTGAAGGGTGGTTGATAAAATCCCATTACTAGAAAGCCTCTTTTTAGAAGTATGATCCTCATTATGCCCTTTGTCTAGCTAACTCATAACAAAATGTTAGACCAAATCTCAAGGCAGATGTAATCGAATTGGTTCATGAAAAGGAAACCCTAGTGACCAAGCACTCGCCCGCCCCAAAAGTAGAAACGGAAGAACTGCCAGGTTGTCGAGGAGAGGAGGTGGGCCCTCTAAGTTGGTCACCCTACCCGCTCATCTCAAGGCTGACACAATTGAATTGATTGATGAAAAGGAAATCCCATCGACAAAGCACTTTCCCGGTCCAAAAGGTGGAGAAAAACTGCCAGGTTGTCGAGGACACATATAAAGAGGAGGCGGACCCTCTAAGTTGACCACCCTACCCACTAATGGAGCTATGCTTTTGTCTTAATCTTCATGTGAAGAATCTAAGGAGACATCAAACATGTATATAGTCTAATCTCTAGTTTCTAAATCGAGTTTGGGGCTAAAATTGTCCCTTAACTATTACAGTAGGTTCATTTTGGTCCTTCAAATATAACTCTGAGCATATTTAGTCCCTTAACTTTACTAAAGTGGAGCACTTTTCATCTTCCTAACAAAATCCGTTTAAAAATAATAGTGTTAAGCCCATGTGGCACCCACGTGACTTGTAAAATACAAACTCATAGAGGTTAAGTATTAGCTATTATGAGTATATATTTAATTTTGCACGCTCTTAAACATAATTAAGAAGAAATTCACACACTCTTCACCAAATTACTAGCTACGCCACTGATTTTAAGACCATTTTGTTACTGCAATTAAGAAAATGGTTATTTTTTTCGAGTGGGCAGATTATTGTGTTCTAAAGTATTGTCTTTAAATATAAATAGCTACTACTACATTAATCCTAAAAAATTAAGAAGACAAGAAAGAAAGAAAATGTATATCAATTAAGAAAGAGATAACACTGTCAAATTTACACCGTTAGAAAATTATCCTTTTCGTTAATTTTTAACATTATTATGTTAGGAAGACCAAAAGTGCTTCACTTTAGTAAAGTTAAGGGACTAAATATGCTCAGGATTATATTTGAGGGACCAAAATGAACCTACTCTAATAGATGAGGGACAATTTTAGCCCCAAACTCTTTCTAAATCTATATATTTATCAGTCAAAGACAAATGGTTATCTTGTAATCTCTCTTGAACTGGTCTTACTCAGAGTCGTTTAGCATGCTGAACAAGCAAAGATAGTTCTGTGATTAAAAAAAATAGTATAGTCTTATCCCTTGTTTGGTTACTAATTTTAGGATAAGTTATAGCAAAATTAATAATTAGTATCGGAATAAGTTATCTCTGTTAGAGGTTAGAATAACAACACTGAAATTAGTAATCCTGGGATGAAACAATGAAAATGACAAAAATACCCCTAGGTCCGTCAACCCTTTTTTACTAAATAAGGCGGAGGGTATTTATATAAACAAACAACAATGCATGTTATTTTTAATACAACAAACCAAACAGTCAATCAATAAAAATAATAACAGGATAACTAATCTCATCATAACTAATCCTAGTATAACTAATTTCAGTATAACTCATCCGAGCCTAACTTATCTTCGAACCAAACGACCCCTTTAAAGTTTACATTCTCTGTAGACTATTGAGATGTGTTATAAATAGTGTCAAAACTGCAGAAGGAACAAAATGTATAGGATGGAATTTAACATAAGGTCTGAGAAATATACATAGGTTTCTATTCTTGATTTCTTGTCATTACAGAATAACAAACTTGAATAAAAAAAATATCAAAACAAGAAGGAAAAACAGAAGAAAATCCTTTGACATCCTCACCATATAACATAATTACAGAGAAAAAAAAACATTAAAAAGGGAAAGCAAAATCAAGCCTTTTGTCCTGTTAGTACTACTAGTTGTTTATAAAAGTGGCCTATATGTATGCTGCTATTGGTATCTCTACTTGCTTTGATACTCAATACTGTTGTTCCCTGAACTGAACTGAGGAGTTGTGATGGATATTGTATCGACGATGCTCGATTCTATATCAATTGGAACCATAGAAGGCCAAACAAATGATGGCTTGAATGGTGGAACTTCTGGTGCTGACACTGATCCTGATATAATTTGAACTATAGTTTGTGTGTTAGGCCGTTCACTCGCGATAGGATGGGAGCAAGCCAGAGCAAGTAGTAGCAATCTCTCTGCTTCTTCAGCCACGTAATCATCCCCGAGCCTCGTGTCAACAGCTTCGAGGATTCTCCCATCGCGATGCAAGAACCAAACCCAATCAAGAAAGAGTTGAAAGCCATGAACTTTGGTTCCAGGCCTTTGGCCACATACTAGTTCCAACAAAACTGCTCCAAATGCATAGACATCAGAATGTTGAGTGGCTTTTCCAGTGTGGAAGCACTCTGGCGCGATGTACCCCATCGTGCCAAGGACACCCTCGGCCTCATCAGCATACGAGGTCTTCTCGTTGTCAATTGCTCGTGCTAGGCCAAAATCACCTAGACGTGCATTGAAGTTTGAGTCTAGCATGATGTTGTTAGCCTTGAGATCGCGATGAACCACCTTCTGCTCGTACTCGTTGTGAAGATAGTGCAGGGCTGACGCGACGCCCGATACAATGTTGTACCGGACACACCAGGTGAGTGGCTCTTTTTCTGGCCCTGAAAAGAGATGTTTGTCTAGGCTACCATTTGGCATGTACTCATATACAAGTAGTAGCTTTCCATGCTTATGGCTCCATCCTGTCAGAGTAATATCTCATTAGCCTCAAACTGATACAATAATTTAACTTATATACACTGACGATGTAAAATAATTAATACATTATCAGGTTACCTAAATGATAACTACAAATAACCATTCATAAAAACGTGAGGTTCGTAACCTGAAAAGTAAGGCAAGTTACATGTTGTAACCAGGGCAAGGCTACCTATTGGGCAGGGGTTTCAATTGAACACTTTTTGTTGAAAAATTAAAGTATGTTGAATAGGGTAAAACAATATTTTTTTTGTTTGTACATTCGAATCCCGTGAACATAAGAGAAGGTTCTCATTCAGCAGTAAAGGAGGTTCAAAAATTACTTTAGATCACTTGAAATTGTTAGTGCAACAACAACAACAACATAAACCTACTGAAATTTCTTAAGTAGGGTTTGGGGAGGGTAAGACTTATGCAGCCTTACTCCTACCATTATGAGGTAGAGAGGTTAATTTCGATTGACTTTTGGTAACCCTCCTCTTTTATTCGAGCTCGGGATTGTAAGCTAATTATGACTACAATAATAATGATCTGTAAATTTATCCAATCAATACTATTGAGGATATCAAATCTTTGTATGGCAAAAAAGTTGGTACTAGTGCTCCAATCAACTTTCTTGTAGGACCTAAATTTGGAATATTTGGACATGCCTCAATTATGATGACTTGTTGTAGGGTCAGCTTAGCATTAATAGGAGTTGGTTACATTTTGAAGCAATTGTCCAATTCTATTACTAATTTAAAAAAGTACCAAACTTGTCACTATAGCTGACATTTGAATGAAGTTGATTTTCAAAGACCAAGGAAGCTTCCCTATGAAAACTATATAACAAAAAAAAAAAGGTTTGAAAGTGTCTGACTATAATCATATCCATGGTTGAACCAAAGGTTGAAACTCATTGCTTATAAACACAGGAATTTCCATGAAAGAGAGAAGAAATTAAAGACAATTATGATGTTGGAAGATAACAACTACCTATGGAGAGGCGAATCTAAGATTTCTAAAAGATGGATACACTACTGAAGAAATGAAGAAAAAAATGCATCAAGTCCTTGTACATCTAGGTAAATAACTTAACTTTTGATCAAGTACACCACTAAGCGTTTTTGTAGCATGAGCGTCAGAAGATAATATTAGATCATGTCTAAAATATATACACATAAAATACCTAATTTTATGAAAAGATCACAGATTCACGTATACCATAGACTACTATCTAATGGGACAAGTATACAAGCTAATCCAGACACTACCGTCATAAGAAAAAGAACAAAAGAGTATGGGGCCTATGTTTGAAATTGCTGGTAAAGAAAACCAAAAGGACACAAATGGAATGAATCATGCTCCTCTGTCTTCCAGCCAAGAATTTAACACTTACTAAATTTTGGAACTTTTCACCATGAGGCCATTAATTATTAGTTAGGCTGTCAAAAGTAGCCCTTTCATTCGAGTGGTCCTCGGTGGCGAAGCCAAAATTTTCACTAAGAAGTAAGCTAAAGAGATTAAAAAAATTTTTAGCCTTATATATGTAATTTAATTTTTTTTATCGAAGGAGGTTTAGTGAACGGTGAAACCCCTTACGCCCACTTGGCTCCACCCCTGTCATACCCTACAAGGATCACTTTAAAACAATTGCAAAAGGGGTGTGCGCACACCATTATTGACCCAAATCTTACATGTTGGATAACTATTGGGACCATTTCTCAAGTTGGAGTTGGGCCTAAATATGAGTCAAAGTGGAACTCCTTTACAACACATGAAATATTCAAGCTTTTGTTCGAAATGAAGATGGATGAACATGCACTTGTACTCGAAACTTATGAAATTTGGAAGAAAAAAATATATATGGAAGCGGTCACTATACTGAGGAAGGGAGAAGAAACACGACTTAATTAAAAAAAGTGTCCTCAAAACGTCTAAAGGAACGAAGGAATGACTATCTTTAGAGCCTAATTTTGTAGAATCTTAGTAGATTTTGCTACCTATGCATAGAACAGGGATAAAATTCTGAGGACAGGATGAATCTATGCCCTCAAAACGACTAAAGGAACGAAAGAATGACTATATGCAGAGCCTAATTTTGTAGAATCTTATAGTAGATTTTTCTACCAATGCATAAAACACGAATAAAATTCCGAGGACAGGATGAATCTATCAATCAATTACGCTTCAATACTTACTTTGAAAACAATAACTACTTTTTTTTCCAAATATTCACAATTTTCATGACCAAAATGCCCCCGTAAGTTCCTTCTTTATTCAAAAATAAAAGTTAAAGAGTTCAAAATACTTACCAAGTAATTTGACAAGATGTTTATGCCTTAAACGGTTGATAATTGTTAGCTCAGCCAAGAAATCATCCTGACCCTTTATACTTTCTCTTGAAAACCACTTAACTGCAATTTCCAATTTTTCACCAACTAAATACCCTTTGTAAACAACACCAAATCCCCCTTCACCAAGCTTATTCTTTTCATCAAAATTATTAGTAGCTTTTTTCAATTCTTTAAACTCAAAATCTCTAGGCATACCAGGTAAACTCTTTAATGCACCCAATATACTAGATTCTGACCTATCACCCCTTTTTTTCTTCTTATAGTAAAAATACCCAAAATACCCTGACAAAATCAAGAAAACAACCAATATTGGCACACCAACACCTAAACCAATAATCAACCCATGATTCTTTTCTTGAAAATACTCAACTGTTAAATTCCATCTCAACACACAATTCAACTGGTTGAAATGTCCTGTTGATGCTGAGAACCCAAAGTATGATTCTTGATTCACAAATTTCCTCAAATCAAGATTGTCTTGTGTTAGTATGGGGTCTTTTGGCCTTGTTGGGGTTGTCCCATTTTTCTCCATTTGTTCAATAATGTACACATCAAGAACTTTCTTGAATCCATCATATTGTATCCAAATGTTGTAAAATCTTGCACCCATTGGAGCAAGTTCAATGCCATGTGGTGTTAAAGATTGAGTCTTTACTGATCTAACACTGTGTAGATCAATGCCAATATGGTTACCATCAATATCAAAGTCATTTTTGAATGTGTCTAGCTCAACCGCGATGATCCTGTTGGAAGGAACCCCGTCTGTGGTTGCATTTGTCAATCCCAAATACTCGCCCTGGCTGTTCTGTGGCAGCTCCAAATCAGGGCAAATCAAGAAAGCTAAGCCTTCACCTGGTGTATCGTTTTTTGGCCTGTAAATGTTCACCAAGAAGGAAGTGTTGAAAGACGCCAACCTTGTAAATTCATCATCATCATCATCATTACTGTCCCACAATTTGAAAGGCCAGTTTAACAGGATTCTCCCCGAGTTATTGAACATGCTGTAAGCAGAAGAAGCGGAGTCAGGGGTAACCTGAAGAGCCTGATTGCTGATTTGTGCAGGATGTTTGATCTCAAAGATGGAATTGTATGTTTGATCAAAAGGGTCACCATATTGCTTGTCAAATCTTTTGATCTTTGCTTGTGTTATGGATGGAAGACAACACAAAAATATGAGGATGGTGATGATTTTTGCTGTCAAAAATCCCATTTTTCTCTTTTCATGTAGTGAACAGGAGGGACGAAAGAGAGATGATTTCTATCAGTCCCAGAAGTATAGAGAAGTGAGGATTTTAAGAGGAAAGATTAATAAAAGAAGCTTTTTTGAAGCATGTGGGGATTGTGTAAAATAAAATATTGGAAGGGACACTATACAATAATGATGATAATATATGGTGGTGTGGTGGGGGAGTTGAAGTTTGAACTTTGAATTTTGAAAAATCTTCGGTTTTTGGTCTCACAGTCTTCTTATTGCACCACAAGGAAGTTGTCACCCACTCACCCCAATTTTTTTCGTGGTGTCTGGATCAACTTTCGTGCACCTCGATGAAATTCACGAGATATCTGCCACCTCCCACCAATAATAAGTATTAGGTAACTTTGTTCACTGAAACTAGAACAGACGGGAAGAATCACCTAATTTTCTTGCAATTTGATTGGTATTTTATTGTAATGGTCAAAAGTTCCCCTTATATTTTAATTTTCTGTCTCAAATGACTTTTAGCCCCTCTCCGCTATTGCAGAGTACTTCTGCTTTGATCTCCGAAATGGAAGCAGTGGCGGAGCTAGGTATAGTTGAGCGGGTTCATTTGAACTTTCTTCGATGAAAAATTACACTGTTTATATATGATTTTTTTTTTATGTATATATAGTAGATGTTGAAACCTTTTTGACTTCTTTGTGTGTTGACTTCTTCATATTTTGAACCTCCTTTTAGTGAAAATTCTGATTTCGCCACTGAATGGAAGATCAGTTGACTGAGGACCTTGGTTTTACTTTGGTGTCATTCATACTCTTAGACACGATTAGCAAATTTAGAGACAGATTTATGATTTGAATTTTATGATATCGAATTTGATATTTCATCGCAATTCATTTGTTTTGGTCAGCTCAAACTGAATTACATGACACATAAAATTTATTTAGTTCACACTAAAGCTCCTTTAAAGTTAAAAACAAATACGAGATGATTTACTAACGAGAAAGATATGAATGATTTTTAAATATAATGGATGATAAATTAAAATATTTTTTATGCAGTAGAGTAATAAATAAATCTGAACATTTTTGTTATTTTTAGTAGGGTATGTCCTCCTATTCACTATTTTCCTGCTAATATATACAAAGAAGTGGGGCAGGGTAGGCTGGTCTTGCCACCTTTCTTCCTTTTGTCTTCTTATTTGATGATAATGGATGGTATTGGTACCATATCCAAATTTGGATTTTTTTTTTAGTATTTTATGTCGAAAAGTCACTAGATAATCGAGTCTTATTTTATTTTTTCCCCTCCTTTTATATGTATTATTATTTGTTACTTTATTTGATTTGTATCTTGCTTTTGCTGTCTAACTTTCTTTCTACCGTATTTTGAATTCTTTTCTTTTCTGTCGAGTCGAGGGTCTATCGAAAACAATCTTTTTACACCATAAAAGTAGAGGGTAATACATTTTCCTACCCTCTCCCACTATTAAAAAAAATACTATTTTTCCACTGAAATATGTTCAATGGTCATTTTCTCAGATATTTTAATTGAATCAGTAGGAAAAAAAATAGTAATGTTTTCATATAGAAAAATTAGGAAGTTTCTCGCTATTTCAGTGAAAATCTATTTTTCACTATACATTTTTTTAGTAAGCTGGTTCTGTGCGAAATGAGTGAAAAAAAATTATGTTCTATAACACAAATTTTCTTCTGATTTGTGATGGAAAAAGCTTTGTTTCTATAGTAGTGTTTGGATTTCAGTTGTGAGATTACACTTGGATATGTTGTTGTTATTTCAATTTGGAAGGTATTATTACTATCAAGAGTCAAAACTTTTTTCTTATTATGATTTTAAATTTTTGTTTGACATTTCCAAACACAAAAAGGGTAAACTATATTTTCAAGAATTAATTTGATATTTGAAACTACATACATTGATTCCACTTAACCGTAAATTCTTTTTTTAAAAAAAAAAAAAAGAAGAAAGAAAGTTGATTCTTCAAAAACTATAAAATATAGTTGGAATTATTTGATTCTTCATAGACAAAAAAAATAATCACTTTTCTATATCTAAAAATAATTCAGCTTTAAAATCTTTTATTCTTAATGAGATGATTAGTCAAAAGCAATGACGAAATCAAAAATTTCGTTAAGAATGTTCAAGATTTAATATATACGTATAAAAAATAATTTTTAACTTATATACTTTATATGATTTTTTATATACATGATATAATTATTCGATAAAGAGCGTTTGATTTATCACTCTTCAACATGTAACTACGTCACTGATCAAATTTTTTTCATTTCTTTCTTAAACTTTGCATGCATAATGCCATATAAATTTGGACGAAAAAAATATTAAAGTATTCTAATTCTCACTAACTCAGTCAAAATTTGGCACATGAATTATTATCTCAAAGCAGAGTGCTATAACCTAGAAACTATAAAAAGAATTCAAATTCCCCCACATGCACCTGCAGTGCTGCTTATTTTATCATCACAAAATTCTTACCAATTAAATATCTTGGGTTCGAGTCCTTTTAGATAAGGAATCAACTTTATCTTTTAAATGTAAGACTTTTGAGTGTGAATTCAAACTTAATCAAGCTCTAATTCTGATATCGAACATTGAGTGAAAATTAAAAGAAAATTCCTATAAGAATATTATACTATAGTGAGACCTCTCTATAATGATAACGTTTGTCTGAAAGTTTTATGACTGCTATAGCGAAATGATGTTATATATGTATATTGACATTTGACATTTAGATCTCCTTTAGTCGTTATATTCAAAAATATGCAAAATTAAAAAAAAATATAAACATACAAAAAGCAAATGTCAATAGTTTTTTTTCCTCGTGATGTTATGACTATAAATGATGGACACCATATAAATATTTTTTTTTTCTTTTAGATATTTTACTTGAAATTTACTATATATATGAAATTAATGATGACTACCATACATATTTTAATATTTTAGTTATACATAATATATTTCTTACAAAATATTATTACACAATATTTGAGTATAGATGTTATATAAGAGAGATAATTTTACAAAAAGTGTACTGCTATAATGAATGTCATTGATGTTATATATAAAATGATGTTATACCGAAGTAAAATATAACATAAAAATCGAATTCGGAAAAATCAGGCCTTGATATAAAATGCCGTTATAACGAGGGGCGATAACTTCTCTAAATTTAAATCCCCCACGCGGTTAACTCTCTACTAACTCCAATGTCCATGATGCGAGGCGATTAAATCGCACCACAAATTATTCTAATGTTTTCTTTTTTTATATGCCCCAATACAAGTACTATTAAAATAGTTACACTTCAAAGTTCAAAGTATGCTTTTTTTAAAAAAAAACTTGATGGTGCCTCGATGATATAGTGACGGAGCAAGAAATTTGATGCACGGTATACGATTTTTTTCTAATTGTGCTAATGATGCGCAAAACTAAATATATACACACATAATAACTCATATTTAACTTATGTACACGATAGTGTGCATCAGACTAGTACTCTTTGCCTAAAATAGCTTCGCCCATATCGATGTAGTGATTTTAGTTTGGGCACATTTATGAAGGAATCCATTCTAAAAAATAATACTAATTTATTCTTAATTAAGTAATTTATTTGATATAGTTTCTTGGTTACTCCTATATGACTTCTTCATTAGTACTGTAGTTCCTTTTCTTACTGATTCTTGTTATATTTTATTTAAATCGAAGGTCTATCAAAAATAATTTTTCTACATTCACAAGATAGACACACTCCCCTCCCTAAATCATATTTTTTGAGATTACACTGGGTTTGTCGTTGTTGATATCGGTTCGTGGCTACATAGAAGTCCACTTATCTAAATAAGAGTAAATTTTTTAAAAAAACAATTAATACCTTCTTGATTACGTCAAAACGCTACTTATTTTAAATATGATTAAATATTAATTATTTTCTTCAAATTTACCCATATTTTAGACACCCTTTTATTTTCCTATGATTAGATAGAATGAAACATTCATTTTGTTCTTTGTTTTTTTTCTTATGTATTTTAAATTAAAAACTAGTATTTATTTTCTATTAATACATCATTTTAAATTCTGGAATTGGCTGTAAATATGCTAAGAATATATGCAATTAGAGATCTTTGTGTCTACGCAATGATGATTAAAAAAGACCATAGGTACTAAAAAAGTCTTTTGTTGAAGAAAAAGGCAAAATAAATTATTCCATTACATAAAATTAACAAATAAATTAATTAAAGTAGCTTTCAGTTATACAAAAGTTGTGTTTGCAATTTTTTATAGTAGGATTAGGTATGCCTGACCCTACTAATATAATTAATTATTTAATTAATTCATTTTGTTATACAAAAAAATTCCTCATGGACCACATGGATGTTGATTAATTTGGAGGAACCTGAATTAAAAGATTAATGAAAAGGAGAAAATAAAGTATAAAGTGGCATAATAATGTATAAAAATTAAAAAGCTTCAAGTTACTTTTCTTATCCTTATTCTTAGTCCCTTTTTTGGCTGTCCTTTTTATTTTATTTTTTAGGATAATTATTTTTCTGATCCCTCAATTATTAATAAATTTGTTAATTTTGATTCTTCTGATGTATGACTCGATATATTGACCTTTAATTAATTAAAATATATATTTTTGCTCTTTTTGTAGAAAATATATTATATTTAAACTATTTTTAGAAGTATATTACCCTCTAATATAGAGTAATATTTTCAATAATTAAAGATCAAAATGTGTTTAATCAGATATGACAAAGTCTAAATATTTCGATAAAATTGAGGGACCAAAAATACTGTTAATCTTTTAACTTTTCTCATTTGCAAAGCAGGAAAGAAGAAGAGAAAGCAAAAAAAAAAAGGAAAAAAATATTTTCTTTTATTTGTTTAGTTAATTTGAGTTGAAAAATAGGTAGACTTGGGGGGAAGTGCGTTATTTTCTTCTTTTTTTCACACTGCCATTATTTCCTTTATACATATAGCTTTAACATATTTTGATTTTGATTTTTCACTCTATATTCAATATTTATTTGAAGTTCGATTAAATTTAAGTTTACATCAAAAAGTTTTATGTTAGGGGTATATCTCTCCCTAATAAAAATGATTCCGTATTCAGTATGGCTCGAAATAGCGACTTCTGATTAAGAAGGATAAAGAAATCAAACAATTATAATTATGTAAATTAAAGTTCATATTTTTCTCTTATCTATTATGATGTTATTGGATTCTTAATAATATATATATATCTAAAAAGTTTTATGTTAGGGGTATATCTCTTTTTTTTTGGTCCTTTTTTCTTTTGGGACAAGTTTATGCTTTAGCACTTAGCTAACACTTGTATATAGTAAGATATAAGTATTACATTCAATTAATTAAGTATATCTATATACAAGTAGTTAAACATAGAGTGTGTTTGGTACGACAGAAAATGTTATTAATGGAAAATATATTTTTATAAAATGATTCTTGAAAAAAAAGTAGGTTTTTTACTTATTATTTTGTATTTGATAAGTAAAAAAAAAAAATATTATCTCCAAAATATTTATATGTAATCTAGCAAAACACAATTGAAATGGAATGAAAATAGGGAGTCGAGAGATGGCGGGGTGGGATGGTTAAGGGATGAGGATTAGGGAGTTGGATGAGCGGAAAGGAAAATATCACTTAAAAGATTATTTTCCCTATTGCTATATTTTTCAAAAATATTATGACTAATAAAATATAAATAAAATTAGAAAATATTTTTCTCCGTACCAAATACACTAATAGAGTCAAAAGTAAGATGAGATTGGTTCTACGTCTTAATCAAATTTACGCAATTGATCGAGGTAAACTTTGTTATAAAGTCAGTAAATTTTACTATTTTTTATATAAAGTAAAGTTACCATTAAAAAAAAATCTTCTTTTGTTCATCTAAGATTATATAAAGTAAAGTTACCATTAAAAAAAAATCTTCTTTTGTTCATCTAAGATGGACCACATGGGAAATTATAAATATAATGCTGTTAAAATCCTTTTTTAATATAATTAAATAAATAAAATAAAGAAGAGTCTTAGCATAACTGATAAAATTATTGTAATGTGATTAAGAAATCACGGATACAAGCAATTGAGATAACCTCTTATAGAAATGCACGATAAGGCTTTGCGACATTTTTTTAGTTAATAACTTATCTTGACGTAACTGAAAGAATTATTTGTTACTGAGTAATTTCTCTTAGGAGTCAAACTATATTTGTCATTGTGATATTAATTTAACATCAATACCTTTAGAGAGTTAAAGTTTTTTTGGAACCAATTGCAACCCTGAGGTAGTGTATGTTTCAAAATATTTTCAGTAACTTTTATATATGTATCACTTCATCCCATTTGATTGATAACTATGGTGTTCGAGCTAGCTTTTACGTATTTTGATTAATTTAATTATGTTCACTAAGGTTAGAACAAACGGAAAAAGAATCTACCTAGTATTTTGGTTTTCGCTGAAATTTGAACTTGAGGCCTCATGGTTCTTACTTAACCCGCTTCATTGATCACTAGACCACACCCTCGGGTGCCCTCCTGAGAGTTTTCACTCGATTCATTTGTAACACATCTCTCATTTGCCTTCTCATTTTCTAAGGCTTTTGATTCTTTTTTTCTTTCTTGTATGTAGTATTTTACTTTTATTCTTTTGGGGTGAAATAAAATTTGTGTTGGTTGTGTCCAAGGACTAGGTAGAAAATATAATTTTCCCGGACCTTGTAAATTTTTGGTGTTCTTTTATTTATTGTTATCTCATTTACTATTTGTTAGCTACCTTTAGATATATAGTAGTTATGATTTAAACACTCTATATATTCGATTGTCAAAACAATTTGATTATTTTACTTTAGGATTCAATTAATTTAGATTTACGCCGAAAAAATCTCATTTCTACTGATAATTAGCTTGCAGACTAGGGAATTAATTAGAATAAGTAAAGAGGAATTAAGTGGCTGAAAAAAAAGAAAAACCCTTTTAAAATTTTTACTTTTGACTTTTAAAAAGTAGAAAATTAAAGTAGTTTGCACGAGTTACATGCCTAAAATAAGTAAATAGTGTAATAGAATGACTATAGAAAGTATTTTGAACAATTAAAATATGCATGTCTTGGTTGTTGACATTATAGAGCATAGAGTCAAAAAAAATTAAGATAATTTTGGTGTATTTCTTATTGGGTTGTTAAATATTTGAATTGGATTGAATTTAGACAGGTCAAAATATATTAAATTAATAAAAGAGGGGGTCAATTACGTGGATTGAGATCGGATCAAGATATGAGTAAACGAGTCAAGCCATCCAACCACGCTCAACTATTATTAAATTTTAATTTATTTGCCTTTTCTTCTTATAATTTGTTTAATTACTAAAGAAAATTAATAAAAAAAAAATTAAAATTCTCTTTGTTACAGCTAATATTTAACATATAAAACCAAAAAAAAATTGAAAATAAATTTCAATAAGATTTCTTATAGTTAAATTTGGATTAGATATTTAACCCAAATCAACACAATTTTTAATTGAATAAATCAAAATAAACTGAATTAATAAATGAACCGTCGAAACTTGAGCTGCTCATATTTTTATGGGGTTGTCCTACCTTATCTCTTATTTTTCAATTGATGATGGAGGAAAACTTTGTTAGAAAGTAAGTCAACATTTTTTTTTTTACAAAGTGAAGGCACCATTAAAAAAGAGTTCTTGTAAAGTGGACCAAAGACTTTTTTTGCCCTTCATATAATTAGATGGACCTCATGGGCAAATACATAATTGTAAATGTTACTAGCTATTCCCTTTGTTTTATATTAGTTGTACACTTTTCTTTTTATATGTATATTAAGAAATCATAAATAAGAAGATTGTTTTACTAATTTACCCTTTAAAAAACTTTTTTGGAACTTTACAAACAAATGTGAACACTTTCAAAAAGAATTAATTGCAAGGGTAATATGAGAAAAAATTAATTAATGTTTTCTTTATTTAGTAAGGTGGTCAACTAATATGGGACAACTATTTTTGTATAGTGAGCAACTAATATGGGACAAGGGAGTACTAATTAACAACTTCACTTTCTTCTAATTAAATAATTTCTTAAATCAATACCTAATGGTGTCTTGGAAACTTTGGCATAACAAAATAATATTACTTCCTACGTTTCGATTTATTTGTCTTATTTTTTTTTAGTCCGTTTTTAAAAAAATGTTCCTTTTCTTCTTTGACAATTCTTTAGTTTCAGCTTTCCACATGACATGTTTAAAATCACAAGATTAATTTTTTTTTGGTATACTCTGCATATCTTTAGTTAAGACCACAAAATTCAGAAGTCTTTTTTACTTTCTTAAACTCTATGTTAAGTCAAAATCAGACAAACAAATTAAAACGGAGGAAGTACTGTTTAACAAACTTTTTAAAAAGTAGTTTGCAACTTGCAAGCATTGCTAATATTTTAAAGTGGATTAATGATTTGAGTCAGATATTTTATACATAATATGTTCTTTTTTCTTCTTTTTTTCCCCTTTTGCTTTTGATTGATTATTTGATTAATGAAAATAAATCTTAATCACATTTATTCATCTTGCTCAAGTCAATCAACACAACATTTTGCTCATGAATATATCTTTTTACAAATTAACCAAAAGAATGACAATTCAGTTCACTAAGCTCCCGCTATGCCCGAGCTCGGAGAAGAGCCAAACCACATTGAATTCGTTGTACACAATCTTATCTTTGCATTTCAGTGAGAGGTTATTTCCGCAACTTGAATCTATATGACCTCCTAGTAACACGACAATAACTCTTAACGTTACGCCAAGGCTCCCCTCAGATAATATAACGTTGCGCCGATCGCGCAGCTACTAAAAAAGTATAGTATTGATCAGGACAAGATCCACATGAAGTATGTCGACCAAAGTGTTAGAGCAACTGATGCCACGGCGTAATTCCAAAACATGATAACAGAACATTCAGTCTCACCAATTTCAAACAATTGTGTGATAGTACCTGCAAATATATTCAAGAATGGCATTTGTTAGTCACTTCACTCATTGATCTTTTTGAGTTTTCGGAGGATCCGACACACACAACAACAATAACAACGATATATCCAGTATAATCCTACAGGTGGGGTCTGGGGAGGGTACGGTGTACACAGACCTTACTCCTACCTTTGTAGGGTAGACAGACTGTTTCTGATAGACCCTCGGCTCAAAAGAAAGTTTTTGAAGCAGAGTAATAGACATTGAGGAATAAGAAACTATCCGGTTATTAAATAATACTACTAAGGCTAGTCGCCTCTCCAAAAAAATGTACAACAATACTCGGCTACCTACTAACCTTCTACCCTAATCCTCGACCTCTATACCTTTCTATCTAGGTCATGTCCCCAGTAAGCTCTAAAGCTGTGTCATGTCTTGTCTAATCACCTCACCCCTAGTTCTTCTTCGGTCTACCTCTACCTCTCCTAACTTATGCGACAACCAATCTCTCACACCTCCTCTTCACATGGCCGAACCATCTCAGCCTCATTTCCCTCATCTTGTCCGCCATGAGGCCATTTCCACCTTGCAGAGGATTCGACACACACCACACGATATTTTTGAAGAGTTTGAGTGACGTAGTTTATTAAAACTTGAGATCAATGAGGGATATTTACAAGTGAACTTTACCTATGGCCATTGCAGGTGGAACTGCATATTGAAGCAGAATAACAAAGTGATATAAAGGATCTGATCCCACCATGCCTAGATTCTTTGCAACCGTAATAACAGCAACACCGATGATAGGTAAGATAAGGAATCGAACAACAATGATCCCAAAAAGAAGCCAAATTCCCACTACTGATCGCTTGAAACCTGAACGAGTACATCTAGTAGTTGAAATGATATTACAGAAAATGCAGAGGATATCGACTGACATGCAATTGTATAGTATAATTGGTTCCATATACAACTTACCTCTTAGAAGATTTGCACCCATTATAATGGTCATGGATGGAATTGCTGCCTCCCTGCAATAGATAAAATCACATAAGCAAATGGCCCCTTTAAAATCTCACCCCATGAGGTGCGGCTCTTCTCTGGACCCTTCGTGGATGCAGGATGCTTCTTGCACCAGACTGACCCTTTTTTCTTTTTGAGAACCAAGGGAGTAATGATGGAAATGCTCAACATGCTAGGCATACTTTCTTTTCTTTCCTGTTTTTCTAGGCCATGGTTGAGTTTGAGTTTGATCCCATTTACATTAAGGATTCCTTACTCTTACTATAAATTTATTGAAATATGCACCCAAGCGTATGGGCAAGTGGTCGATGAATTGGGTTAAGAACCTTGAGGTCTCAGTTTCAAACCCCGGCAGAGGCAAGTGATTTCTTCCTATCTATCTAAGCTTGGTGGACAGAGTTACCCGGTACCCGTGCTAGTGGGAGGTAACAGGTACCCCCTGGAACTAATCGAGGTGCGTGCAAGCTGACGTACCCCGACACTCCGGTTATCAGAAAAAGATAATTGTTGAACTATGCTCCTCCCAATTTTGAGAATCTTTTCCTCTTTTGCTCTTATGCATTGAAAGCTACACAAAAAGTAAGAGAACTGGTATATTGTTTGATTTCAGTTATATCTTAAACTCGGTTTATTTTTCCTTGTTTCTGAATTAGCCCAATATTTTTCCACCCTAAAGATACAAAACAAGACTGAATCTTTCTTATCTTCAAGTTCCACCTATACATTTCTGTTGGTGAAGAAACTTCACCATATCGATTTATGCGTAGTGTATTCTTCTCTTTGCGTTTTCCTTTCATTTTTATACTTTCCATAGATTCACAGAGGAATTCTGTTCTAGAAATCTGGTCTCACCGGGTCGGGCAAAGGGGAAGGAAGATATGGGTGGTGCAGGAACAATGAAAGACGGCTAGAGCATGGGTCAGGGTTGCAGGTTTTGGTGTCCCGAAATTGATGGCTTGGCTTTGCCAAAGGTATGAGGATTTAGGCAACAGATACAATATCCTCCTACAAGTAATTCAATTAGCATTACGAAAA
Organism: Jaltomata sinuosa; assembly: GCA_003996215.1. Lineage (NCBI taxonomy): Eukaryota > Viridiplantae > Streptophyta > Magnoliopsida > Solanales > Solanaceae > Jaltomata > Jaltomata sinuosa. Next base: position 179,184 of record QJPP01007311.1, on the reverse strand, counting down.
ATATTTGCATGAGGAATCATACCCTAGCAAAACAACGGAACTCTCAACGAAACGAAGTGGAGCACCTGAGCCAACCAGGACATTTTGGATGGGAGAGATTGAAGCAATGATAATGCCAACAACCTACAAGAAACGATAATCCACATAAAAAGAAAGAATTAAACAAGCATGCATCCATGAACCTAATTAGGATGACATTGTAATAAGCACCATTGCCATACCGTTGCAATTGTAGGCGGTCTGAAAAGAACACTCAGGTCGATGTATTCCACCAATGACTTCACCTTCTTCTCAATGATAGTAGGTATCGAGACCTGTTATTTCGAGTTGTGAAGTGTTTGTATTTGATTTTTTGAAACATCAAACAACTTGAAAAGTAATAAATGAGGATAAACGTGCTAGTTATATGTTGAAGGAGCTGTTGTATGCCTTTCAGTGCACATTGTTAAAAGACGTGAGGGATTATTGCATAAGTTGGTGAAGATATTTTGTATTGATTAAGAAGACGATTACATGAAACACCGAACTAGCAGAGGCGGATCTAGGATTTGAACATTATGTATTCAAATTCGTAATTCAATCACCTCTAACAAATTTACTTGTTCAGAATTTATTATTTGATCATATTTAGCAGATCTTTTAACACATATATATAGCCTAAGCCAAAACCTATGGGTTCATTTGAACCCATAGCTTATTCATTGGATGCGCCCCTGCGTACTAGGAGCTTCGTAGATGTAAACCAGACAAAAGAAAAGAGGAATTAAGATATTTAAGGACCTTACTGATGTTTTTCTTAGAAGAAACCTATGTTGTACGGACTCTCCAAAATTACTACTGCACCCGTGTTGGATCCTCCAAAAACGCACTACTTTTGGAGGATCCGACACTCACTCATCGACTTTTTCGGAGAGTCCGAGCAACATAGGAAGAAATCATTTCTTTTGTTACACCTTGTTTTTTAACCATGTTACTCAAGCAAACGTTAGCCAGTAAATCCATTAGCACCATTAACTTATAATGCTAAAGTGCGACTTAAAGTTGATGTGATGGTACATATTTAACCATCATCATTTCCATGAATGCTTACATGCTGATGAAGTGCATTGGAAAACACTAGTTCCCATCGTCCCAAGAGAAGTTTCTCATTAACAAAGAAGCTTTAATGACGCAGTATTGATTAAAAAGTGAAGAAAATACCTTGGTTTCGTCCATGGATCCTTGGTAAATAAGCTCAGTTGGAACTTCATCATCCTTAGAGTTACTACTTGGCAGCAGTGATCGTGTAGAACTATCCAAGGCTTGTTTTGATGTTTCACTGTGCTTATTTTCTCTTAATCTGGAGTAGGCTGAGACATCCCCGTCATCCCTCTTTCCATATGCGCGTATGATATTATATACATATGACCAGACGCCAATAGCTCCTATCTGGAAACAGGACAATAAAACCAAGCTGAAGGTCATCACATCAAAGACGAAACTGCTTATGTTTTACCACACATATAGAATGAACTCGCATTCATTACCCCCATGGAGAGGGATACGTAACCCATTCCATTTGTAGTGCACGTAGATGAATCTCCAAACGGATTGTTTTTCTCGGCACAGATGGCTGGGATTATAATGACTGGCAAGTTCCCCATGTTTCCTGTCATAATCATTTTCCAGAAACTCATGAGTACGAATATGGACTTCATGACTTCATAAGAAAAACTTGGAAATTTTAGGAAAATCCATTAAAGAATGTTACGAAATATACAGACTTCATTCTTAGTAATGTACATAGCCATATTTAGGTAGCAGATTTGTAGTAATCCTTTTTTGTTTCTTTCCTTAATTAGCACCTAATGTACTTGCTGAATTTATACATTTCTTACCTATTGGAATTAGACAAGTTCTTCCATTTGATTACACGGTATCAAAGCCAAAGTCCGTCCCTATTTGCGCCAAATGTTATATTGTGCACTCTCCAATTGGCAGTCTAGGGGGGGGGGGGGGGGGCGTAATCATTCCATCATTATCAAACAGTTCTAGATTCCCTCTATCCTTTCTCTGGAACCACAATCCATGCTGATTTCTTTGCGAAGAATTAAAGTATATACACAAGAGCATCAAAAGCAACTAGATTTCCGAGAGGGCACCTTTCTCTTATTCAGTATATTTCATTTAGAGCAGCAAGAAGACTGGACTGTGGTACTATGATTATGAAGGTTCAATTTGTTGGCCCGAAAAGCTAATCAGTTTCATCTTAGTTTATCCAAATCTTAAGCTGATATTGTTGAGTGGCGAAAAACCATGTATAAACAGTTTGTGCTTAAAGCACACAGCTAAGTACTTCTGGAAAAAAAAGAAGTCATAGCGTACTAAAGGAAACAACAAATGCTGTTTATCTACCTCCCGCGCAACAACCAATAACAAGACCGTGCAAATGTTGAGGCGCTCTAGTGATTTTGACAAGTATCCACCCGAGAGCTGAGCCAACAAGAAAGGTAATAAGAATACTCACTGGGACGAACCACCTGTACTTGAAACAAAACATACGAGAAACACAAGAAATGTTGAAAACTAAGAAAAACGTAAAATGCATTTTAAAGAAAGGGTAGACAAGAATGCACCTACAAAGAAAATATGCCCATCGCTGTACTTGAACTGATGAGACCACTAGCACAAAGTGATGGAAAGAAGACATAGAATACAAGCTGCCCAAAATAAAAAAAACATAAGACCCTCTTTAGTCCTTGCAAGGTCGGTTAGACGACAAAACTACTCTGCTTCTTTTTCCCTTTTCTGTTTTCCGGTTTTCATTTTCTTCGAGGCAGTAAAATATTTGTTTGTCATGGAAGATAAGACAACTTGACGATAAGAATAAGATTCAAATGGGTGAAATGCTACATATAACCACCTGTCTTTCAATTTCATGCTTAAATGTTGCTCGGACTTTTCAAAAATGTCGACAAGTGCATGTCAGATCCTCCAAAAGTAGTACACTTTTAGAGGATTTGACACGGGTGCGACAACATTTTTGGAGAGTCGTAGCAACATAGCTTACAGCAGACTAAAGAGCTTTTGAGAGTCGTAGCAACATAGCTTATGCTGTTGATTGCAGAAATAATAACCCTCCCTAAAGCAGAACTTTTGAGCACATCACCCGTCCACATGATAAATCCTAGTACTGATCTACTGACGCCTACTTTAAAATGAGGGGATTTGCACTCGATAACATTTTTACACTGGAGGTAGCTAAAACTCATAACAATAGACTAATTATTTGTAACAAAGTGATACAACGGATCCGATCCTACCATGCCAAGATTTTAACAACCATAATAACAGCAGCACCTATGGCAGGACCGATGATGTAACCAATGACAATGATCACGAAGATAAGCCAAAAACACACTCCTGATCGTTTGAAACCTGAATTGATGCATAGACTATTGATGCAACTGTTAAGGACACTATGTTCAATACAATATACCCCTTAGAAAATTCGCACCCATTATCTTTAAGTTACCTTTGAATTGGTAAGCATTTAGTTTTAAACAGTGTCATCGTCAACTTACATTGTTCAGATGGTGCCGTCCTTCTGCTGTCAAAATACTCACACGATCTAAGGCAAGAAATAAGCCAACAATCGCAATCAACAGCGTTTTCAGAACAGGCATTAATGCCAGCATAAACAATTCCTGAATGTGCATAGTAAATATTCTTCTACAACCTGAGAGATGTCCTCCTGCAAGTCTATATGCATCGAAAGATTAGTCAATAAAGTAACTTAGGATTGTCAATGTATATTACTAAATCCTTAAACACTAAGGAAAACCCATCGCTTAACTTATTAACCAAGAATTTCCACGCGAGACCTCTTCCGAGGTGCAAAAACCTTAAACAACATCTAAATGTCAGCCAAAGGTTTTCCCTTTTCCTACAAGCTGAGAAAAAACATGTCCTTCTTCTGAAGCTCGGATTTGTTTAAGACATAATTCAGTAAATAAAAGTGTGATCCCTCTAACAGTTTAAGCTTTCAGATGAGATAGTGACACAATTTAATAGGATTCACCCGCAAAAATGTGACAAAAATAAGAGCTTTTGAGGGGTTACTTAAACCGATGATCACTAAACTTACTCTATGCAACACCAAAGTCACAGAACTTTTTTATGAAACAGAAAGGTCACTAAACTAGCTATTTGTAACACCAAAATCACAAAAACTAATTTTTGCAACAGTAAAGTCACTAAACAATGTGTTAGTTTGCACAGAAAATACAAATCACTTAAAGTCTAATTTCCGTCACCTGAAAATTGGCATGTTCTAACAAAGAGTAAGTCTAGTGCACAACTTATTCTTTCATTCCTCGGGTTGAATTCTCATATGATCACTCAATTTATAGTTATTATCTCAGAAAGTCACTTTTTTTTTTGAAGAACATTGAAATTAAGAAGAAATGTGACTTTCTGAGATAATCACTATTAGTTGACTGACCATCAGAGAAATCAACTCTCCATTCCTCTATTACATTCCCCTAAAACGAAATGCATAATTCTCCTTACTTTCACTTCTATACAAACTCCCTCTTATACGAACAACGTCGTCAAGAAAGAAAATTAGCTCTCATTGACGCAAATCGTCGTGCACGTTAGCTGCAACTACAACTAATAGCTTAAATTTGCCTCCTCAACATGGGAGGATCCACTCTTGCAGTACAGAGTTCATTTGAACTCCAGTACTTTAGAAGCGGAACATAAATGTATGAGTAAAAATTCAATAAAATTATACTAATAAATAGTAGATATAATCTCATAACTTTAAAATCATAACGGATAAATGCTAAGAACCTTAATGGATGAACCCATAGAGTTCAAATTCTGAATACGCCTCTGCCTCTTTATGCAATCAAGTATATTAACAACTAACTAAATGAAAAAGAACTTTAATTTCCCCCACAATCAATCAATCAACTACACCTCAATCGCGAACTAACTAGGATCAATTATATGGACCCTCTATATACATCCATTTAATTATATTTCTTTCTTGAAGATCCAAGCAAACTAAAATCAAGAATTTAGACTTCTTGTGAATTGGACTATAAAAACAATCTATGCCAGAATTTGAAGTTTATGAGTTCGAAATTCTAGTCATTTAAAGTTATTGACTTCTAAACTAATAATTTCTACATATTCAAATGAATTTTTTTTTCTAATACAAATACAGAATTTGAACCAAAACTACTGAGTTCAACCGAATCCATAACCTGAAAAAAAAATAATATAAAGGGGGATTAATGTGAAGTGACTTACAAATTTAGAAATCTGCTTCCCGCGCAAATCTTTAACTTTCCCAAAATTGGTTATAACAGGGATTCAAGAACCAGCTTTATGAAAATCTGTTTCAGATATATAGTGTATATGACTTTTTGGACAGTTTCAGTAAATTACACAAAGACCCCTCAGTTTATCCATTTCTAACATACTTGCTCCCCACTTTTCCTTTTTATTAGTACTCCTTCCGTCCAATATTAGTTGGTCGCCTTACTAAAAATAGTTGTCCACCTTACTAAATCAAAAAAGCATTAATTAAATTTTTTCCATACTACCCTTGCAATTTTAATTCTTTTTGAAAGTATTCACACTTGTTTGTAAAGTTTCAAAAAAGTTTCTTAAGGGGTGAATTAGTAAAACTACTTTCTTATTTATAATTTCTTACGTGTAAAAAGAAGGGTGGCCAATTAATATGAGACGGAGGGAGTAGTATATAAGGACTATAGAGTTTCATATACAGAAAATGATTACAAATATACTTGAACTATTACTTTTTCGTGAGTTCCATAATTCAACTATCGATTGTTCTTCTTTTCTTATATTACCTGAACTATTACCATTTATGTATTAAAACACACCTCAACTATTAGTTGTTTTTATTTTTTATCTGTATGATGGTGATAGATCGGGTAGGAAAAGGAAATAACTGATAGTTGAAGTGTGTTTTAATGCATAAAAATGGTAATAGTTTTAGTAGAAAAAAAGGAAAAATTGATAGTTGATGTATGAAACTCACAAAAAAATATAATTTAGATGTGTTTTTAAACCATTAACTCTATTTATTTTGATTTGTATGAACGAAGTCATTTTTTCATGAAAAATATTTTTCGATGTTTGATTTGTGAGTGACAAATAATTAAATATGTTGAGGGTTAATATTAATATCATTAACCAAATAAGAGTGTGTTTTGATGAAATTTTTCAGTATTAAAAGTTAATTAAAATGGTAGTCGGAGTAAATAATATGAACGTAACTTTTGTGGGATTTAGTAGTCAATAAAGTAGTTTGAAAACTATGAGGTGTAGGTTCAAATTTTAACGAATACAAAAACACTAGGTAATTTCTTACCACAATTATCTAAAAAAGTGAAAAAAATTATTTTTCTCCTATTAATAAAAACTTTTTTATTAAAAATATTTATTGATAACCAAAACACCATAAAAAGATTTTATCCTTTCTATTAAGGGTAGGACTTACTTACCAACCGTGGTTGTCTGACCTTTTTTTTGGTCGCACATATATAACGAGAACTTAATGAAGTGGGCTACTTTTTACTTACTTAACAATCACATATTAGTGTGTGGAAATGAAAATGACTATGACTTTAAAAAAACCTTTTTGTGGGAAAATTTTCAAAGTACAGTTTGAAGGGAGGCGGGCGTCGACCCTACCTTTATGAGTACTCAGACTATAGTCTAATTCCCAAAAAAGAAGAAAAAAAAAAGAGGCAGTAAGATAAGCCACGGCTCTTTTATAGCTCATCCATTTTCTTTGACGTAGGTAAAGGATGAAAATAAAGTATAATTTAATTAAAAGTCTTTTTCACATCAATTTCTCCATATAAAAAATAAAGAAAAAAATGGAAATCGACCAGCAGAATATATAGACAAAAATAAACTATGTAATGGTAGCAACTACTGCATAAAGTTTTATTTAAAATTAAAAAAAGGCATCTATCTGTCAGTATTTTTATAAGGAGTATTAATTAGAGCATTGCCCTTTCATGAAGTGGATGGTCAATATATAAGAATTGTCTTGACTATAAGAAATTATTTGAATATTGAATTCATATATATTAGCAAACTGGATATGTGATTTGTACAATTAATTTAACGGAATTGAGATTGAGACGTAATTATTAATTGATATTAGGTATTTTAGCGTTTGCATTTTCCTCATATGGCAATTAATTCCTTGGATGATTGTTACATATGATTGATCTTTCTTTAGAACAAATTCATTTCAGAACAGAAAAACCTAATTTAGAATTCAAATAGCGCGTGAAGCTGATATGAATTATCAAAGTCCTACAAATGAAGACTTTGCATATCTTTCTAGACTTAGAGCGTGCAGTGCTTTGAACACAAATACATTACCTACAATAGAAGTAAACATGTTGTAAGATTCCTTTCTTTCGGGCAAGTCCAATTACAAAGAAAGGAGAAGGTCGGTCTCGTCCCACGCAATGGCGGATCTAGGATTTTCACTAAGGGGGTTTAAAAAATAAAAATATAGTGCTTGAGATTTGAACTTGGAACCTCAAGGTGAATTTTGAACCCCCTCAACCACTAAGCAATCTTTAATCTTATGTTGCGAGGTTCAAAATCTATAAATATACATAAAAAATTTAAAAAATATCCTATATATACATTATAATTTTTTGCCGAAGAGGTTCGGGTGAACCTCCTCGACACACTCTAGATCCGCCCCTGATCCCACGGGTTAGGTGTTTAGCTGAAGGTGGAAGTCCAAAGCTTAATAAGGCACCTTTGCTAAGCTGATCTCAGAGGATTCCTATCACCCGTCAAACGTCTCGTCCTACGAATGATAGCAGCTTTGAAGGCCGCCCACGGGATCATGTGTTGTACAATAGTAGTTTATGTTAGCTGAAGAAGCAACTCCTTTCTTCCTTAAGAATGTGGTAAAGTATTTTTAATTCTTTTCAAAAATCATTTGCTTGCAACGCCTTGAGTGGATAGTTTGTATGATTTCAGGTCGTTACATAATGCCACAGATTAACAATATGAAGTAATATTATATATTAAAAAAAGTAGAATACATGGTAGAGTTATTATAAACAAGGTAGAGTACTAAAGGATAAAATAGGATTTATTAAATAATAAGCCAAGGCAAAATGAGGGGGAAAAAAAGGTAACAGTGTGGCCGGCCACACCAAGTCGGTTGTTACACAAAATGAGACTTTTCATCGTTAAATAACGATAGATCTAAAATGACATTGAAGAAAACTATGTGAACTTGACCCAAAGTGGACAGTATAAATTACGTTGAGAGTGTCTTTGACTTGATTTAACCTAACGATAAGATGAAAATAATTAATACCCAAGTATGAAGCATATTGACACAAGACTTGAAGCCACTCAGGAGAGAGGTGAGATGGATGTAATCATTTCATTCATGCTTAATCAAAGCTCTCGAATTCAAACGGGATGAATGGAGAAATTCCTAATCCAAATTGTGCTTCTTTTTTTCTGGCTCAAAACATATTGAATAGAAATAGAAATCGGATTTCGAGTAAATAGACTCTTCCAGGCACGGGAGAAATCTTACTTCTCTTGTACTTGCGTTGCAAATAAAAACATCTTATAAAATTGGTTAGTATTATCAATTTCTTTTCCAAATATATATGTGGATTAGTACTAGTATGTAAAACAATAATAAATAAATAGCCGATTTTGGGACCCCTATTAAAGCAGTCTTAGTATATAATTTTTTGAATTAATGATCAAAAATACATTCGAACTATCATTTTTTTCACGAGTTTCACGCTCCAACTATCAGGTTTATATTTGAACTATCATCATCTAGTTCCAACTTAGATACATAATTAATCACCAAAAGTTATGCTTTCTATCCAAGGCATCCGCGACTTGGTTGGCCTCCCGATAACAATGTTGGACTATTGAGGCTTAGTTCAATTGGACTACTGAACATGTTTTCAGTTGTACGCTCCTCGACTACTTCCACAGGATACATGTCATTTTCCACCAGCAACAGGTACGTACTAGATAACTCTGTCCACCAACTAGGACAGATGGGACCTAGTATTTTTTTCTGTGCTGAGATTTAAACCTGAGACCTCATGGTACCCAACCACTTCATTGACCACTAGACCACACCCTTAGGTGCGCCGCTCTACTAATTGTAGACCTAAAATTATGAACGACAATGTGTTGTGCAATTAATGGAACATATCACTAATTAATTAGGCTTCTGCCAAATCTTTAATTTTGGATCTTATGATTACGATGACGAATTCCGTTTATGAGCAGTAATTAATTAATTGATAGTTTTTAAGAAGAGAAGTATTTTATTAATCTTCTATAATAAAGGCCAAAAATACATCAATAATAATGTACAAATTATTTATATGGTAAACAAATAAACAAACAAGCAAAATAAAGGAACATATATAAAAGGAATACAAGTTCCAATTGAGTGCAATTTAATCTTGGAGATTATGGCGTCTCTATCAACAAAATTCTCTTTTCTTCACCGGATCATACTAACTTAGTACCACAAAGTTTTCCCAAAGAAAAGAGATTTTCTACATAACAAAATTTGTTGTTGGACAAATACCTTTCACCAACTTTTTCGATTTCTTCAAACTCTCTCCATTTTTTTCTCGTGACATCATAACACATATAGATGCAATCAAGTGACTTCGTAATACTTTCAAATACAATTTTTTCATCACAAGATGTACACATAAAACTAGAATCTGAAAATATATTTAATATATTTATAGCGATATAAAACATGTGGAAATCTGAAAATTCTGAAAGCTTCAGCTCTGACATCAAATGCAACTATTTTCAACGGGAAATTATAATGGTTGTAATTCAACATATAGATTACTCCACTAACGCATACTCTATTAAGGGAAAGATCAAAAATGTCATCGCATCTAATCTTTCTCCATGATTTATCTTTGTCTAACGTGAATACACAATTTATTGTGTCTAATGTCAACCAAAGCTTATATTTTTTTTCTTCGGGCTCAAAACCAATTGAACACACTCGATCACCACCATAATTATCAAACTCTTTTGGGCATCGAAGAAATCTTACTTCTCTTGTATTAAAATTGCAAATTGCGATATGGTGCACGTCTTTCCATGAGCAAACTAAACCGTTAACGCACATCAAATGGGAATAATCGAGGCAAAAATCATTAAATCGATCGAAATTTTGTATACGAAAAAAGTAGGATTTTCCATCTTCCTTCAGCTCTGAAGTCATGTAGAATACATCTTTTTTGTACACGAGATATTTTTTTCCACCGGGACGAATCATAGAGCGGTTATGATGGATGTCCACAAAATCTGATTTGAATACAAGAGAATTATAAATTTTGGAAACGCATCTGTAACGCATTAAAGACTTGACTGGAAGCCACGAGAATATTTCGAAGATTAACTCTTGGGGAATTGACTTCATCTTCTTCTCAGTGTACGTGGAGGCTGGAACCGTGACCATGCTTTACAATATTTTGTAAACCCTATTCCTGTAGTAAATAATTTATTAGTAGAATATTAATATTATATATATAGTATAGTATTTTTTTTTTTATTTCTTTTCCAAATATGGAGTATATATTTATATAAAACAAGAATTGAAGAGAAACCATATTCGAATAGGATAGAGTTTTAAAAAAACGTTGTTTTTATCTACTATTAAAGGATTATAAAATCATCAAATCATTAATTAATACTTATCAAAAAATTAATTTATATTTTTTGTAATTACGCAAAATAATATTTTTGGTAATCTTGCAATGATAAACAACAATACCGGGCATATACATATATTTATCATACTATAAATATTCATTTATGACCTAATAACTTTTATTAGCTTGTATTAAAATTTGTATATCCTCAAGCTCATAATTATGAATTATCATTCCTTTTTTTGCTTTGCTTTATTCATTAGTGTGTTTTGATGTGTTAATGATCAACAATAACTTTGATTTCAAATTTCGGGATTTTTGTCTCGCTCGTTATTTCAATAAATGTGTGATTTATAGATTCTAAGTCTACATAACGTGCAATGCACATACACTAAACTAGTATATACATAAACACGTATGTACATTACCTTAGCCCTTAGGGCCTAGAAGTTTCCTTAGTTTTTTGGTAATATCCTGATTTTCTTTTTTTCTTTAAGCCAATAAAAGTGGCTTACTTTTGTAACAAGAAAAAGGATATAAAAGAGTATATTAATTAGGTGAAATATAATTCTAAAAATGAAAATATATAGCTTAAAAATTCTTGCAACTTTTATTTCCTACTTATTTTTGGAATAGGGCACACTCTCTCTATATATATAGCAAGGCTTTTATACCATTGCTTTCTATCTACTTATAACTATTTACATTCTCCTTTTGTACCCTAGTTTGTTGTGTCTACTCCAGTTGGAAACTCTATTATCGCTAGGAGGATTATCGAGGTGGTATGGTAGAGTTGTTGTCCGTCAGACCTGATAGAGCTAGCTAGGGTTTAAACTTGTTCGATTCTTTTAGTTGATGACGATGATGAATAGTAGCCATTCAACATATTCAGTAGGGTTCAAGATTCGTCCACACGATGATGAACTCATAAACTATCTAATGAAATTCATATGTGGCAAGCCTTTTGATGAATGCGATAACATTAAACAAGTAGACTTGCATCGCTACAGGAATCCACGTCATATATTTGAAGATATGAGTACGTATGTGAATTACTTGTTTACTCCGTTAAAGAAAAAATCTACCGGCAACAAAGATTTTAACAAGAGATCAGAGAAAGGTAAAGCTATTTTGAATAAAAAAGGTTCATTAACCATAGGGTTCAAGAAAAGCTATCGTTTTTGTGATAAAGGTCGTAATTCGGATCAAAGAATCGTGTGGAATATCAAAGAATACTTTCTTAGTGATACTATAGTAGAAGTTTTAAGACAACGTGGTCAAATTAGACACGAGGACTATGTTTTGCGTCGCATTAAGAGGAAGCTTGTCCATGGTCATGATCAGAATAATGACGGAGAGGGAAATATTGGAATCACGAGCCCTGCTTTTGAACAGCCTATGCTAGGATTTCCTAATATGTATATCGAGTACGTCGTCCCACAATCATCTGATCAAGAACGGTCCAAACGTGTTAAGGAGGAGATATGTGACAAGTAAGAGTTGCTCGAGTGATTGAATACCACCACCATCATAGTATGTACTCATTTTGATTCTTGAATTATAGATTAAATTTGACTATTTCCTGAGCTTCTACTTAAGCTATGAATTTTAATCTGTAATAGTAGTTGGTAAATTATTATCCCTTAATACTTATCATGAAGATTTACTTGTAATGGTCTAATAAGTGACCTTATTATATATAAATATTTTTTTACACTATTAATGCACATATATAACCCGTGACGGTAGAGAAAATAGTTAAGGAAATATAAATATGCTCTTTCTAATCATAATTAAGTTTTTAGATGAGATTGTTACACACTTCAACATGACTTACGCTTTATTCATGGATGTTCAGTCAATTGTTGCTTCGTCTCAAGGCATTTCGGAGAGAACCAGCTTGTTCTGACTTCGAGTAGCATTTCAGCCCTAATGATAAATATTGTGAAAATCAATTGAAATTTTCTTGTGGGAATTTGTTATATTTGTTGAGAAGAATAATTTGGTGAGGAAAAAGTTGATTATGGTATGTAAGGAAAAAGAAATGATTATAAGTTGAAGTCTTTTACACGTTCAAGAGGAATTCTCTTTCAGTGAGGGAAAGACCAGTGCTCAGCTGATCAGATCAGGTTTCGAGTTTGAGTCTTGAAAATAGAGAATTTTCTTGAAGGGAGAGCTTCCCTTTTTAACGGAATCTATGCTAGAATTCGAATTAAGGGGGTTATTGGAATGATTATTCTAATTATGTTTGTCCTTTTCCGAAACCTTATTGTAATAATTCTGATAATGCTTGTGATCTTGATAAAGTCAATCAAAGTTATCACGGCCAGAAACTTTTTGACACATAACAAGATCCAATGATGAATCTAACATGGAAGACTGTTCATTCAACAAAATGCATCAATAATCAAGGGAATGAAGGCCAAACTAGAATAATTGACTGAGACTTTTAATGATTTACAAGTTACAGACTTGAAAGGAAGAGCACTCCTACTTACTTTTGGGAGAAATCCTAGACACCTTAGACACCGGATCCTCGGTAGGACTCTTATTTAATAGGCATTAGCGGATTTGAGGTTTTGGGGTTTCTTTCTCTGCATGAATCAAGTTCTTCGACAAGACCATCCCGAATAAGGGCTAATCATAGATTTACTAACAAGTTACGGACTTAGCTAATATTAAAAAACTCCAAATGGACGAAAGAGTAAGTCTCCATTTTTTCACTAATTTTCTCAATTTCTTCAAACTCTCTCCATTTTTTTCTCATGACATCATAACCGATATAGATGTAATCAAATGACATCGTATTACCTTGAAATATAATCTCACCGTCACAAGATGTACACATAAAATAAAAACTTTCTTCTTCTCTAACATCTTTCCATTGTGAAGGAAAGAAAATGGTGTGACTCTCCCAAACATCATTTTGAGCCTTTCCCAAAATCCACAAATGCATGTCTTTGTTGGAATACTTGTTATAGTTCAAGACGACTAATTTTCCCTTCACTTCTGTCACGTTATAATAATGATATTCATAGATATGTGACTCATGTGGTAATGTCAAAATTCTGAAAGTTTCAGCTCTGACATCAAATGCGACAATTTTCAACAGGGAATCACAATAGCCATAATTCAACATATAAATTTGGAAACACACCTATAACGCATTAAAGACTTGATTGGAAGCCATGATAATATTTCTAAGATTAACTCTTGGGGAATTGACTTCATATTCTTGGAGGCTGCTCGAGCCGTGGTCATGCGTTACAATTGTTTGAAAACCCTATTCTTAGAATATATTTATTAGTAGTATATTAATAATATATATATATATATATATATATATATATATATATATATATATATATATATATATATATAAATGGTATAGTATATATTTTTTATTTTCTACGTTTCCTTTCCCTAATCAAATTGGTTAGGATCTTCTATTTCTTTTCTAAATATGGAGTATACATCTAAAGCAAGAATTAAAGAGAAATCACATTCGAATAGAATAGACTTGAAGGTGTATACACCGACAATTAATTTTAAGAGATTTTTATAAAAATATACAGTTTAGTACAAAAAATTATATTTATGTGATCCATATTTTTATATTACACTCGCATAGCCTTTTTTTTCGCAACATTGCTTATACACACAGACTTAGCCCAGTTAGGGGTATTCACGATTTGGTGAAAAATCAAATCAAGCCACAAATTAAATCAAACCGATTAAAAAAATCGACATTTGATTTGATTTGGTTTAAATTTTTAAAACAGAAAATATTTGGTTTGATTTCAATTTATAAAAAAAAAAAAAAAAGAGAGAGAGAGAGAGAGAAAATAACCAAAGCGAACTGATATATTATATACATAAATTTTACAATTATTTGAACATATGATATTAGTTTTTTATAAATAATTATAAATATTCTATACCTTTTAATCATTAGTTTGACTTTAGTCTACTTGTTACACATGCACTACAATACTTTTAAATTCTATTTCTTAAAAAATATGCCCAAATCCAAAACTCTAAGTCTAATTGTCTATATGTTGTGTGACGTATTATTGGTTAATTTTTTTTTCTTCTAAACATCCATCTATGTACCGGCCTCGTGTGGTCGATTTAATTAATTTTAATTTCATTTCTTAAAAAAATATATAACCATCCATTTGTGAACGGTTTTGTTAAAAATAAATATAAAATTATAGATATTAATTATTTTTTATATTAATAAATGAAATAGATTTTCTATTTTTTTATTTTTTAAATTTATCGACCTCGTGAAGTAGGTATTTCTCGAATTTATTTTTTCCAAAATTTTTTTCGACCTTTGGACGTCGGAAAATAATTTTCCCCCGATTTTTCTTCAAATAAACCGACCTCCTAATTAAGGCCGATTTTCGTAAAAAAAATATAAAAAAATATTTCTTGCAAATACCGACCTACGGTGGTCGAAAATTACCAAACCTGAAATGGAGGTCGGTTTTACTGTTTTCTTTAGTAGTGTACTCTTCAATGACTTGCACCCTTTGATTTTCGAAAGATTGACCATTCTATTTAAAGTTGTATATTATTTTTGTGGATGTTAGACATGTGAAGTGGAGTAACCTATATAGTTATGCAGCTTACACATGCTAAAATTTTGGAATAATATTGAAAAATAATAGAAACTTCGGATCGGAAGCATTCATCTTGTGATAGTAGACAGCAATTTATTGATTCATAATGTTCATTTGAAATAGTTGCTTCATGTCTCGTTAGTTTACTATTATCAATTTTATCATTAGCTATGTATAAACCGAAAAACAAAAACAAAGATGGTTTTGGTTTGATTTTATTTTAGAAATTTAAAAATCGACTAAATTGGTTTGGTTTTGGTTATAATAAAAAATCGATCCAAATCGAACCATGAACACCCTTACACACGGTAAGAATACACCATTATACACTAATTGTACGAAATGTATAAACTTTATATAAAATTATAAATAGTGTATAAGAGCTGCTTATACACACTTTTACGCTATAATACAAATTTGTACACCAGTGGATGAGCTAATACGGTGGAAGTGAAATAGAGTAGGAATGAATCCTAGCCATTGGGTTTGTGAGGTATACCAGAAAAAAGGAAGAATTTACATAGAAATTGGGCCAAATTAGGTAAGAAGGTAAAACATGGATAAATTTTAGTAGCATTGTTGCTCTGATAGAGATTGTAATTATCTCTTAATTTTAACCCGTGACAGTAGAGGATTACCCATCCTTCTATCGGATATTCCGATTTTAATATTGAATAGGGTGTGTTGAGAAAATAGTTAAGAAAAATATAAATATGCTCTTTCTAACCGTAATTAAGCTTTATCATGTAATGATGCATATTAGTATGTAATATAAGTTTCTCTATTACCAAAAAAATTAGATGAGATTGTTATAGCACACTTCAACATGACGCTTTATTTGTGGATGTTCAGTCAATTATTGCTTCATCTCAATGCATTTCGAAGAGAACCAGCTTGTTCTGGCTTCGAGTAAAACGATAAATAACTCATCGATGATTCTTCAAGATTTTGAGAAAATCAATTGAAATTTTCTTGTGGGAATTTGTTATATTTGTTGAAGAAGAATTTTAGTGGAAGAAAACAGAGAGATGAGAAGAATAATTTGGTGAGGAAAAAGGTTGATTATGGTACGTATGGGAACATAAATGATTACACGTTCGAATTTTCTGATTGTTTGAATTTTATCAAGAGGAATTCTCTTTAGATCGAGGGAAAAACATAGCAACACTGATTAGAGGTCTCGAATTCGAGTTTCGAAAATAGAGAATTTCTTTGAAAGGAGCGCTTCCCTTTTAAAGGGAATCTATGCTAGATTTCGATAATTCTAATAATGCCTTTGATAATTCTAATAATGCCTTTGCTGCAATACTTTTCATCTTCCTTCAGGTCTGCAGTGTAGAATACATCCTTTTTGTACACGATATATTTTCTTCCCCCAGGACGAATCATAGAGCGTTGATGATGGATGTCCACGAAATTTGATTCAAATACAAGAGAATTATAAAATTTGGAAGCGCACCTATAACGCATTAAAGACTTGACCGGAAGCCATGAGAATATTTCCAAGATTAACTCTTGGGGAATTGACTTTGTTTCCTCATATTTCATCTTCTTTGAAACTGCTCGAGTCGTGGCCATGCCTAACAATAGTTTGAAAACCCTATTCCTAGAGTAAAGTAATTTATTAGTAGTAGTGTATATATATATATATATATTATATAGTATTTTTTTTTAAAAATTTCTACGTTGCCTTTGCCTAATCAAATTGGGCAGTGTCTTCTATTTATTTTTTTCAAAATATGGAGTATACATCTAAAGCAAGAATTAAAGAGAAATCATATTCGAATGTAATAGAATTTAAGGAGTATACACTGAGCATTAATTTTAACACGTGATAGTGGAGGATTCCTCGTCCTTCTATCGGATATTCTACTTCCTTTTAGTTAAGAAAAATAAAAGTATATTATTTCTAACATGTTGAGTTTTTAGATGAGTTGTTTACACTTTAATATAGCTCTTTACAATTTACCCTAGATATTCATGAGTCAATTGTTGCATCTCAACTTATTTCGGAGAGAACCAACTTGTTATGTCTTCAAGTTACATTTCACCCCATAACAATAATTCATCGATGATTCTTCAACATCAGTGGTTCAAATACATATTTCATACCTTGTACAACTTTTGATCGGCTTTCAGATTTCTTTTCGCAGATCTTAGATCTCAAGATTGCTAATTGGGATAAAGACTGCATTATCTGTTGAAGGCAATAAAGAACAAGATTGATTATTGTAGGATTTATGGTATTGAAATTGTGTATAATTTAGCTCATTTGGAAAAGAAAATGGCGGGTTACTAGGCCAAATTGCCATTGATTCGTAGGCTAATGTTGTCTCATCCTGAAGTGGGTGGACAATGATGCTTTGTTTACTGATATGATTTTTGAGATGCCTTTGATAAATCGTCATAATCTCGTTATTCACGAATATCTCGATTTATTGTTCCAGGTATCAAAACTGTGTATCAGGAAAAAACTTTTCTCTTTCTATTGAAACATATTGATACAATCAATTGGTATTTATGTATCATAAAAAATTGTATGTGTATCTGAAAAATTGATGCAATTATTATAAGATTGTATCTGTGTATCAGAAATATTGATAAATTGATACATTTATTATTAAAAAAAAATTGATACAATTTTTTCTGATACCAGATCTATGTATTTGGAAAAAAAAAATTGATACAGTTCTTATAAAATTGTATCTGCGTATTAGAAAAACTGAGAAATTGATACATTTATTATTAAAAAAAAATTATATCTTAAAAATGTGTTATGTTATGTAAATATTAAAACTATTGCTAAGCTACCTAATATAGACCTAAACTATTGTCTTTTATGAAATTTTCTCCAATTTTTATTAGCTCGTATTAAAATTTGTATATCCTCACACTCATAATTATAAATTACCATTCCTTTTTTCCTTTGTTTTATTCATTAGTATGTTTTAATGTGTTATTTCAACAAATTTGCGATTTATAGCTTCTAAGTGTACATACACATGCAATTACATTACCTTAGGGCCTAGAAGTATATATCCTGATTTATTTCTTTTTTTCTTTAAGCCAATAAAAGTGGCTTACTTTTGTGACAAGAAAAGGAAATAACAAAGTATATTAACTGAAATATAATTCTAAAAATGAAGATATATAGGCTTAAGAATTCTTGCAATTTTTATTTCCTAATTATTTTTTAAATAGGGCACACTCTCTCTATATATACAGCAAGGCTTTTACGTTGCTTTCTATCTACTTATAACTTTACATTCTCCTTTGGTACCCTAGTTTGTTGTGTCTACTCCAGTTGAAAACTCTATTATCGCTAGGAGGATTATCGAGGTTGTATGGTAGAGATTGTTGTCCGTCAGACCTGATAGAGCTAGCTAGGGTTTAAACTTGTTAGATTTTTCAGTTGATGATGATGATGAATAGTAGTCGTTCAACATATTCAATAGGGTTCAAGATTCGCCCACACGATGATGAACTCATAAACTATCTAATGAAATTCGTATGTGGCAAGCCTTTTGATGAATGTGATAACATTAAACAAGTAGACTTGCATCGCTACAGGAATCCATGTCATATATTTGAAGAGACGAGTATGGATGTGAATTACTTGTTTACTCCATTAAAGAAAAAATCTACTGGCAACAAAGATTTTAACAAGAGATCAGAGAAAGGTAAAGTTATTTTGAATAAAAATGGTTCATTAACCATAGGGTTCAAGAAAAGCCATCGTTTTTGTGATAAAGATCGTAATTCGGATCAAAGAATCGTGTGGAATATCAAAGAATACTTTCTTAGTGATACTATAGTAGAAGTGTTAAGACAACGTGGTCAAATTCGACACGAGGACTATGTTTTGCGTCGCATTAAGAGGAAGATTGTCCATGGTCGTGATCGGAATAATGAAGGAGAGGGAAATATTGGAACGTCTTGTCTCCAATATCAAAAACAAGTTAATTTTTGTTCAAATCATCAAGAGATAACGAGTCATGTTTTTGAACAGCCTATGCTAGGATTTCCTAATATGTATATCGAGTACATCGTCCCACAATCATCTGATCAAGACCGGTTCAAACGTGTTAAGGAGGAGATATGTGACAAGTAAGCCTTGCTCGAGTGATTGAACACCTACACCATCAACCGATAGGTTGAGGGTTCGAGTAGCTGAAGGGGAAGTGAGAACACTATTGATCCTCTGGTTGGGGAAAAGAAAAACTTCGTTCATAGTATGTACTCATTTTGATTCTTGAATTATAGATTAAATTGACTATTTCCTGAGCTTCTACTTAAGCTATGAATTTTAATCTGTAATAGTAGTTGGTTAATTATCTATCATCCTTTAATACTTATCATGAAGATTTACTTTAAAAAAAAAAAAAAGATTTACTTGTAATGGTCTAATAAGTGACCTTATTATATATAAATATTTTTTTACACTATTAATGCACATATATAACCCGTGACGGTAGAGAAAATAGTTAACGAAATATAAATATGCTCTTTCTAATCATAATTAAGTTTTTAGATGAGATTGGTATACACTTCAACATGACGTACGCTTTATTCATGGATGTTCAGTCAATTGTTGCTTCGTCTCAAGGCATTTTGGAGAGAACCAGCTTGTTCTGACTTCGAGTAGCATTTCAGCCCTAATGATAAATTTTGTGAAAATCAATTGAAATTTTCTTGTGGGAATTTGTTATATTTGTTGAGAAGAATAATTTGGTGAGGAAAAAGTTGATTATGGTATGTATGGAAAAAGAAATGATTATAAGTTGAAGTCTTTTACACGTTCAAGAGGAATTCTCTTTCAGTGAGGGAAAAATCAGTGCTCAGCTGATCAGATTAGGTTTTGAGTTTGAGTCTTGAAAATAGAGAATTTTCTTGAAAGGAGAGCTTCTCTTTTTAACGGAATCTACGCTAGAATTCGAATTAAAGGGGTTATTGGAATGATTATTCTAATTTTGAATTTGTCCTTTTCCGAACCCTTATTACGACAATTCTAATAATGCTTGTGATTTTGATAAAGTGAAGCAAAGTTATGACGGTCGGAAAGTCATTCAACTAATTTTCCATACAAACATCAATTGATAATCTTAAAGAAACATTAATGCAACCTTTTATAAAAAGCAAAAATATAATGATAATGTAAAAAATTATTCAACGATTCTATCGTGAAAATTATAAACAAACTAAAGGAAAATAAAACGAATACAAGTTCCAAATGCATGCAGTTTAATCTTGGAGATTAGTAGTGCAAAGTTTTCCCAAAAAGAAGAGATTTTCTACGTAACAATAAATGTTGTAGAACGAACATTTTTCACCAATTTTCTCAATTTCTTCAAACTCTCTCCAATTTTTTCTCGTGACATCATAAACGATATAGATCTTATCAAATGACAATATTGTATCAACTTGAAATTCATAAAATGTACACATAAAATAAAAAAATTGCTTGTGCTCTAACATTGCCTTTCCATTGTGAAGGAAAGCGAATGATGTGACTCTCCCAAACATCATCATTTTGAGCCTTCCCCAAAATCCACAAATGCATGTCTTTGTTGGAATACTTGTTATAGTACAAGACGGCTAATTTGCCCTTCACTTCTATAACGTTATAATCAGTATATTAATTGAGCCGTGAAGTATGTGGGGATGTCAAAAAGTTTCAGCTTTGACATCAAATGCGACTATTTGCAAAGGGGAATTCAACATATAGATTACTGTACCCCATAGAGAAATAAAGTGTCAACCAAAGCTTATATTTTTTTTCTTGTGGTTCAAAACCAATTGAACATACTCGGCCACACTCACCACCATAATTATCTCTCATAACAAGCTCTTTTGGGCACGAAAGAAATCTTACTTCTCTTGTATTGAAATCGCAAATGGTAATATGGTGTACATCTTTCCATGAGCAACTCAAACCGTTAACACACATTAAACGAGAATAATAGGGGTTATGATCAAAATTTTCATATGAAAAAGGGAGGCTTTTCCATCTTCCTTCGACTCTGTAGCGTAGAATACATCCATTTTGTACATGAGGTATTTTTTTTCCACCAGGACGAATCATAGAGCGACAATAATGGATGTCCACGAAATTTGATTCGAATACAAGAGAATCATAAATTTTGGAAGCACACCTGTAACGCATTAAAGACTTGACTGGAAGCCATGAGAATATTTCGAAGATTAACTCTTGGGGAATTGACTTTGTGTCCTCATATTTCATCTTCTTCGAAGCTGCTCGAGCCGTGGCCATGCCTTACAATTGTTTGAAAACCCTATTCTTAGAATATATTTATTAGTAGTATATTAATACTATATAGTATAGTATTGTATATATTTTTTATTTTCTACGTTTCCTTTCCCTAATCAAATTGAGTAGTGGCTTCTATTTCTTTTATCTAAAGCAAGAATTTAAGGTGTATACACTGACAATTAATTTTAACACGTGATAGTGGAGGATTCCCCGTCCTTCTATTGGATATTCTACTTCCTTTTTTTTTTGGATATTCTTGTTTTAATATCAAAATAAGGTGTGTTGAAAATATAATAATGAAAAATAAAAGTATGCTCTCTTTTTAACCGTTTAAGATTTACACACTTCAATATAACGCTTTACTCCTAGATGTTCAATCAATTATTTTGCCTTAACATATTTCGAAGAGAACCAGCTTGTTCAGGCTTTGAGTAACATTTCACCTCATAACAATAACTCTTCGATGATTTTTCAACATCAATCGATTTGAATCTTCATCCTAGTCATGAATAGGTCTCACTCCCTTTTGAAGAGAAAGGAAGAAATTATCAGGAATTGAAGAGTAATAAAAGGTCTTAACTTTAGACCTTTATTAATTAGACCTAGGTTAATTATTATATTTACCAAATTACTAATTGCTAATACTTATAAAAAAAATATTCATAATTATCTAATATGTGATCTGATTGTGTTAATATTTTGTACGTCTCTTCCTTATAACTTAAACAAATAAAAATGACCATGTTTCTCTTTAGTTAGACAGACCAAAACTAAATTTGGTCCAAATTTGGCCATGTTTTATTGTCTACTAGTGATGCTTTGCACAGACCAAACCTTGGAACTTGGTTTTTGGCACTCAAATTGCCAACATTTTCAAATTTGTTTTGTCATTTTCATTTATACTACTTATATATTTTGCTTGTGTACTTCGTCTTACAAATCCAAAAAAAAATGATATTAAAGAATAAAAATAAAGGAATATTTATCGCTTTATTACAATTTCTGTTGGTATATTATACTATCATTGTTGGTATCATAAGTTTCTTGTATTTTAGTAGAATATGAGTTTATGTACGAGTTAAAAGGCTTTTTTGTGAAATAAAAAAGGCGATATTCCTAATGAAAATAATAATTAGAAAAATAAATTTTATAAGTTGCAGTGCACACTGATTGTCTCCTTCTTATCCCCAACCGTGACACCCCTCCGCCACTACCTCTTGCCCCTCCTCTATCCTCCCACCACCACCCTCATTTAACCCAGCTTCCCTACTCCCACCACATCCTACCTCGTACACGATCCTATATATAATGTTTACATAAAGGAATATAAATAATTTTAGAATAATATTTATTACTTGGAGTTTATAAGCATTATAATCCCTTTCCATCCCTACCCCTTACCTCCTACCCCCCCCCCCCCCCCCCCCCCCCCCCCCCCCCCCCCCCCCCCCCCCCCCCCCCCCCCCCCCCCACCTTATTTAACCCAACTCCCGTACCCCTCCCTATAAAACATTAAGTAGGAGCATGTTTTAGCTATTTTATATATATTCTTTGTTTGTATCTGAACAATTATAATATTACCTATGATTGAAATGTTTGTAGTATTCAAAAAACAATAACTACAAAAGGTAAAAAGAAAAAAATAATTAATTTGTCTTGAACTTCTAAAATGATAAATAATTCGAGACAATTATTTTTAAAAGTCACAATAGATAATTTAAAACGATAAAGTACATGATAGTGACTAAATCAAAATTTTTGTTAAGGGTATTTAATATTTAATATATATGTATAAAAAATAATTTTTGACTTATATATTTCGTATAATTTTTTGATTATATATATATAGTATAACTTTTTGACAAAAAATGTTTCACTGGCCACTTTTATTACATGGGCTGTGGCTATGCCAATGGTACATAATTAATCAAACTGACAGCTTATCTTTCGATGGAAAGAAAAGTAGACCACTTAATTAATTAATAAGACAAAATTGTTAGACTTTAGACTAGCTTAAGAATTAATCAAATCTTACATGTTAATTAATTATTTGACCTTTGTGTATTGCATGACAGAATTAAGTATAGTAATCAAATTGTTAATCTAATTTATTGCGTGACAGAACTATGATTATCAAATTGTTAAATCTAATTTTATGCTTATCTATCTAATCTCACAACTACTCCAATCACTTTGGTTTGTGAAATATAGAGACACTTCCCCTATTTTTCTATCATTTGTCTCCCTATATTCTCTCTTGATAATTTTTTATCTTTATTTTTGTACAAATTTCATTGAAAACACATTCCTATATTTTTTTCAAAATTTAAATTTTAAGTATCTAATAGAAGTACTTCATTATGTGTTTAGGTGTTTAATTGATTTAAATTCTGGAAAAAAAATTGCGCGTGTTCTAAAGCATTTATTAGGTAATTAAGTTAATCACGTACAATATTTTATCTCCTTTAAGTATACACGTCAGTCTCAATTGAATAAAGCCTAACACTACTAGAAATAAAGATTTTTCCCATCGCGAATCAATGAAAAATTTGTACCATAAAACATGATTTTTCCATTGAACCAACTCGCTGGAAAAATGCATGGTAGGAAAAAAACTCTCGCTGAAACACTGAGACGCTTCTTAAAATTTACACTACTATTTTTTCTTTTCTCACTGAATCAATCAAACTCTTTCTTATGTATCGAGGATCATCGAAATAAGCAAGAATACTATTTTGACGGAATATATCATTTACATGGATTTCAATCGAGATACCTGAACAGGGCATGCATTAGTTCATTCTCGAGTTCTTGAATCGAGTGTAGTGAAATGATGAATTTATTTCTTCGCCTTTTTGACAATAAATCAAAATTCTCGTGGAGAATAGGCGAATATACGAGATTATACTGATCAGTACATATGATTCGACTAAGGTCTAATATCTACGAAAATAGCCACCGAATAATTTTTAGTGAGTAATTTCAATGAAAAATAGTGATTTTCTAGTAGTGTGAAGTTTTGCAACTTATTGAGATAAATAAATATAATTAAAGAAATAACATATTTTAAATAATTAACTTATCTACGTAATGAACACTCGAGTCGAGAATGTGTGTAACCCTCTTTCTAAGTCTTCCCATCCGCGTTTAGACCATTAAATATATCAAAAAGTCACCTCCAAAAAAATACCCCATTTTCCAAGTTATTTCCTTTCTTGATTCACTTTCCACACTTATTTATAAGAAAATTTTCATCAAAAAACAAAACCCAATTCATCATTTGACAAATTTTTTTTTATTAAAATCATGGGTCATATGGGTGGTTACAATAGAGTAATTGGAAGAAAAAAGTGCTATGGAATCAAGCTAAATTCAAGAAAATTTTCAGTCCAAAGACTACATGTTAAGTTCTTGTATTTATTCAAGATTTTGAAGAAATCATTGAAGTTTTCTTATGGGAATTTGTTAAATTTGTTGAAGAAGAATTTTAGTGGGAAAAAACAAAGAGATGAGAAGAAGAATTTGGTGAAGAAAAAAGTTGATTATGGTATGTATGGGAATAATAGAAATAATGATTATGAGTTGAAGTGTTATACACGTTCGAATTCGTTTTATGCTGAAGCTATTGCTGATTGTTTGGATTTCATTAAGAGGAATTCTATTTCTATTGAGGAAAAAACAGTTCTTTGCCATGAAACTTGAATGTTGAGAGGTCTCGAGTTCGAGTTCTGAAAAATAGAGAATTTTTCATAAGGTTGAAGGTTGAATAGATCTCAAGTCTAACAAGAGGTTTCAAGTTCGAGTTCTAAAAATAGAGATATTTTCAGAAGGTTGAAGGTCGAAAAGATTGTAAGTCTAACCAGAAGTCTCGAGTTTGGGTTCTGAAAATAGAGAAATTCCCAAAAGGTTGAAGGTTGAAAAGATCGCAAGTCTAACAAGAGGTCTCGGGTTCGAGTTTTGGAAATAGAGAAATTCCCAAAAGGTTGAAGATTGAAAAGATCGCAAGTCCAATAACAAGAGGCCAAAGGTTCGAGTTCTGGAAATAGAGAAATTTCCAAAAGTTGAAGATTGAAAAGATCACAAGTTTAACGAAAGGTCTCGAGTTTGAATCTTGAAATTTTACCTTTAATTAGCTTTACGAGAATTTGAATTAATCAGATTAGTGGATTTCGTCTTGTAAATATTAAGATTAGTATATATTTCCACCTTAATTTCTTTATTTCTCTCTCTTTAATGTTGTGTTTTTTGGGGGGTTGTTTGATCATATAATACCCCTTAGATTTAATTCAGGTGAAAATTGCTTGGTTTGAGATTTGAGATATATAGAACAAATTTTTGTGTGTTTTTTATTTGTCTTTTTCTTGATGTCTTTGTTTGTACATTGGATGTACAGTTCTGCCTGTCCTTGTGTTTCCTCCTCTTCTTGAATGATTGGAAGTGTGGTGGACCTTTCAAGGAAAGAAAGGAACAAAATTACAATGAAAATAGGACAAGTTATTGGTATATGCAACAACATATTAGTGTATGTTCATAAATGAATTTGGAGAGAGTAGTATGTACGTGGTCTTACTCTTGTCTGAAAAAGGTAGAGAGAAACTCTATTTATGCAATATATATAATTTTTAGGGAATCATAGCGAGAGTTGCGGGTTCTTGCCGTTTCATGAGTGTTAGCTCACGTTCATAACTCCTTTAACACGAGTCCTAGTCAATGCTTTGAGGTTCGTTTATCGACTTCGCTTGCGATTTGCACAACTGCTCCTCCAGAATGGCTGGTAATACCACTTAAGGGCGAATAGACTGTCCACTCAGTGCCTCTACCCACTTCAACTAAAGCTGAGCTTAATAGGAGTAAAGAACTTGGATAAAACTGTCTTCTATCTGTTGCCATGAAATATATAGGTAGGAATTGTTTTATGCTTGAAAAGCCCGTTTCGTGCCTCCAACAGATTTTCGAGAAGTCAATTCTCTCTCTCGATCTAGATCTGCTTTATCGACAAGAGCTCTTAATGAATGAAGCTCAATAGTTGACAATCTGATTTCATCTTGTTAGTAGAGGTTCGATTTCCTTTCTTGTAATCTCCTCTCTCATTTCACTAAAAAAAATGCAAATAAAAAAGGCAACATAACTTCTGGGAAAAGGGAATCAACATATGGCTTCATTGTATCTTGTTGTTTTGCTGCCTTATTTTCTTGCAATTCTACTTCAAAAATTTCTTTTCTTTTGAGCTGCAGGTCTATCAAAAACAGTTTATCCTCTCTCCAAAGATAAAAATAAAATTTGTGTTTATTTTACTATTCTTAGACCCTACTTATAAATTACACTCAATATATTATTATTGTTATTGGAATCAACATATGACCCCACCATTAATTATTTGTCTTACTTTTCATATAACTTAATTCTACTTATTATTAGACAATTTGACATGTAGATGAGGGAAGTTTCTTAGTAGGTATAGGTGAAGATTCAAAAGATTATGCTGACCACCTAACTAAAGGCAATTATTTTGACCATAACTAAAATAAACAAAAGTTGTATGAAAAAAAGGTTCCAATTGCAACTTTTTGGGGTTGAAAATTGATACTCATCTTATTTTCTAAACTTTGGGAAAGTTCACTAGTTATGTCTCCATGATGATAATCACTTTTGCTTTAATTAGTCAATTGTTGAGAATAAAGTCTCTTTATCTTTAATCATGATTTCATAGAATATTTACTTTATATAATAATAATAGTATATGAATCATCACATTTTTATTTAATTAAGCCCATCCAATATATTGTTATTATACTAAATAGAATAAAAGTAAAAATTAAGTTATATTATATACTCCCTTCATTTCAAAATGAGTGACCTATTTTGACTTGTCATGAAGTTTAAGAAAATAAAGAAGACTTTTGAATTTTGTGGTCTTAAATTAAAGATATGTTAAATGTACTAAAATGCCCTTTAATCTTGTGGTCTTAAACATGCCTGGTGGAAAGTTAGAATTAAAGAGTTACTAAAAAGGGAAAGGGTCATTCTTTTTTAAACGAACTAAAAAGGAAAGTAAGTCAAACAAATTGAAACAAAGGGAGTAAATAATAACAGTCATATCTTATTAGTACTTCCTCCATCCATTTTTACTTGTCACTATTCTGCTTCTTGAGGTCAAACTACATGAATTTTGACTAAAATTTTAAGATATATTTTTTCATCATATTAATATGAGAAAGATTACAACTTATAGCATTTTTTATATAGTTTTCGACCATCTAAATTTTAAATTTAAAATGTTAAATTAATCTACTTCAATTTAGCTTTGAAGTTTAGTCAAATTAACTTTAATAAAACGAAATGTTACAAGTAAAAATAGACGAAGAGAGTGTCATTTAACATATTACTGTACTTCTACAAGTGGAGTTTAAAAAAGATAAATAC
This sequence comes from Jaltomata sinuosa, assembly GCA_003996215.1. Lineage (NCBI taxonomy): Eukaryota > Viridiplantae > Streptophyta > Magnoliopsida > Solanales > Solanaceae > Jaltomata > Jaltomata sinuosa. The sequence goes on along the minus strand of QJPP01007311.1, from coordinate 151,129 downwards.
GTACACAGACTTACCTAAAGTTAGAAAGACTATTTCTGATAAAACTATAAGTTCTCTAACAAGTTTAAAACCTATTTTCCACTAGTGTAGACATGATCTATATGAACCGTTTTCTGTCATTGTATCCTAATATTAACTAAGTCTGATTGCTATTAAGAATTTGTGTAGATCTTTTGAGACGACTTCATCCAATATGATTTTAGGTCTACCTCGTCCCGACAAATGTGAACTCATGACAAAGTAACAAGAAAATATATAAATTGTCAACGTTGGAAAAAATGCAGAGTAATCATTTTAACCTCCTTAACAATTATGATTTGGTTTTAGTACTAATAGACTACCATCTGTCCCCTTTTCAAAGAAGAAAAGGAAAAAAACAGCCTTTTTCACATTTTGAATTTATATCAAAGACCATTTCAACTTTTGTGTCAAATGTTTTCCTCAATGTGAGCTCTTGGAGAAGGTTGACTTGTTATCCCTAAAGTAATTTTTTTCTGCCGAGTGACGGTCCTTCAATTCGATACAATCGAATTATTAAGGTTGGGTTTCGTTCCTGCTCGATCAAAATGTTTACAGATTATCTCTTTTTGTACAATTATTTAATAAATGATCATCTTTTTTTGGGGGTAATTTATGAATATTCTAGATTACAATCTAAAAGTTCCTTTCGAGGAAATTGAAAATACTATGAAAAAAGTTAGTCGTGGTCTAAAATTTTGTAAGTTACTACAAACTTTAAATGTTAGTCTAATATTTTGTTTGTGAGGTTGAGCAATATATAAGCAAATATTAGATCTGTGTCTACTTAAAATAATAATTTTCCAATAACTACATTTGTACAACTTTTAAAATTAAAATCTAAATAATTTATACTGAGTATTCTGTTGTAAAATCTAAATAACAACCTAAAATATTACTCTCTTCATCTCAATTTACGTGGCACCATTCGAAATTCAAACAAGTTTTTCTTTGATCATAATTTTCTCATATATTTTTTAAATATTTTGAATTGTCAATTATTGTGATTTAAGTACTCTTTAGATAATTTTCAAATATATATGTTTTATTTCAATTTTTTTAAAAATATTTCATGTCCAAATTTACAATCAAAATTAAATTGTGTGACTTAACGCGGTCTACTTTTTCTTTGTCCTTTGTTTTTGGTTTGAATTTGGCGCCAAATCCCCCCCAAAGAATGAAAATGTGAAAAAGCCGAACCCGCCAAAAATCCGACCCATTTAAAACCAATTTCTGACCCGTAACTATTGGACAACTGTCATAAAGATCCACTCCAGAAATCCCAAATCATACAAAGTCTCCGCCGTCGCCGCCACCAACCACCACCGTGTCCACCGTCGCCAATGGCCGCCGACAGTCAAACCCTAAAAACCAACGTCTGCATCATCGGCAGTGGTCCGGCAGCTCACACCGCCGCCATATACGCCGCACGCGCCGAGCTAAAACCGATCCTTTTCGAAGGATGGATGGCCAATGACATCGCGCCAGGTGGACAGCTCACAACCACCTCCGAGGTCGAAAACTTCCCCGGTTTCCCTGAAGGGCTCGCCGGCGGCGAACTCATGGACAAGTGCCGTGCACAATCCGTACGGTTCGGTACACAGATCTTCACTGAAACAGTAAACAAAGTTGATTTATCTGTTAATCCTTTCAAGGTAATTTCAAATGAAAGTACTGTACTTGCTGATGCCGTTATTATAGCTACCGGTGCTGTAGCTAAACGCCTCGAATTCCCCGGATCTGGTGATAGTGCAAACGGCTTCTGGAACCGGGGGATCTCGGCTTGCGCTGTGTGTGACGGCGCAGCTCCGCTCTTCCGTAACAAGCCGTTGGCGGTGATAGGTGGCGGAGATTCAGCGATGGAAGAAGCTACATTTCTAACGAAATACGGTTCGAAAGTGTATATTATTCATAGGAGGGATGAATTTAGGGCATCGAAGATAATGCGAAATCGGGCATTGAGTAACCCTAAGATAGAGGTGATTTGGAATTCTGCGGTTGTTGAGGCGTATGGAGAGAAGGTTTTGGGTGGATTGAAGGTGAAAAATGTGGTTAATGGAGAGGTATCGGATTTGGAAGTTTCGGGTTTGTTTTTCGCTATTGGGCATGAACCTGCTACGAAGTTTTTGGATGGACAGTTGAAGTTGGATGGTGAGAGGTATGTTGTGACCGAACCAGGGACGACGAAGACGAGTGTTAGAGGTGTTTTTGCTGCTGGTGATGTGCAAGATAAGAAGTATCGACAAGCTATTACTGCTGCTGGTTCAGGTAGTGATCCTAATTTACAACTTCTCTATTTGTATTGTTTGATGAATGTCGTAGAGTTGAAATTACAACCATGTTGTCTCCAGTGGCGTAATCAGGATTTTCACTAAGGGGTGTCTAACATAATGGGGTAAACCTACGAAAAAATCAAGGGGAGTCATATATAGTGTATATACATAGAAAAAGAATTTTTTAGCTCGTTACACAATGTAATTTTCCGACAAAAGGATACATGTGACTCTGTCACTGGCTGTCTCACCCCTTTTTTAAACAAGAAAACTAAGCCTCAATCCAAGCTAGTCCGAGTCTCGGGCTATACAAATCCATTTCATTCCAATAATCAAAAGTTTGTTTTTAGGACAAAATGGCAGTTCTCTGAAGTTAAGGATTCCTAATTTAATTTTAGTAATTATATACCTTATTGATTATTTATGTAACTTATGTATTTATTATGTGCGCTTGCGGAGAAGCATTACTTGTTGAAAATGGATATACAGACACATTGCTTATGTTGGTATCGGTCTACATATTTCCAGAGACATTCTTCAGTTGTCTAATTTACTCTTATTTGTATGAATGGTTTCAGAAAACTGAAAGGAGAAGACCTTAGAGCTATTTGCAAGTACATGGTTGTGACAATCATTGAAATTATCCAAAATCCAATTTTTTGAAATTAAATTATGGCTTCGTTTTGTTTTACTTACTCTAATTTGATGATTCTCTACAGTAAATTAACTGTTAAGGATTGAACGATATTCTGTCCTTCTAGGAAATAATGAACAGATGTCAGCAATTTGACTCTTTATTTTCTGAGCTGGAAGTAAAGCATCAATTTTTTTTTAAAAAGGATGCTGCTTTGATAACAAGTGCACAAGGATTACGGTATGCGGCCTTGGTAGGTTCTGAGAATAAGGAAGCACTTTCTATCATATTAAGAAAGAGCTTCGGAGAAAACATTGTCCATTGCAATAGTTGCAGTAGCCTGCTTTTTTGTTAATTGGATCCCCTATCTCTACTTCTGAAGGAAGGTTGGTTGGCTCTATCAAACAAGGGTTAGGTTATCAAAGTTTTAAAAAAAGAAATTCTCAAAAGCTATTCAATTAGTAGCTTCAAGCCATGATACCGACTTCCAGGAGACGTCATAGATGTAATAAAAGAAGCGATGTTTCCATTTAACAAAAGGTAGTGTAGTGGTTCAAAATGTCGATCGGGGGAAAGTTCTATCCTAGTTATAATTTAGTAAATGGAACTCCTCAATGCCATTTAAGAGAGAATGAGAAGAAAAGTATCATATAAGAGTAACCAGAAATACATAATGAATACACATGGAAATTGATTAAGAGGGGAATGAAGCATCATGCTGTTCCTAGTATAACCATCAATTTTCTTTATGCATTGTTAATAAGGATTAGTATGTTCTTGGGAAGTCGTTGTGGAAGAGAGTTTCTTTTGCAAGGTCACTTGATTATGGTTTAAATTTTGCCCAAGATTTGCTGGACAATGAGTGAAAAATCACCTCCAACTAAAGAGAAATGGAAAAACAATCCTTATTAAACAATAAATATTTAGCCCTTGATATTAATCAAAAAGATTTTTTCTGTAGTCCATTATGATGCTATCTTGTAAGGATTGCTTGAGCAGAGAGCAACTTCCCAAGACAGGTAAAAGGTTTTTTCAACTCAAGGGAATAGTACAGTACATTGATATATCTATAAGCAAATAGTTCTCGGAAAATTGTTTTCAATTCCCTAGTGCTGGATAGTTTTGGGTGGTGAAAGTATTTCAGCACAATATAATGATCACCAATATATCCTTCCAACAATTTATGTCTTTTTAACTTGTGTCCTGATTTCTTATCTTGGCTAGTGCTACTGATACCAAATGTGGAAGGAAAGTATACAAATGGAAACTTACAAATTTTATTAAAACATAAGAGATACAGCGGGAAGCTTTACATAGGGAGAGAAGAGGGTTTCAGAATATTAGGGTTAATTTTCTGATGCCTCTTACTCCTAAATTTTTATCCTTTTATAGAGCAAGGATAGATAGGAGAGTGCATCTTAAATGTACACTTGGAGGGTTGTGATTTTGCCGACACTACAGTAGTCGATAATGTTATTCTTCTTTTTAAAAGAAGGTTGGTGGCTTGTCGTCTTCTTTTTTATAAGAGACTACTTTTCTTGATTCCTTTTTAGGAACAGTAAATTGCCTCTTGGGAAAAGCAATTCTGGTTCTTTGAACCTCTACTTTCCCCAAAGGTCATTCTCCTGTTCTTAATAGGAGTCAAGATAGGCTGCTGCTATTCCCGTAGGGTCTAGCATGTCTCCATTATCGTTTTCCGATGTAACTTCTTCTAAGAGAAGCATAATGTCTTCTTCATTTGACTGATCATTGTCCATCTCTTGGAGGGCTTTCTTTAATCTTTCCTTAAGCACATTCTTTGATGGCAAAGTTGAGGCTGCTTTGGGCGATACCTTAGCTGGAGTTTTGGATACCACTTTGGGGATCCATCCTCGAATTTTGATCTCTTTAGAGAGATATTTGATTCTGTCTTGGCAAAGTTCCAGGATATAATATAAGAAATTCTTTTCTTAATAAAATATTTACACATTTTAACGTGTTCTGGGAGTGTGGAGATTTCTTCCTTGACTTCGAATTCATCAAACCTGTTGAGGAAGAATATCTCTGTTTCCTCCAAAATAGTTCCACCATTCGTAAAACCATCTGAGAATAATTGATTTGACCATTTCTGGACAGTACTTGACGAACCAGGTGTGTCCTGGTCTGATATACAAAAAATTGAACCATGCATTCTTGTAGTCATGCCAATTATAAGTCTGTGGCTTATGAGGCATAGACAACGCGATGGGAGTAAGGAGGTGGTCTATATACCATTCTGATGGAGATAAGACCCTTTTGATAGTGAATCTAGAGAAACTGATATACTCTGGATTCTTTTCACTCATGGTGTGTTCAATGATAATAGACTCTGTGTCTACTAGTATGGCTTCAAAATATCTTTGGGACTTGAGTGGATTATCTGTATCCACGAAATTGTCGTTCAAGTATACTGGTTTAATAAGACTAGGAATCGGGGTTCCTTCATATTGTTTGTCTATAGCCAGTATTGGCAAAACTTGCTTTGTTAAGAATTCAAATTCTTCTTTTGGAGGAGATATATCAGGCTTTTTTCCCGATGTTGGTTTGACTGCTTGTGCAAAGGTCTCTGGGGCCTTCATTGTGTAACTTTCTTTGGTTTGTACCGAAGAAGATGATGTTTCATGCTCAATCTTTTGATTGATCAGCTTGGTAGGTGTAGGACCCTGTAATTTTGGGTATTCTGCTAGAGCAGTATACCTGTTTTGGAATTCCATCCTGGGATTTGTTCCTGGTGGAACATGTGGTCTCTGTGGTAATCTTGAGAGAGGGAGCCCGAATGGTCTAGCCATTTGTTGTGGTTTCTGAGGTGAATCTGGCTTCAGGGGCCTCATACTGGGCCTCATTGTTTCCCTGTAAAAATTCTCTTGTTAAGAAATCTCGCAGGGAGTTTTCTTCTCCTTTTATAAAATCGATTTGAAAATCAAAGCTAGATAGTAGAGTTTGCCATTTAGCAAATACTTGTTTTGAAACAAGATTTTTCACATCTTTTTGTAAAATTTTATTTAGCAGATTGGCAATTCACTCTAAGTAAAAATTCTTTGTTAATCAAGTCGTCTTGAAATTTAGTGATACATAGCACTATAGATAAGACTTCCTTTTTAACAGTAGAGTAATTTTTTTGGTTTTACATTTGTTCTTTCCTAGAGTTATCTTGGCTACGGGATCACCATTAACAGGTCTAGACGCCCTCCTGGCTTAACGACCTTTAAATCGGGCTAGCCAACGTATGCACCGAGTACTTTCCTTCCAAAAGATTTTTTCTGTAGTCCATTATGATGCTATCTTGTAAGGATTGCTTGAGCAGAGAGCAACTTCCCAAGACAGGTAAAAGGTTTTTTCAACTCAAGGGAATAGTACAGTACATTGATATATCTATAAGCAAATAGTTCTCGGAAAATTGTTTTCAATTCCCTAGTGCTGGATAGTTTTGGGTGGTAAAAGTATTTCAGCACAATATAATGATCACCAATATATCCTTCCAACAATTTATGTCTTTTTAACTTGTGTCCTGATTTCTTATCTTGGCTAGTGCTACTATTCTCTCCTGTCACATTTATCCCAAGGAAAAGAAAGTCTTCCCATCTAAATTCTAAAGTGGAAACTTTTATCGTTTCTCCTAGTCCAATATTATACTACACACATATTAAAGTAGATCGGTTTTACACAATTCTGCACTTTCTGAAATCTAAATTGTGACCTCTCATCTGTCTAAGCATAATTTGCACTCTTATACCAACCATTTGATTCTATGATCTTCTGATATCATCCTACTTATATGAGGTTTCTATGCCAACTTAACAAACGTCAAGCAGTGCATTTGTTCAGTTTGGCACCTTTTAGTGCTAACCCTTGACTTCCAAAACTATTAAATCATTCTTGCTCTTATAAAGAGTACTATCGTTAACCAAATCTAGAACTGTTAATAGTACCATTTATAATCTTTTTTATGCCTTCGGCTTTCATAGGTGGCCTTTGTTCTTTATGACACAGTGAGTCCAGCAGACCAGTTTCATCATGCTCAAACTTTTACATAGTGTGCATGAGATATGTTGTCAATCTTGATATCTGAGGTCTTTCAATTTTATGCAAATTTCATATTTGTTGTCAGTTCGCCACGATGTCAATGCTGGTGAGATCGCATATGGTCTATTAATCGCTATTTGCAATTCTAATAGGATTTCTGAGTGTGTGTTATAGAAGTCCTTTCTAGAATTGTCTTAAGATTGTGTTGATTGGTTCCGGATATTTTCTGGGTGATTATTTTGGTGCACTTGCAAAGTTAGTGATTTTATTTGAAAATACTTGTTTTGCAGGATGCATGGCAGCCTTGGATGCAGAGCATTATTTGCAAGAAATTGGTGCCCAAGAAGGAAAGAGTGATTGATAGTATGGCCGCCTTGCCACGAGAGAACAGGGATTTGCTTAAATTCCATATCTGTTCAAATAAATTATTGGCATCATGAATTTTATGGATGCGATAGAAAACTATTTTGTATCGATTGTACAAACCATTGGTCTCCTCTCTGTACCAGGAGATTGGATTAGTTTGTTGGATGCAGTGTCTAGCATCATCAGCATTATTGCTATCCTATATTCTGGCCAACTGGTCAGTCTTTCATGCTTTTACAGATGATGTAATTTAGTATTAGCCTATTCATGTAGTGTTGGCTTTGACTTTTGGAATCTGTTATCATCTTTTGTTTAATATGTTTAGGTGATCGTACCTTGTTATTGATGTTATGGTTCCTTCCATTAGTTGTCATGTTTTTTCTTCACTGTCATTTTTTCCCTCTCTATTACTGCTTTGATTTGCTTCACTTGAGCTGAGGGTCTTTCGGAAACAGACTCTCTACCACCAACAAGAGATAGAGGTAAGATATGCGTACACTCTATCCTCTCCAGACTTCACTTTTTTGGATTCCACTTTGTATGTTGTTGTTGTTGTAATTGTGTAAGCAAGATTGAATTGTGTTTAATTAATTTTGAATGACTTGAAAGTGAAGAACATCTATGAACTGAGGCGGCAAACCATCCATTTTTGTAGTCCCTTGTAATATGTCAACAGAAAAAAAGATTTGTTTTGGATTTTTGGTCCAGAAAAATTGAGCCCTAGATGAAAAGGGTCGATACTACATTATTTTATCCAAATTCCTCCAAGTGACCCTATATTGACTCGGTTAATTTAATGTATCATTTTGATTTTTTTTTATTTGAAAATTAACTGACGAAGCAAACATATGCCATGTATTTACCTAAAATAGCGAGCTTAAAAAAATTACAATACATAGCGAGAGTTTGGATTTTATCTGTTTCGTTTTGTATTTGTTCGTCTGGAGTTGTATTGATTTACTCCGTATCAGTGTATCAATTTCCTTTGTATATGTTCGCTTTGATACAAAGTAAAGTGATACACTGAACTACTACTACCTTTGGGTTAACACGAACTCAACAGTGTTTGTACAGATCATGTATATGGATTAAGAAATTCATTCATGATCTATAAATTTTTGCCTGCCCAAACCTAATTAGTATTGTATATTAACTTTTAGGTCATTATAAGAGCCCATAAACTTCAAGTCCTGAATTCGCCTATGTCCATTACAGCTAAAAAGTTACACTCTGAACTAGTGAAAATGGTATACTATTTCTTAGTCATGATGAAACAGACTAGGAGAACCCCAATTTTGCAGCAACCAAAGCATAAATTATATGCTTTTTGACAAATTCTACTAATTGGCCTAATGTGGGAAGTAACTCTCCCCTACTCATGTTTTTGTGCCTTAACAGTTGTGAAAACAGTAGTTCGATGCACAAATCATCCCGCATTAGCAGGGTTCGCGGAAGGACCATATCTCAAGGAGTGTGATGTAGACACCTACCTTAATGCATCCACTAGTGGCTGCTTCAGCGGCTCGAACCCGTGGAACCTATACTCACACGGAAACAACTTTACTGTTACTCCAAGGCTCCTCTACAATTTTGTGTGTCTTTATTGCTAAAAGACATTTGGAATTGAAATGAGAAAGTGTTTAACAAATCTTACTAGTTATCCCACATCGCCAGTTTAATGAAAGTTTTTTGTATTTAATAACTACATAATTTGAACTATGTTTTGTGTTCGTAGAAAGGAGAGATGGTCTCCCGATGGGGACGGGAATAGCCTTCGGGCTTTACCTCTTATCAGACACATTCGGTTAAGGCTACCCACCTTGGTGGATCTTTTTTCCCCCCTTTTATATATATGCTTCACCGAGCCTAAACACGTGCTATCATGTGTCTTGTACTCTGCGTTACATAATACTATTCTTCTCTCTTAGATTAATATCATATGCATCGTTTTTTCGAAAATTTACTAGACTAGAATAGTTAACATGACTTACTGAGTAGAGCCGTGTGTGTTCCGTTTTTCTAAAACGTCAAATATTTTAAAACAAGTTAAGTTTGTCAACACGATTAATATGCTTCATCGAGCCTAAACCGTGCTATCATGTGTCTTGTACTCTGCGTTACATAACACTATTTTTTTCTCTTAGATTAAATATCATACGCACCATTTTTTCGAAAACTTACTAGATTAAAATAGTTAACACTTACTGAGTAGAGTCGTGTTTTTTTTTTCGTTTTTTCTAAAACATTAAATATTTTAAAATAAGTTAAGTTTGTCAACACGATTAATATTTAGGACCGGAAAGAGTAGTAAACTAGGCACTAGAAATTACTACGTACTCACCTAGATAATAGGATTCCTTGGTCCACCTCCTTTTTAGGGTAGATTTAGGGTAAATTACAATAGGGTTGTTTGGTAAAGACTATAAAAATAGTATCGAATAGAGTGTATTAGTAATGTTCGAATTAGTTACATTGTTAGGTAGTATTTCTTATTCGTTGTTTGGTTTGGTGTATTAATTAAGGCGTTGTCTTTAATCATGCTTATCCATGTATTAATAACCCTTGCATTTATGAATACTATTATTTTTAATGTATTAGTTATACAACCTATAATACCGAATATGGTGTATAACTTAGGTTGAAAATCTTATTAAACAAAAAATTAAATAATACCACAACTAATACATCTATTAGTTTTTCTAATATGTCCTACCAAACGACTATGTGTACACGAGATGGTTTGGTTACGTTTTGCTTCAACCTACAAATGTATATATATCGATCAGTAGGTATGAAACCATATGGTGATTGAATGTATTAAAAGGGGATGACGTAGACTTTTTATCTCGAAAGACTTACAATTTCTTGATATCAGTACATACTTAGCTAAAAATAGAATACAATAAAGGGAAAGATCCATATACACAGTGGCAGAGTCATAATTTTCTTTAAGCAGGTTCAAATATAAAGAAGTAAACACACGAAGAAGCCATAGGAATTCAACATCTATTATATATATATAAAAATAATTTTAACCTTAGATATACAAATTAATTTTTTGTCTAAAGAAATTCGATGAACTCTCTTGCACCCATTTGTGTATAGGTGATATCTACTAGTCGAGGATAAACTCTCTTATTGGCAAAATTACTTCTAAATATTATTATATTATATCTATTTATATACATTTAACTTATTTTCACATTTATTTTTATAAACTACGGTGTTAATTAAGTCCTCATCCTACCAACCTTTCGTGCATATTGTAGTAATTAGCACAATATAGGTGCTATAATAGATTAGTCCAAAAGTAACATCAAAAGTCATATTCATAGGAGGAAACTTTTCTCCTAATTTATTGATATTTTTCGCTTCTCAAAATTTAAACTATGTAAAATATAATTAGTATTTTAAAATGTATATATTTTTTATCATATTGACATGAGAATAATTGCGCATGAAATAAGACTAATGCAGAAACATAAGAATGGTCTGGACTTTCGAAAAGATGAAGATGCAAGGAATAAAGAGACAGTCTTTTGAACAACCAAGCTGACGTAAGTAGTCTAGCTCGCGCCTACTTAGAGCAAATATTGGAGATTCTCGGACGGGGAAAAGCGGGACTCGACATCTATTAAACAAGACCAAATCTTATACTTAATACTTTTCATATATTTTTACATATCTAAATTTTAATTGTAATATATTGAGTTAATTTAATCTAATTTAACTTCAAAAATTAATCAAATTAACTCCCGATAAATGAAAAAGTATCATATAAATTGGACATAAGGAGTATTATTCATATCATGCAGTTGTAGATATCACATTAATATCAAATCCTAGATGATTTTGTCAACTTCATGCATGGCAGCATGAAAAGGTAATCTTATGAAATTATTTTATGTCTTGGTTTATTATTTTCTGAATAAGTCAGTTAGTTGATCGAAAATCAATATATATATATGTTAGTGGATACTATAATCGATTCAAAAATAATCTTTTTATAATATAAAAATACAAAAAGGAAAAAAAAATTGGACACTTTGTGCAGATAAAAACAATACCAATCTTGAGATGCCATTTTGGCCATATCAATTACAAACTAATAACAAGTTAACAAATAAACCAAAGATAATACAAAGGACATTATAAGGTAAATCCACCTTTGACACATTGAAACTTAATGATACCAACCTATGTTGCACGAACTCTCCAAAAATGTTGTCATACCTGCATTGGATCCTCCAAAAATGCACTACTTTCGGAGGATCCAACACACATCCAACAACGTTTTTGAAGAGTCCAAGCAACATAGATAACAAGTACCTTCTCCCCACATATCTTCAACTACCACCTTCACATGGGATACAACACAGCATACAGATCACCTTTGTCGGGAATTGCTCTAAATATGCAAAATATTATTGCTACATTTGGTCATTATAGTAGTCCTTTATTTCAAATATGATGATGATACTTAAATCTGTACAATTTCAAACTTTTAAGTGGGGTAGAATTAGCTGTCTTCTGCTCATTTAGGAGGATTCCTTTGTGACATCTTTGGTTGATCTGTTGTATTTCATGTGGCTCTTAACAAGCTGCCCAGCTGAGATAGCTGACATGAGGGATAGCTCACCGGCGAGAACAGAACCTGCTACTATTGTTGCCAAGAGCCTTGCATTTGAACCTGGTGCCTCTCTGTTGGCACCTTTCACTCCTAATAAGTTTAAGCAAGCAGATTGCGATGCAAGTTGAGTTCCTCCTCCTACTGTACCCACCTGAATCGCAATAATATGCATAATAAGTACAACAAACAACAACATAACTAGTATAATCCCATAGGTGGAGTCTGGGGAGGGTAGAGTGTACGTAGACCTTACCCCTACTTTGGGTGGTAGAGAGGTTGTTTCAAATAGAAGCATATCAAAGCAGATCGAAAAAGAAATAACGGAAGTGAAGAAATCATGGAAAAATACTATAGAAAGCATGACAAAGTATTCTGGAAAAAAAAGGAACAGTAACTACAATAAAATAATAGGATAATCAAAGTCCAAGAGATGGTAGATAGTAGCGGAAATCAAAGGACAAGAAACTACAGGAGAAATATTATGACTACTGGTAAGCCAATGAGGACTCATATAGACAACCATAACTTACTTTTTAGTAGTAGTCTCATTAAATGAACGTGGAGCAGCATAGTCAGCGAGGACTCATATGGGCAAGCGTAACTTACTTGGGATTTGAGGCATAGTTGTTTTAAAATTCATTAAATGATTTCGTTCAAATCCTCACATGTAAAAGTTTGGGGGTGGAAAGATGGTGTACCAAGAATATAATGATAATTGAATAAGTGTCTATGTAAATGTTGAATGGATACCTCAATTGAAGGCATGGTGACAGAAATATGGAGGTCCTTGCCATCATTTACAGCCTCCATCATAGTGATGCAGTGAGAGCTCTCAATATTTTGAGCTGGGTCCTGACCAGTGGCGATATATACAGCTGAGACAATATTGCTGGCATGGGCGTTGAAGCCACCAAGTGCACCAGCCATGGCGGAGCCAGTGAGGTTTTTAAGCATGTTCAGCTCAACTAGAGAAGCAACCTCAGTTTTCAGAACTTTCTTCACCACTTCTTCCTTGATGATTGCCTCACAAACTACCGACTTTCCTCTCCCCTCAATCCAATTAACTGCTGCTGGTTTCTTGTCCGAGCAATAGTTCCCTATCATAGTTCAGATAATTTCAAGCAAATAAGTGTCTCTAGATCAACGGGTAACAAGAAGAAAGAAACGAGGTATGCTATAATTATAGGTTTTTTTGTTACATTTATACCCGAAAAAAACAAATGAATTAGTATGTATTTTCTTCCACACGACGAATGTACTCATTTACGGAGTAGCAATTTTATGAACAGGGGCAGATCCAGAATTTCTAAAATTAGTCGGTAGAGTACCGCTACATCCATGACAATAATTGTTGACTTGGCATAAATATATGTGTGTTTATGTGTCTCTGTATAACTCAAGCTGAGAAGCTCACTGTTGAAATAGTGCATCCGTCCCAGTTTATAGCAGTATGATCGAGCAGGTGGTTAAGTACGTGTTGAATAAAAAAATTAAAAAAGGGGTAGGTGGAATACCAGATATGCCAATGATATCCATGTCGGGATACTCATTTTGAAGGTAATCAAGAACGTTTTGTACACCTTTGGAAACCATGTTCATTCCCATTGCATCACCAGTGCTACAGGTAAACCTCATGTATAGATTCTTTCCAGCTATCGCACATTGAATGTTCTGTAATCTCGCAAATCTGCTTGATCTGCAATGTCCAAATTAAAAAACAAAGTTATACAACTAGTAAACATAATAATGGATGACATGCCAATTACTAAAAAATTCAAGATTTATACAAGGAAATTAATGAAAATGACGGATATTGAGGAAACAGACAAATCTAATAAAATCATAAAAACCATGATGGAAGATCTAGAGAGGGAAAAAGACATTTTTAAAAGAAGAAACAAAAAATGGATCTATTCACTGAACACGTCAACATCGAGGGATAGAAGAAAGAGGGAAAGCTCCAGATGCTCATCAACCATACTGTTTGAACACTTCCATGGTAACTTTCATCAACTACAAAGCAAAATACTACTCCCTCCGTTTTAATTTATTTGTATGATTTTGACTTGACACAGAGTTTAAGAAAATAACGGAAACTTTTGAATCTTGTGAACTAAAGATATGTTGAATGTACCAAAATGCCCTTATAAAAAGGAAAGAGACATTCGAAAACAAATTTAAATGGAGGGAGTATATACATTTTAATTTATACCATTTTCAAGAATTCACATTTATAAAGCTATTCAACTCCTGGGATATGATGATTTTTCTATCATAATTACTCCCTCCGTCCCAAAAAGATTGTCTTAGTTACTATTTGGACAAAAAATATATTATTTTTGACCATAATTTATTCAAATACTTTCTAAATATTTTGAATTGTTAACTATTGTGACTTATAGTATTTTTATGTAGTTCCTAAATATGTAAATTTTATTTCAAAAAAATTGAAGATTCTATATCCAAATTCACACAAACATTAGTTAGTTTGATCCTCGTATTCCAAATCAAGATTATCTTTTTGGGACGGAGGGAATACTACTTTTGAACTATAGTTCAATACTTTTTCATAACTAGTGTAATATTATAAGTCTAATAATTTAAGGGATCACCATTATTCTATTAACTTCAGATAAGTGCAGTAAAGGAGTATAAGCATATTAAAAAACAAATCTTGAAGAGGAAGAAGAACAAGAACACTCACTTGTTGAAAACAACAGATAAAGTCTCGAAATTCATCGGATCCTCGACGAAGAACTTCAACTCTGCAGCTCTCTTCGCGCTGCCAAACCTAACTACAGGAGCTCTAGTCATTCCATCTCTAAACAAAACACTCATGGCGCCACCGGATGCATAAATGGCTTTACAACCCCTGTTTGTGCTAGCCACTAAACACCCTTCTGTAGTTGCCATTGGCACAGAAAACTCTTTCCCATCAAGCAACAATGGTCCAGCTATTCCCACTGGTATTTGAACATACCCTATTGGCATCTCACAACACTGTCCAAGAATCGAATCGTAATCGAAACCCTCCAATGGTAACCCTTCCAATGACTTCCCTGTTGTCCTCTGCAACGCCTCTTTACGTATAAATGCAGCTCTTTTACAGTCACCCAACTTCGATTCCAACGAGTACGACGGTATTTCCCCTCCCACAACCGATTTTATAATCACCTCGTCGTCCATTTCAGTCCTTTCAGGTACAGATTTCATTGAGACATTTTGTCGAACAGGTGGTGTGTCAACACGATTTTCCTCTTCTTCAAACTCCCAATTATCATCATTGTTTTCCCCTTTCGATGCGAAAGATTGAACAATGCCAATGCCAAAGAACCCCAACAGATAAATAACAGAAGCAATCAGAGAAACCAATGCAACCAATTCCGAAAAGTTAAGCACATGGAGTGGAACTCCGTTACGGATTTTTTCGCGCCATCGATGAAGAAGAAAGTACATTACTGAGAAAAACATGGTGAAAAATAAGCCATTTGTGAGATACAATGGTAATGGAAGTGCATCTGATGCTTTTACAGAGGAATCTTGATTTTGGGGTTTGCCGGAAACAATGTCGTCGGAAGGGTAAATGGGTTTTACAGGTCGCCGGCGAATGTCCATCGGAAAGTTTTCTCCGGTCACCGGAATTTGCAGAGGGGTAAAAAGGGAAATTTGAAAAAAGTGTTTTTTTGTGAGAGAGATGATGATGATATTGTTGGGTGATAAACCGAGTGTGTCGGAAGTATTTATAGCAAAAACACAGGCAGACAAACTTTGACTTTTTAGGGCCACCCCCTCTTTTGCTGAATTTCGTGTTTCGATTATCGTACTATTTTATTGTTGTTGTTAATATTTTTGTACTAGTTGTTATGAGTATTATCACGGTAAGTATCGTATAACTTATTCAGTATCATCATCTGTTATTTATGTTATTTTGGTTATTGCACTATTTAATCGTTGTTACAGCTTCTGTATTAGTTGCTATAATTTTTTTCCAGCATTGTCGTTTTTTTCTTTTCATATTTATTTTGATTTGTTGTACTCGAGCAGAGGGTCTTCTGAAAACTGTTTCTCTATCTCCATGAGATAGTGATAAAGTTCGCGTACGCTCTATCCTCTCGAGATCGCACTCGTAAAATTTCACTAATTATGTTATCGTTATTATAGAATCATCAAGTTTTACGCCATGATAAGAAATAATTTACACTTTTTTTACTCCGTTGAAAGTTGAATCCTAATATTAAGTGTGTCACTCGTTGAGGGATAGATTATTCGTGTCTTTATATATCGTTGGATGATCTTTTATTTTTATGAGCTAAAATTTTAGAATTGAGTTTGGTCTATGATCATATCTTATCATTTAGTCTCTCTAGATTATCCATTTACCAATTTTTATGTGGATTGACTTGCACGATATTAAAGATATAATTACCTAATCAGGTAAATTTATACACTATATTTATCCTTTATAGTGATAGTTTTAAAATATTACTAAACATAGCTATACATTGCATTTTGAAGGAGGATAACTATGCTTAAATCTTAAAAGTGTATCCAACAAAACTGGTAGATATCTTTGGTAGATTGTACATATAGTGTTTTTGAGATGATTTTTGGTGATAATTCAAGTGTATCCCATAAAATGTAAGTAATATCTTGATATATACATGGCGCATATACTCGATCAAAAACTAAAAATACTTATGTTGATACAGAGTGATTTGCCTAAAAATTAGTGTATCTAGCAAAATTGAAAAAGTATAGAAACAGAGCGAATAGAAACAGTGCATTCCCCGAAATTGAGCGAACAAATACAATAAAATTATAATATCACTGATATAGAGTGAGTTATTGTATTTACTGATACAACGCGAATTTCAAAAAGTTGCATCACTGATATAGCGCGGATTTTAAAATTGTTTTTACGTTTGGTAATTAGCCAAACTACCACGACATTTGATAATCAGGCATCAAAATATCACTATTTATAAAAAAATCTATCCAATCTTTTACTTTTTACCGCGAAAGCCCGCCAAGGTAGCTCTTGGCTGGGCCTTCAAGCGTTTGAAGCCTAGCGCACCCCACCGATAAAAAATAAAATTAAATCAAAAAATCTCTCATGACTAATACTTAGTTTATCGGCCAATGTCATGCAGTGAAATACAATCAATTAATAAATGATATCTCAAAAATTCTCGAAAAAAATCATTCGATTATATTGTCAATTTCAAAAATCTGATCACATTATGATTATAGTACGATAGTGGAAGGTCAAGAATGCCCCCATTGTCAAATCTTATTCTAATTGAGGTTGATTATTTAAATTTTATAATATTAACTACTCATTGTCCAAATTATTTTTCAAATTCATTAAAATTATACACACATTAATAAAGGTATATATACCTTATTTATTATTTAAAATTTATTGTGAACAAGTAAAATAAAAAAACGAATACAAAAATCAGAATAATACAATAACGTGATAATTAAAATTCACCATTTTCCCCTATAAGGAATTTAAAATTTCCAAATCTGAGTACTTATTAATTTTTTTCCTCTTTATTTCATTTTTTATTTTTCTTCTTTATTTCAATACACACTAAAACGTGAAGGCTGGCGATATTAATTATTATTTAATGGGTTTATTATTTTATTATATAGGATAAGATAGAGCCAGCCAAAAACGAAGAAAATGTGTAGTCATGCATTGACTCTCTTACGTTGTACATAATTGAAAAATTATTATTGGGAATCACTTTCTCCCTCCCTTCCTATACCCCCCCACCCCACCCCACCCCCACCCCTCCCAAGTTATTCAAGAATGTACTACATTGCAATTTACATTTTAATAATAGTAAAAAAAAATATATTAAAGATTTAACATGGATTGTGGTAAGATGCTCGAGCAGTGGTGAAATCAGAAATTTTGTTAGTTCCGTCATTATGGTCGGGATTAATCCTTCACTCGATTCGAGCCTTCGGAAATGGAAAAAATCTTGTAAGAAGGGTCGTTCACAGAAATGGATTTTGCAATGCGCGAATTCAGATTTAATCACGACCCAATGTAGATATCGAACACAGATGGAAAAACCAAAATAAATCCCACCAATAGCGGGTAAGCTAATTTCTGAGGCTTATTTAAGATACGAAATTTATGAGTTCTGTAATTTAACATTTGTTATATATACATATTGAGTGGATTTTTCAATAAATACATTGGGTTTGGACTAACGTTTATGTAGTTGTAAGATGCTAATATATTACTCCCCCTTCCTAGCTACACTATTTTTCTTAACGACTCATCAATTTGTGTATATGTAGAGTATCTAAGTGAAGGCAAACGCAATTATATATGTAATATCTTAGCTAGTTGTCCACAAGGCATGCCCGTGCTGTAAAGTCTAGCTGCCAGAAAGTCTTTAAAAACGAGAAAGTCGACTAAAAAGTTATTCCCTTCGTTTTTAAACAAGTGGTGTTTTAGCCTTTTCATTTTGTTCTTAAATAAGCGATGTTTTAGATAAGCGAAAACATTATTGATGTTCTTTCAATTTTATCCTTCTTTAAATAAAGAGAGTTTTACGTAACTCAAAAACTACTAAAGAGTTACATCTTTTTAAAGGTATTTATCAAGGGTAATGAGTAGTTTTTTTAAGGGATAAGGACAAAAAAAGTCACTCGGTGGAAAATAATTCCAACCGAATAACCCCTGAATTGGATTTGCCAAATTGTAGCATTTTGTTGACTTTTCAACGCCACATTCTTTCCTTTTTGCTTGTTTGTTGCTTTATTCTTTCTCTTCTTTTTTTGTTTTTTTTTTAAAAACTTTATTGTAACTATTAATTATTTAAAAAATCACTGTTTTTTTTACTGCTTTTCTTTGTTTTTATTTTTCGCTGCTTTTAAAAAAAACTTTTTTCCTCTTTCTTTTAATAATCAACTAAAAAAGAGAGTATTTTTTCGAATATAATAAAAAAAAAGTGTATTTTTTCGATACAATCAAAAAAGAACAAAAAATTATTTTCTCTTTTATTTTTTAACAATCAAATAAAAAAAATCATAATTTTTTATGAAATAATAATATAACTTCTATACACATCTTATACAAATACATATTCTACACAACAATGTTACAATTCTATGCACATTTTATACAGATACATATTCTATACAACAATTCTATAGTTTTTATACACATCCTGTACAGTTTCTATACACATCTTATACAGTTTCTATATAAATCTTATACATATACATATTTTATACAATAACTATACAGTTTTGATACACATTCTATACAGTTTCTATACACATCTTATACAGTTTCTATATAAATCTTATACATATATGTATTTTATACAATAACTATACAGTTTATATATAAATCTTATACATATATATTTTGTGCAGATACATATTTTATACAACAACTATATAGCTTTTATACACATCTTATACATATTCTATACAGTAATTATACAATTTTTATAAAAATGTATTTAATTTTTATCTTTTATTTTATAAAAAAAGCAGATTTTTAGCCAAAAAAATTGGAGCGAAAAAAAAAACTAAATAAGGATCTAAATGGCCCAAATTATGAAATGACCAATATGTGGTATTAGTTTAGCCGACATACTATGTATTGTCCAATGACCCAAACATGGGCCATTATTTTTTTAAAGTGTCAGCTCATGTTCTTTTCTCTTTTTTAAGGGGTGTGCCTAAGCTAAAAATACCACTTATTTAGGAACGGAGGGAATATTCCATAACCGACTCTTGTTGTCGAGTCGAGGGGGCATTCCGCCACTTACTTGACTATAAGGAGAGAAAACTCATCTAAAAGATAGATTAATTTTCTTTATTTTATTTTTTATTATCTAAAAAATAATTACAAAAATAAGATTAGTAACCTATAATTATAAGATGCTAGTGTTATTAATTAAACCATCATTAATTTTCAAGACATAGCTTGTTCCACATTCCAATATACTATTATGCCTTTGAAATTTACTTAACTAATTTAGTTAAAATATTGGTTTCCCTTATCTTAACGGAATGAAATAAGTTAGTTGAGTGCCAAAGATTAATATTCAACTTTCAAATTTCCACTAATCTTTTTTCTAACTTATTGTAAATTTCAAAGTCCACTTAATTTTCATTAATAATATTTCAATAATGTATATCTACAATTACTAAAAATAAAAGTTTTTTTTCATCGCGAAACAATGAGAAATTTGTGCTATAAAACATGATGTTTCCATTCATTTTCTACCGAACCAGTTCACTGGAAAAATACATAGTGAAAAATAAATTCTCACTTAAATAGCGGGATACTTCTTAATTTTTTCATATAAAAATATTTTTTGTTTCTTTTCCTATCAATTCAATCATAATATCTACTAAAATAATTATACTGAACATTTTTCAGTGACTATTATTTTGATTAGCCACTATTTATATCAATTTCTCGAAAAAAATATCTGACTCATGACTCTTCTCATTACTAAACAAGCCACACATACTTGTTACATGGCCAATAATAACTCTTCCATCAATTTTAACTATTGTGTTTTGTCATTTT
The DNA here is from genome assembly GCA_003996215.1 of Jaltomata sinuosa. Lineage (NCBI taxonomy): Eukaryota > Viridiplantae > Streptophyta > Magnoliopsida > Solanales > Solanaceae > Jaltomata > Jaltomata sinuosa. The sequence continues at coordinate 130,592 of QJPP01007311.1, read as the reverse complement.
ATTCATACTTAACACAATTTGAATTGATTCAAAAAAAAAAAATATTAAGCAGAAGTTGAGAAAAGTAATGGGATGGAAGAGATTCTTCTATTCAGAGACGAAGTTAATTTTAAATTTATGTATTTTAGAAAAAAAATTATTGAATTTTGAATAAATTATTTTTACATATTAAAGAGATTTTTAAACACAAATATCAAATCTAGTTAAAATTATAATTAGGTTCTACCAAGCACATAGACGAGCTTATAGCTCCACCCAACCTCTATAGTTAATTAAAAGATTCGGGTTAAGCTTAATTATAAAAGACAAATCTTTGATAGAGAGTGTTTTAATCCTACATAATGTGATATTAATAACTTAAAATATTTAAAAGACACGAAAATTTGGTTGACTTTCGAAATTTTATCAGTACCACATAAATTGAGACAAAAAAAGGTATATAAATCACAATAATTAACAACTTAAATATTTAAATGATATATAAAAAATTTAATTGACTCTCGAAATTATATCAATGTCACATAAATTGGGACAAAGGGAGTAACATATATTATTTAAAAATTACGTAAAAAGTATTATAAATCACAATAGTTTACAACTTAAAATACATAAAAATTCTATCAAAAATTTAATTGACTATCTAAATTCTATTTATATCACATAAATTAAAATAATAAATAATGAAATATTTTATACAAGCTCCTTTATATCTAGTACTCATATGTGTCAAAGTGAAAGGAGACTTGTGATTTAATGCATGCATTATGTCTATGTTTGTAGGTTTATTTAATGAATTTATATAACTTAGAGTTAATGGTCAAAAACAATTTAAAGTATTTCAATTTTTTGAGTTTCATATCCATCAACACCAATTTATTAAAACATACCCTCAACTATCTGTTGTTCCTTTTTTCTACTTAAAGTATCACTATTGTTCGGTAGAAAAGAAAATAATTGGTAATTGACGTGTGTTTTGGTAAATAGTTGGTGAAAGTTCAGGTAGAAAACTCACAAACCTGATAATTCAAGTATGAAGCTCGAAAAACTGAGATATTTTAGGTGTGTTTTTGATCCTTCACTCTATAAGTTAAATATATTATCTATGTAAGAAATTTTTATATTATCGCATAGAGGCAAAGTTAGTATTTAAAAATATGGATTCGGAGTTATAGGTTAAATTAATATTTTGTACATATTCAATGAATTTCTTAAGATAAATATAGGATTTTGGACCAAAGTTATAGAGTTCGACCGAAGCCGTAAGTTATTCTCTAGTTTCACCTCTACCATCACGTCACTTTAACCTGTTGCAGTAGGTAATCGATCTTATTAAGGGTATTTTAGTCATTTTCCCTAGAGAATAACTTATCAATTTTTTTTTTACTAAACACATCATCTGTCTATTGTCAATTTAACGCTACAAATTAGATATATAATTATTTATTTATAGAATCAGTTTCAATCCTTAATAATACTAATCAAAATTTAATATTTATCATTATTTACCATCAGTTCACCCAAATAAACTCATATTATATAATATTAATATAAACAAGAGGAAAGGAGTAATAAACAGTTTGTGAAATGTGACTTCATGGAGATACACTGTAATTAATCTCTTGATTTTAGTTTTTTCTTTTTTCCCCCTGTTTTCAACTTTACGATTTGATTGACAAAATTAGCTCATGAAGACTTTTTATTTATTTATTTATTCAATCTATTCACTTAGACTTTCACCTTCCGTGATAATAAAGTTAAGAATTATAAAATTAGCCTATAAAAACTTAATTCGTTGAATCCATTAAATTAGCTAGCTCAATCTATTTCAGCTCATTAAAATTGAACTGATATGTAGCTCAGATTGATTCATGAGAAATCTTAATACAAAAATTATTATTTTTTATTTAATTATACATAAAAAATTACAAAAGAACAAACAAAGAAATTACACTACTAGAAACAGATGTCTTTTCCACCTTGAATCAATAGGAAATTTGTGTTATAAAACATGATTTTTTCACTCATTTTTCATTGAACCATTTCACCGGGAAAATGCATGTTGAAAAATAAATTCTCATTGAAACACTGAAAAACTTCCTAATTTTTTCCGTGTCAAAATACTACTATTTTTTTTTCCTCACTGGTTCAATCAAAATATATGTGGGAATAGCCGCTGAATATTTTTCAGTGACAAATTTCAATAAAAAAATACTTTTTTGGTAATGTTAAAACTTAGTAAAAAAATTGAACAGATTAAATTATGACCCCCTTTTTAGTTAATTTCAATCCAAGTTAACTCAACTTATTTTGAGTTCAACCTACCCATTTGATACCATTAATGAGAATTTGGCCAACCCCTACTATATGTGTGGGATATAAACCTAACCTCCAAATCCTATATTAGCTCACAAATTTCTTAAGCTTAGTAAAAACTAAAAGCAATCAACTAGTCACTAGACTAAGAAATATCTTTGTATATACATTTTTTGTACAAAAACTCACTTACTAGCATATACTTGAGTTAGTTGTCTTAGAATTAGAATCTATAAAGTTTAAATCTTGAATTCGTTTCTGTAATGTTTTCTATTTTTTCATGTTTGGTTTGTTAAAACGTTTTATTAAAAAAAAAAAAAGTTCCTTAAAAATGAGAAAAATGATTTTTCTAATAAAAAGTAGGAAAAACAAGTTTTATAGGTAACATTTCAATCCTCGACCATCCCACCCCGAAACCCCACTTCCACCCCCATAGTATTTTCGCTAGATTGCTTATGAATATTTTTGGGATAATATTTTTCTTCTTACTTACCAGATATTAAAAAAAAAAAATCTACTTATTTTTCGAAAAATTATTTTTCATGATTTTTTTTTTCCTTCCTACCAAACACACCCTAAGCTTCAAAACAATTTAACAACCTAGTTTTTATATAGTGATGATAAGGATTGAGCAAATTTTTTTGGACACTTATTTTTCTCTAATAAATAGTCTTAACTCAATGTATATCTGTTTGATTCTTATTGACATTTCATGCTAACCAACCATTTTTTAGGTGAAAAACATGTGAATATTATTAATGTCATAATGTGATTTGAAATAATAAGCCAAATCTAATTAATTAATATGTTTTTTTTTCTGGAAAGGTTAATATGTGGTTGATATTATCTTCATTCCAATCAAATATTCCAAAAACTACATTTTAAGTCATTTTAAATGTGATATAAATTAAGAATCCAAATCTTAATTGATATGTTTATTTTGCAAAAAGATCTAAATATGCCATTTTAATGGAGTACTACATATGTCCTACTGATGATATATTTGGCTTATATTGATTATCAAGCATATAATATATATGGATCATATTATATATGATAATCAAAATACTATTAAAAAACAACTGAAAACAGATTTCCAAAATCGATTTTTGAAGGCCGATTTTTTGAAATCATCAATGAAAAACTGACCTCAAATTGAAGGTTGGTATTGTCTTGATTGGTATTAATACCGAACTCTAGAAGCCGAATTTTTACATTTTTCTTTTTAAAAAATCGTTTTAATTTTCTTTGGAGATTTTGCCTTATACGGTTCCTTTAGAGATGGAGTAGATCCAGCCCAAGCTTGTCAAATATTTATTTTTCTTTAATAAGTAGTTTTAATCCAAGGACGTCTCAATAAAATTAGTGGCCTAAAATAAAAATTTAATCAGAGACCTTAAGTATATACAAATACACACAAAAAATAATAATTTGCAATTATCTTTTTTATGCTTACATACTTGTTGTTTTCAATATAATGTTCTTAAATGACATAAAGATTTTAGTTAATTAACTCACATAGAAATATAACTAAGGAGTGATTCTAGTTAATAAGATGTTAGTGATGTGTTTGCAATACATACCTTATATGTTGTTGTAATAGCTTTATTTATTGATACAAAAATTTAAGTTATTTAATTGAAAGTTCTAAAATATTTTTGGTAAAAAATAGATAGTTTTCTTTTTTTTCTTTTATACAAAATTTTAAAACTTTTTTTTTACAATCTTCAATATTATTTTAAATGAAGATAAAATCATTAAATTTACCGTTAAAATTTTTTGGGGGCCTAAATCAAACGATTTGCTAACTTTACCGTTGAGTCAGCCTTGTTTTAACCCAATGTATATCTATTTGATTCTTATTGCTATTTCAAACTAACCATTTTGTAGGTGAAAACATGTGAATATTATTAATGTCATAATGTGATTTGAAATAACAAGGCCATGAAGTAACAAGCCAAATCTTAATTGATATATTTTTCCCTCAAAGAGTAATATGTGGTTTATATTATCTTCATTCCAATTAGATATTCCTCAAAATCACATTTGAAGCTTTTTAAATGTGCCATAAAAAGAAGCCAAATCTTAATTGATATGTGTTTTCCTCAAAGAGTAATATGTGGTTCATATTATCTTCATTCCAATTAAATATTCCCCAAAATCACATTTGAAGCATTTTAAATGTGCCATGAAGTATGAAGCCAAATCTTAATTTATATGTTTTTGTTTTATTTTTTTTGCAAAAGAACTTAAATATGCCATTCTCATAGAGTACCACATATGTAATTGACCATAGATCCAAATATCTTTTACTTATGTTAGGAATTTATGAAGCTAAAATTGTGTTTGGTTATATTTTTTGTAAAGGAGAAAAGATAGTATTTTGTTTGGAATTATCAAAATGGTGTTGGAATACAGGTTATAAGCTGTTTTTCAAATTTGAAATCCAACGTCTAGTTGGATTTGAAATTATTATGGTGTTGAAAAACAGAACCTGTTTTTCAAATTTGAAATCCAATTTCTTGTTGGATTTGAAATCTTCATGACCAAACACTTCTTTTACATAAAATAAAAAATTATTCTAAGAAAAATGAATAATTTTCATGGTCAAATGTCCTGATTGCCAAGCATATAATATGAATCATATTATATATGATGATCATTAAAAGTTGTCATTTGCAATCTACTTGTAAAAGCTAATGTGTAATTTAGGCCTTTATTTTATTGGGACAATTTGGGCAATAAAATGATGAAGAATATAAAATACAATTGTACAATATTAGACACACTTGATCATAAGAAGAAAAAATAAAAAGAATATGAAGAAGAACTAATAATTCTACAAATGATCGAGGGTCAAAATAAAGGCACTTGTTGAAGAGTTCAAGTTTCACCTATATCATCTACCTGAGCCAAGTCTAACGAAAAGGAAACCGTAACCTATAGCTTTTACATGCTTGGCCAATGAAAAGTCGGGTCGGCACGTGATCATCATTGCGTTTTCTCGATCGTCTCCTGCATGACAGCTCGGTATACTAAGTTTCTACTATGCGCAGGGTTTGAGGAATTAGGACTAGACGACAAGAGGCTATTGTATGTAACGTTATCCTACATTTCTGTAAGTGACTGTTTTTATAGCTCGAACCCATGAATGCTTGATCACATGACAACTTTACCAGTTATGCTGACATGCATATGTGAAAAAGAAACTGCAATGTTACAACTTCTTGGACTACTTCAGGGTCAAGGGAGAATAATGTGTCTAGTATTAAATATTTTGGTCATGTTAAAAAATACTAGTCATTATCATCGAGTTTCAAATTCTATCAGTGAAACTTCAAGACATTTCAAATTCTGGACATTTCAAATTCTGCCGGTGAAACTTGAAACTCCATGATAGTGACTATTTTTCAATTACAGAGGCTGAAAAGTAGCTATTTGCGAATTTTACTCAGAAAATACAGCTGAAACCTCTTGGAAGAACTTGTGTCAATATGGTCCAATTCCTATTTTGGAGATTGAGAGACAAAATGCCTTTATGCAATACAACAACAATATCATAGTCAATATAATCCCACAAAGTGAGGTTTGGGAGGGTAGAGTGTACGCAGACTTTACCCCTACTTCAGAGATAGAGAGGTTGTCTCCGATAGACCCTCGGCTCAAGGAAAAACAGTCAAAAACAGTTCCGAAAAAAGAAGTAGTGAATGTACAAGAAACAACATATAGTAACAGAACGAAAACTACAATGAAACAATATGATAATCGAGGCACAAGAAACAACAAATAGAAACATAAATCGAAGGACAATAAACTACTAGAGCAAAATGCCTTTATGCAATATCTTCACAAAATGGTTTCAAACATGAAAAGCAATAAACAAACAATAAGGTGCTCATTTGAGCAACTTTGAAATCATACAAATCAGATGAGTTCATCATGCTTATCAAAATTCTGGCTCCGCCACTAGAAACTGGGAAATCAAAATTTATCAGATGCTGAAAACTGTATCATACAGTAAACAACATTTTTGTTGGTATCAGAGCAGTTCATCACAAACCCGAAGGATGGTTCTACCTGGTAGAATCTCTTAATATCCTTAATTGAGTAACTATCCGGGCCACAGAGACAACTGCTGCGACGCTGTATAAGTTATTGAGCGACTAAGAGAGCCTCTCCTCTCGCGGAAAAACAGTAACTCCTTCTTCAGGTAGCTCAAAATAGTCAGTGTCCCGCTCTAAAACAAGTCAGCAAATAGAGCTAATTGCTGATAAAAAATGGCCTGTACATCGATTTATTTGTTGGTAATGATCAAGCATTTCAAAAAACAGTTAAGAGGGTCACGAGTTCACCCTATTTGCTAAATTAGGTGCACGGGTATTTGTGTGCTCATCAATAGCAGCGCTTTCATTTTGAATGACTTTGAGCCTTTTCATCTTCCTGTATATCTTTGGTGACATGTCCACTGGTTGGCCTACAATATATACATGTAAAACATCAAGCCGAGGATTTGAGACAGTATGAAAGGCAAAGAAAATACGATTTTGTTCTATTGATTCAAGGACAGTCATAGCGACTTTAATAGTAGCTAAACATTATTACTCAAAAGAATTTGACACTCTTACCTGCCACAATGAAGCAGAGGCTATCGGTGACAGGAAAATTCAGAACAAGAAGTGAAACAAATATCCTAGTGGATTTTCTCACTATGAGAGTCAATCTAGATAATGTATTCCCTGTATCCTAACTTGAATGTCATGTCTGCTTTGACTTTGCGAAAGAATCTGAGCATCCAACCCAAAATATTAAGGTAACGGGTGGAATAGCTCAAAACATTTATAAACCCCCCCAAAGCTCTTACACAACCCATGTAGGACAACCATGTAACGCAATAGCTTCCTGCAGTGTTACCCGATTTTGGAGTTTACACGCGAGCTTTAATAGGACAATAATCTAAATCAACAGACTTAAACACGGTTTAAGAATCAACGTAGCTTAAGGAATGAAGATGGGGATATACGAAAATATAATTAGTATTGGTTTGACAAGATTCTTCTGGATCATGCTGCCATGTTCTGGAAACGTATTAACTAAGACTTCTCCAACTTGGCATTATTCAAAAAAAAAAAAAAGACTTCTCATAGCTTTGTATATGTATTAGTCTCTCAGGATTATTTATTAGTCAGCAGTGAACATCCCGGAAGTGGCTTTGTGGACTGGCACAAGATAGCCATATGCAACTATTGCAAAAACACACTTAACTTTGTCTCACTGTCAATACCTGGATAGCAATCGGACAACTAGAAAAGTTCTTTCAAGTGCAGCACACTGACTTTGTAGACAAAACGAGGTAAACCCGAGACATGTGGACAGGAAGTACACGACTTATTTATTTCACACACTGACTTACACATGAGATATACCCTAAGTCGGCATCCAATTTTTTCCCGTGTTCCACCTGAATTATACAGCAGTAATCTCATTCCATCCTTTTCCTTCTTTTCATCTAGATGCAAGTGATTATGGTTGAAGTAGTAATGTAATATATTCATCCTGCTGAAATATTCCTTCGCTTTGTGGGTGCTACAGGCTAAATTAAGCCAAAGAAATTAAAAGAAGAAACTATTGTACCCGACGTATTATCGCGTACCACTCCCACTGAAATCATCAATAACCCTTCTGGTTTTCCTTTCTTTTCTCTGCATCTAGTTTGCAGTTGTTTTAGGATATTTCATTTTCATTTTAACTTTGGTTGGTTAACATGGATTTAGAACCCCAAGTTTAATTACAGTTTGCAGCCTCGGAGTCGTCTGACTGTTTTCTTTATAAATGCAAGCACCTCCAGTTATGTGATAAAAGAGTCCTTATTAACCTCTGGCTTTCGAAGTCGGTTCAAGTGTCTTCAGAGATCTAATTCCAAATAGTGAAGATAATATTTCCAGGTCAAAGACATACAGAAGAAGTCCTCCAAACAAAATTTTCGTGAATAGCTGCTCATAGGCTTAGCATAGGCCGTTGGACATAGTTCAAAATATGATAGTAATGATTAAAGCAGGGTAGTGTTAAGTACACTAGACACTTTGTCAAAGTGATGGATTGTTGACCTTTACTCTCTCTTTTTTTCCCTTTTAGATGACAGTGGTGTCCGGGTCAGCTAGAGCACACATCGACTAATTCTATCGAGTACCTGCTACCTCCCACCAGCACAGGTGCTTAGGCATCTAGGGGAAGAAATTACCTAGAATTCTTTACCAGATTTCAACTTGAGACCTCATGGTTCTTCCCGACTTCACTGACCACTAGGCCACATGCTACGACGCCTCAATCACAAGCAAGGTGGGGCTAAAACCACTTAGACAACGTATTTGGTTATGGCTCCTGCATACTTTAACTGATTAATTCATAGAGAGAGACTATCTTAAAAAATCATAACAACAACAACATACCCAGTGTGATCCCACAAGTGGGGTCTGGGCAGGGTGGGGTCTACGCAGAGCTTACCCCTACCTATGTGGGGTAGAGAGGCTGTTTCCAATTGACCCTCGGGTCAAGAAAAGTGTTTCTCAAAAAAGGTTTAAAAAGTACACAGAATAAAAAAGCTATGATGAAAAGAAAAGTATTGACAACAAAATAGTAAAGATGACCAAAGTAAAAGAAACAACAGTAGTGCTGTTTGTTTGTTGTTGTTTAGTGACGGCCAACACTTCTCGAGTTTCTGTGGGTCTTCTATGCATGTCTTATAATGGTTAAAAAATCATATAATTTATAAATTCATGAAAAGCGACATAAGCAGTTCACATTAATAATAGTTATCTGTAACTAATAACTCTCATGGCCTTCAATTGAGCAGATGCATGTCCAAATAACAAGAAATCACATGACAATATTCATGCAAAACACGCAATATCAGGAAAGTGAAAGTTGAAAAGGGAAGTTGAGCCATCTCATGTATCAATTAGCTTATAAGTATGGAAACAGCACTTACAATCCACTTAATATTTTAATGGAGTCGTAGAACAACCACTGCAAAGTCACAACCGGTCCAACTAGCATTATCCTAATAGGAAGACTTCTCGTAAACAAATTAAGAAACCCAATTTTCTTCACAGCCTGAAAGGTAAAAACAGGGTAAAATTAGAAATGAAGCAAGCATGAAAATCGTTCTAGTAGACATCTGCTGTTCTTTTTCGCCTTTTCTTTTTGTTGTTACTTCTTGTTTTTCGTTTGTGTTCATATTATCTATTATTTAGGGTGAGGGAAAACATTAAGAGATTTTACCAGCTTTAGGCTACTGGCATTCCTGTTGTTAAGAGAAGCAACAATGTTGTCAGCGGGGTTAGAAATTATACTACCAACAGATCCAGCGGCATATCCAGCTAAACAAGTTACACTGAGCTGCTGAGCTCTTGAACACTCTTCCCGCCTTTTCTGGATTAATTTTTTATAAAGAAAATTCACTGTATGCTCAAAGGTTGAGAACATAACTATTGAGACTGCAACGGGAAAAAAAACCAACATTAATTTTGTTGATGCCATTCTACTGGAAACCCCGAAAGCATTTACAATGTAGCAATACAGCTAATAGTCATCAATTTCTTCTATAAATACACCGCTCAACTAGATCAGAATTAGAAATAACAGATGGTAGAGTCATATTTGATCTATAGCACAAATGATTTTAGTATTAGCATTGCAACACATTTCAACTAAAAGCTAATAATGCTGCCTCAGACATAACAAAAACAGTTCTAAGTGGACTCAGAATTCTGATTAACAGCAACAACATACCCAAAGTAGTCCCACAAAGTGGAGGAGGGTAGAGTGTACGCAAACCTTACCCCTACCTCAAAAGTAGAGGGGTTTGTTTCTGATAGACCCTTGGCTCAAAGAAAAACAATTCAAAGCAGTCCCGAACAAGAGGTAAGGAAGTACAAGAAACAACAGAACAAAAACTAGATCAAAACAATAACTGAGGTACAAGGAACAACAGATTGTACCAGAAATCGAAGGACAAGAAACTACGGGGGCAATACTACGACCACTAATATGAAGAACTCTGAATAATAAATTTATTTGTTTCTTTAAGCCTCAGAAAAAAAAGAGTACCCACAATTGTTTCATTGGTATCAAGAAACAACAGATGATAACAAAACAACAGATAGTCAGATAGTAACAGAATAGAAACTACATCAAAACAATAACGGAGGTACAAAGAACAACAGATAGTAATTAAAAGACAAGAAACTATAAGGGCAATACTATGACTACTAATATGAAGAATTTTGAATAATAAATTTATTTATTTCTCTAAACCTCAAAAAAAAGAGTACCGACAATTGTTTCATTGGTATCACATTTTGCATCATTTGGGTACATATATATGTAAAAAGTTTCATAAGATATATACAAATTTACATCAACTGAATAGAGTGTCAAAGACTGAGAGATACATGGTATATTACGACCCAGTAGCGGAATAAGCCCCCTGTATAACCTGAAATTAGAAAAAAGAGTTGTAGAGATAGTCAATATGAAGAAATGTTACACCAAAGGGGAAAAGAAGTCCACTGTTGGATTCATACCCATGGAGGCCTTCTGATGCATATATTCTCGGAAAGCCATCGGAGAGGCCTTTCGCAAAATGAGGCTGAGCTTGTACACGAACTTTAATGGCCTCGAATGGGCAGAGAGCCACATTAGCTATTACTTCAGCTGATGCACTGCTGGCGAAAAATATCAAACTCTTGTTGTGATCCACCAGTACATTTGAGTATACTTTCTTAAAGTATTCATACAGACCAAATCTACAAGCACCGTGAACACCATAGCCGAAAAACTTCCCAGTCCATCCTCGCCAAAATGCCGAGGGACCTTGTTCTCTCAACAAAGTCGTAAAGCACGTCGAAATGCTACTGTACTTGATAGGGTGCACCTACAAGTTAAAACAGTATTATTGTCAACAAATAACAAGAAGAAGTTAAAACAATACTTCATAATAAAGTTCATATTGAAACTATACCAACCAAAAGGAGATTGACGGAATCACTCAACTTTGCATTAAAATTACAGATTAGTTGGAGTCAGCTATATAATCCCCTGTATCCATTCCGCTCTAACCAAGCATCATTCAAATGCCAAACAACTTAAATTTTTTGGGCATTTATACAATTTAAAATCTCCATTCAGCAGCATTGGCCAACTCTTCATCTTAGTATTTTGCATATAGGAAATCAGAAATGAAGCACTACATTTACTTTTGACCCAATTCTGGCAAAAGCACAACCCGATTTGTTTACCTCTGTCTTAAGAAGTAATACACCCAAATCCCGAGAAAAGGAAACATTATTCAAGCGACAAATGACCAGGAAAGACGCCAAAACGTATTTAAAACTACGAAGCATAATCTCAATCAATGAAACTAATAGTAAAACATTAAAACCAAAATGATTGCAACGTTAATTAATGTTAAAGAAGCAATCAACTCTGTGCTTGTACGAGCTTGCTCACATTACTTACTAATTCCCAAGTCTGTAAAACTAGTTTAGTTATGATAAATGCTCACCAAATATTGAGTACGCATTGGTGAATCCAAATAAAGCCGAATTAAACATTGAAAATCACCATAAGCGGGACCAAGCATGTTGTCACCAGTAGCAGAATCCCATATTTCTTCTAGAGAAATAGATTCCAAAGCAACTAAAAATAGATTCTTTACCTAGAAAGAATCCAGTTCAGATATAGAATACCTATCCAGAAGTTTTCGAAACTCAATCATAGATGACGGAATCATCAAAGATTTGACCTTTTCGAACTCTATCTTTTATTGGGATCAAAGGGGTATTAGTTGTTATTAGAAAAATGATGACAAATGTACCATAGCAAGATGAGTTGTTCCAGCACTAAGCATTCCTCCAATTGCACAAAAAACCCCATAACACCCAGGTGTGAATTCTTCACATACTTTTCCTCCAATTAATTTACTGCTACTCATGTTTAAAGAATCACTCTTTTTGGGCTCTGCAGAAAAAACCCACATCGGTTTTCTTCTAGAGAATCTCCTAATTGTTCCAAAACAACTAAAAAGAGATTCTTTTTTCAAAAAATTGGTAACATAAAAAGAGATTCTTTAACCAGCAAGAATCCGATTCAGATATAGAATACCTATCTAGAAGTTTTCACAACTCAATCACAGATGACAGAATCATCAAAGATTTCACCTTTTCAAACTCTATCTCTTATTGGGATCAAGGAGTATTAGTTGTTAGAAAAATGATGATGAATGTACCTGCATATTAACTTTGAGTACATCAAAAGGGGTCAGGGGTTGACCAGCACCCCCAGGCCTTAACATAAATAAAAAAAAAGCAGAAAATACAAGGAGGGGGACATAAACCTTACCTCCGGCCAACTCATCCTCGATACAAGAAGGGAAACCTAGAAACTATGCACCTACGAGAGGACTCCTCTCAATACAAAGCATCTAGGAAAGCAGTGAATAAGGGAGACTCTCCCCTTTACATAATAAAAGGAAAAGCCTAGAAAAAAAAGAAATTCTTCATAGAAGATATAACCTAAACGGGAACAGCCTAGATGAAGAACGCCAAATATCACCAAAAGGAGTGTAGTGGAACTACACAAGATGCAATTGAGTGTTTAATCCGTAGATGCAACACCAAAGACAAGATCATGGAGGCTTCTTGATCCTTTTAGTCTTTCGACGTCTGAGACAAGCTAGACCAACCATGTCTAGCTTGTAGAAACCTCGAACACTTATAGCTGTTGGATAGTAGTGTAGTGACCCGGTGTAGTTAGGGTGCGACTGTACTTAAATAAAGCATCTGCAGTTACGTTGGCTTCACGGTAAGCATGAGTACACATAAAGTACTGAAACACTATAGAGATGCCTGCGAGTCATTGAGTAAGATGATGGAGGTTTAGCCTGATGACTAATCCATTTAGTAAGCAACTTGGAATCGACTTCAAGAATGACGTGTTGGAAGCCTTGATGTACAAACCAACGAAATTCATAGATAGCCGCCTCTAACTCCGCTTGGTTGTTGGTTCCTTCTCCCAAAAGTACCGCGTAGGCAAAGATAAGATTACCCAAGTGATCCCGCAAAATACCCCCTGCACAAATAATTTCCGGATTACCCAAGGCACTACCATCGCTATTAAGCTTGACAAGACCAAGCTTGGGTTTTGATCCAGGAATGGTCTGGATCTCGTTAGAAGGCCACTGGATATAAGGAAAAGCAACTCTAAGAAGGTTGGAGATGTCTTTGAAGATTGCAAACTTTACTCTGGCAAGATTGGAAATTTTTTCCCCCGTATTCAGCCGCAAACCTGTTTTTCCACAAGTTCCAACAGATGAAGTGGAGCGTAGAATGAGCTTGTGAACATCATTGCTATGCTAGCAAAGCCACCATCCCATAATAAGAGTCATGAGTGGAGTAGTTTCATGTCTAATCCCAAGAGAAGCCGAGAAATAACACCAAATGTTTCCAGCGAAGTGGCCGATACTGAAGATGTGGTGAACAGTGTCCGGATCCGGGCTATAGCAACAAAAGCAATCTGAAGGATCGTAGCCAAAGGAGGTAATCTTCTCAGCAGTCGACAACTTACCCCGAAAAGCTCTCCAAAGTAAAAAAGAAACCTTGATTGGAATGTTTTTGTGCCAAGTGAAATAATCGGATAAAGTCCTTATTCTATGATGTCTCACAAGGTGCCACGCCGAAGAACAATTGAAGTTGCCATCAGAACTCAACTTCCATATTGCTAGATCCGGAGTGTTTGGTTGAAACTAAAATATGGTAGAAATAATGAGAGGAATGAACTGTGGAGGAGCAAACTGATTAACCATCTCAATGTTCCATTGCCCGTCAACAAGAAAATCCGAAACTTTAATATTATTGGCTCTACCATTTTCCTGTCTGAAGTTAGCTAAGGGTCCAACCCCTAGCCAATCATCCCACCAGAAACAACAAGAACCCGAGTGTAGTCTCCGATGAAAATAAGGTTCGGCCGTAAATTTGTTCCGCATCCAAACAAGTGACTGGCCGGTGTCCCATTTTTTGATGATGGGGTTCGCCCTTTGCCAATATTTAGCTCTGAGAAAATCACCCCAAAGTGTAGATTTGGCCCTGAAGATCCACCACTGTTTGTACCGAAGAGATTTACAAACATCTGCAATTCGTCGCACTTCCATACCACCTTCATCGTAAGGATAGCTAAGATTTTTAAATGAAGACCAGTGATACTTCTTCTTTTCATCCCCAAAAGAAATCAGCAGTGACACTTTCAATCTGTTTGATAGTAATTTTTGGAGGAGTAATGGCCGAGGAGATGAATGGGGAGCAACTGAAGAACATATCGCACAAGTGTGGCTCTACCACCATAACTGAGGATTTTCAAATGCCATCCTCTAATTCTGCTAACCACCTTAGAAACCATGTATGTGAAATACATCACTCTTTGTCTACCGATGTAAGGAGGACATCCCAAATAAGTAATGGGACTTTGCTTTTGATTGAATCCGGTAACCTGTTTCACCATATTCACATTGTCTTGGAGTGCACTAGAAGGCATCATGAAGTGACTCTTGTTCTTGTTGATAAGCTGCCCCGAAGTCTGTTCATAAAGAGTCAAAGTCTTCATGATAAGCTGTAGAGTTTCCTTTCTGTCGGAGGAGAAGATAATAATGCCATCCGCAAAGCTCAGGTGGTTAATCTGAGGGCCTCTTTCCTCCATATAAAACCCATGGTAGAGGCGATAAGTATGAAGACTATTCAGCATCCGGGACAATACCTCTGCACATAAAATAAATAGGGCAGGAGCAAGTGGATCACCCTGCTTGAGCCCTCTGGTGGAGTGGAAGAAGCCATGTCTAGACCCATTAACAATGACGGAGTACCAGTTGTTCCATAGTTCGCCAAATCATATCAATGATGGTCTCACCAAAACCCATTCTTCTCAGAACCAGACAGGTGTAGGACCACGAAACTTTATCGTATGCTTTAGCCATGTCGAGCTTGATAACCACATTCTCTCCATCAATAGGCTTCTTGATACCATGAATAATCTCATGAGCTAACATGATGTTTCCAGAGATGCTTCTTCCTCTTACGAACCCAGACTGATTAGGTGAAATAAGGCCAGGAAGAATAAGAGCAAGTCAGAGGCAAATAAGCTTTGATATAATTTTGTTGGTTTAGTTGATGAGGCTAATAGGTCTTTAATCTGAAAGCGTATTCGGATGGTCTACTTTTGGGAGTAGGACCAAGCAAGCATGTGAAAAGAACTTAGGCATAGCATGACCACAAAAGAAAGAATGGACCACAGCTAGTAGATCATCCGCAACAATCTCCCAGCAAGCTTGGAAAATTTTTCCATTCATACCATCAGGCTGGCAACAAAATTTGGATTCATGGAGAAAATAACTTGTTTGAAAACTATCATCAGTAACCATTCTGGGAATGTAGTTCAAAATATTCTCAAGAATGTAGGCCTCTTCACCAGTAAAAATATTCTGAAAATAATCACAAGCAGCACGGCCAATCGGCTCATCACCCTAAATCCACTCCCCATCTTCGTTAGTAACCTTGTGAATGAACAACCTTCTTCTTTTACCTCTGATCAAGGCATGAAAGTACTTAGTGTTAGCATCTCCATCCTAAACCATTGAAGTTGAGTTTTTTGCTTGAGAATAGCTTCTTTTAACTTCAGAAATCTTATGTATTCAGCATTGAGGGCATGTAATCTCATCATGTTCTCTTCATTATTGGAAGCTATCAATTGTCTTCGGCAACTTTGACCAGTTTTTCGTACTCTTTGACCTTAGCAAAAATATCACCAAATTCTCTTCTCGACCATTTGCTAAGGGTGGAAGAAAGCCTTTTCATCTTCAGGTGGAAGGACCACATAGGATTCCCTGTCATCGCTTTATCCCAGCAAGACTTCACAATGTCAAGAAAAGTGGGGTTATCCACCAAACAATTCAAGCATTTAAAATACTTTATAGCCGTGTCTTTTTCTAGCATTCATCTCCAGGAGCAAATGGTTGTGATCAGATCCAGTAGAAGGAAGATGTGTAACTGAGGTGTGAGGCATTGCCGATAACCAACTGTCGAACACCATAGCTCTATCAAGACGTTTCCAGATTCTAACATTCATTTCCCGTTGATTACACCATATTCTAACATTCGTATCCCGCTGATTACATCATATTCTAACATTCGTATCCCGCTGATTACACCATATTCTAACATTCGTATCCCGCTGATTACACCATATTCTAACATTCATATTCCGTTGATTACACCAAGTAAAGTCCGAGCTATGGTGTCCGACGGTTGGTTATCGACAATGCCTCACACCTCAGTTACACATCTTCCTTCTACTGGATCTGATCACAACCCTTTGCTCCTGGAGATGAATGCTAGATAAACACGACTATAAAGTATTTTAAATTCTTAAATTGTTGGGTGGATAACCCCACTTTTCTTGACACTGTGAAGTCTTGCTGCGATAAAGCGATGACAGGGAATCCTATGTGGTCCTTCCACCAGAAGATGAAAAGGCGTTCTTCCACCCTTAGCAAATGGTCGAGAAGAGAATTTGGTGATATTTTTGCTAAGGTCAAAGAGTACGAAGGACTGTTAAAGTTGCCGAAGACAATCTGATAACTTCCAATAATGAAGAGAACAGGATGAGATTACATGCCCCCAATGCTGAATACATAAGATTTTTTAAGTTAGAAGAAGCTATTCCCAAGCAAAAAACTAAACTTCAATGGTTTAAGGATGGAGATGCTAACACTAAGTACTTCCATGCCTTGATCAGAGGTAGAAGAAGAAGGTTATTCATTCACAAGATTACTAATGAAGATGGGGAGTGTATTCAGGGTGATGAGCCAATTGCCAGAGCTGCTTGTGATCATTTTCAGAATATTTTTACTGCTGAAGAGGCCTACAATTCTGAGAATATTTTGAACTACATTCCCAGAATGGTTACAGATGATCAGAATGATAGTCTTCAAGCTATGCCTAGTCTTCAAGCTATGCCTACCCTTGAGGAATTGAAACAGGTTGTTTTCTCCATGAATCCAAATTCTGTTACCAACCCTGATGGTATGAATGGAAAATTTTTCCAAGCTTGTTGGGAGATTATTGCGGATGATCTACTAGTTATGGTCCATTCTTTCTTCTGTGGTCATGCTATGCCTAAGTTCTTTACACATGCTTGCTTGGTCCTACTCCCAAAAGTAGACCATCCGAATATGCTTTCAGATTACAGACCCATTAGCCTCAGCAACTTCACCAACAAAATTATATCAGAGTTTATTTACCTCAGACTTGCTCCTATTCTTCCCGGCCTTATTTCAACTAATCAGTCTGGGTCCGTAAGAGGAAGAAGCATCTCTGAAAACATCATGTTAGCTCAGGAGATTATTCATGGTATCAAGAAGCCTATTGATGGAGAGAATGTGGTTATCAAGCTCGACATGGCTAAAGCGTACGATAGAGTTTCGTGGTCCTACACTTGTCTGGTTTTGAGAAGAATGGGGTTTGGTGAGACCATCATTAATATGATTTGACGAACTATGGAAAACAATTGGTACTCCGTCATTGTTAATGGGTCTAGACATGGCTTCTTCCACTCCACCAGAGGACTCAAGCAGGGTGATCCACTTGCTCCTGCTCTATTTATTTGTTTATTTTAGGTGCAGGGGTGGTATTGTCCTGGATGATGAATAGTCTTCATACTTATCACCTCTACCATGGAACCTATTTGGAGGAAAGAGGCCCTCAGATTAATCACTTGAGCTTTGCGGATGACATTATTATCTTCTCCTCCGGAAGAAAGGAAACTCTACAGCTTATCATGAGTACTTTGACTCTTTGTGAACAGACTTTGGGGCAGCTTATCAACAAGAACAAGAGTCACTTCATGATGCCTTCTAGTGCACTCTAAGACAATGTGAATACGGTGAAACAGGTTACCGGATTCAATCAAAAGCAACGTCCCATTACTTATTTGGCATGTCCTCTTTACATCGACAGACAGAGAGTTATGTATTTCACAGACATGGTTTGTAAGGTGGTTAGCAGAATTAGAGGATGGCATTCGAAAATCCTCAGTTATGGTGGTAGAGCCACACTTGTGCGATATGTTCTTCGATCGCTCCCCATTCATCTCCTCTCGACCATTACTCCTCCAAAAATTACTACCAAACAGATTGAAAGTGTCACTGCTGATTTCTTTTGAGGATGAAAAGAAGAAGAATCACTGGTCTTCATGGAAAAATCTTACCTATCCTTACGATGAAGGTGGTATTGGAGTGCGACGAATTGCAGATGTGTGTAAATTTTTTCAGTACAAACAGTGGTGGATCTTCAGGGTCAAATCTACACTTTGGGGTGATTTTCTCAAAGCTAAATAATGGCAAAGGGCGAACCCATCATCAAAAAATGGGACACCGGCCAGTCACTTGTTTGGATGCATATGATGCGGAACAAATTTACAGCCGAACCTCATAGTCATTGGAGACTACACTCGGGTTCTTGTTGCTTCTTGTGGGACGATTGGCTAGGGGTTGGACTCTTAGCTAACTTCAGACAGGAAAATGGTAGAGCCAATAAGTTTATTGGAGTTTTGATGATGTTTGTGGTCTCAGGTTAGATCGATTGTAGTATTACTCTGTGGTAGTCTTGTTTCTGTTACATTCTATTGTTCTGTTACTACCTATTGTTTCTTGTTCTTTTATTGTGTCTTTGTCTTGAGCCGGGGGTCTATCGGAAACAACCTCTCTACCTCGCCTCTGAGATAGTGGTACAGACTGCGTACACTCTACCCTCCCCAGACCCCACTTTGTGCGAATATAGTGGGTATGTTGTTGCTGTTGGATTTTCTTGTTGACGGGCAATGGAACATTGGGATGGTTAATCAGTTTGCTCCTCCACAGTTCATTCCTCTCATTATTTCTACCAGATTTCAGTTTCAACCAAACACTCCGGATCTAGCAATATGGAAGTTGAGTTCTGATGGCAACTTCAATTGTTCTTCGGCATGGCACCTTGTGAGACATCATTGAACAAGGACTTTATCCGATCATTTCACTTGGCACAAAAACATTCCATTCAAGGTCTCCTTTTTACTTTTGAGAGCCTTTCGGGGTAAGTTGCCGACTGATGAGAAGATTACCTCCTTTGGCTATGATCCTTCAGATTGCTTTTGTTGGATGGTAGTGCCTTGGGTAATCCGGGAATTATTGGAGCGAGGGTATTTTGCGAGATCACTTGGGTAATCTTATCTTTGCCTACGCGATACCTTTGGGAGAAGGAACCAACAACCAAGCGGAGTTAGAGGCAGCTATCTATGGACTTCGTTGGTGTGTACAACAAGGCTTCCAATACGTCATTCTTGAAGTCAATTTCGAGTTGCTTACTAAATGAATTAGTCATCAGGCTAAACCTCCATCATCTTACTTAGAGGCTCGCGAACATCTCTGGAGTGTTTCAGTACTTTATTTGTACTCATGCTTACCGTGAAGCCAACTTCACTGCAGATGTTTTATCTAAGCATAGTCACACCCTAACTACGCCGAGTCACTACACTACTATCCAGCAGCTACCGCACAGTGTTCGAGGTTTCTACAAGCTAGACATGGTTGGTCTAGCTAGTCTCAGATGTCGAAAGACCAAAAGGATCAAGAAACCTCCATGATCTTGTCTTTAGTGTTGCATCTACGGATTAAGCACCCAGCTGCATCTTGTGTAGTTCCACTACACTCATTTTGGTGATACTTGGCGTTCTTCATCTAGGTTGTTCCCGTTCAGGTTATATCTTCTATGAAGAATTCTTTTTTTTTTCTAGGCTTTTCCTTTTATTATGTAAAGGGGAGAGTCTCCCGTATTTACTGCTTTCCTAGATGCTTTGTATTGAGAGAAGTCCTCTCGTAGGTGCATAGTTTCTAGGTTTCCATTCTAGTATAGGGGATGAGTTGGCCGGCCTTAGTAGGCTAGCCGACTTATGAACCACCATAGGATCGGAGGTAAGGTTTATGTCCCCCTCCTTGTATTTATTTCTTAATTTAGTAAGGTGAATAACTAATATGGGACAACTTTTTTTAGTGGCCAACTAATATGGGATGGAAGGAGTAGATAGGTATTCTTGTTTACTGGGAAAATGGTACAGTTAAATTTGTTATGAAGTAAAGGACAAGCGTCTCAATTTAACTTGTTAGATTAATGTATTGGTGTTCATACTTTCAAAAAGAATTAATTGCAAGGGTAATATGTGAAAAAGTTAATTAATTATTTCTTAATTTAGTAAGGTGGACAACTAATATGGGACAACTATTTTTAATAAGGTGGCCAACTAATATGGGATGGAGGGAGTAGAAGCTTTCACAACTCAATCATAGATGACGGAATCATCAAAAAAATTGACCTTTTCGAACTGTCTCTCTAACTCACTAGATGGGGATCAAGGGGTTTAATTGTTTAGCAAAATGATGATTAATGTACCTGCATATTAACTTTGAGTACATCAAGAGGTGTGATAGCAAGATGAGTAGTTCCAGCACTAAGCATTCCTCCAATTGCACAAACTCCATAATACCCAGGTGTAAATTCTTCACATACTTTTCCACCAATTAATTTACTGCTACTCATATTTAAAGAATCAATCTTTTTTGGGTTCTAGAGAAACCCCACTTCGTTTTTCTTCTTCTTCAACCCATATGTGCAGCCAAAGTTTCGATTTTTCCTATTGTGATGGATCTTTCCAAGGAATTTGGAAAGGGTTTTGGGCAGGGTTTTAGAAAGAGCAAAACGATGTCGTAATATACAGTTTCCTTATTTAAATGCAGTAATAATTTCTAATTATTTGTCATTTTACAAGTTTGATACTACTACTACAAATTTTAATCTCTCTCTCTCTCTATTCTTAAATAAGCGATTGTTTTAGCTTAAACATGCCTCTTAAGAAATTAGTCATTCCTAGAAAATAAATATTGACTATATCCCAATTTATGTGGCACCTTTCAAATTTCGGAGATTCAAACAAATCTATCTTCGACTGTAATTTTTTTCTATATATTTTAAATTATAAATTATTGTGACTTATAATACTTTTTACATAGTTTTCAAATATGTAAATTTTATTTTAAAAAATTTGAAGATTTCATGATCAAACTTAAATTATTTGACTCTCTAAAAGCGAAAAGTGGCACACAAATTGGGACAGAGGGAGTAGTGTTTTTACTAACTTGTTCTTAATAAATACCTTGAAAAAAATGTAGCTCTTTAGTAATTCTTGGTTATGTAAATTCTATTTATTTAAAGAAGGATAAAATTGAAAGAACATTATTAATGTCCTATTGATTATCTAAAATAACCACTTATTTAAAAACAAAATAAAAATATTAAAAAACCACTTATTTACGAATAGAGGGAATATATAATTTTTTTTATTTTGCCTTTAGTAATAATTATTTTGAAAATTATAAATACTTTTAGTTATAAGTAATGACACATAATAAATAGAATAAATATTCAATAAAGAAAATTTTTACTAGTAGGGTTACTAGGCACAAATCCAAATTAATCGGACAGTAAACTCTAATAATTAAATTGAAAGAAAAAAAGAATATATTCTTTTAGTAAAATCTTACTTTTAGTAAATTCGGTATAGTTGCACTTTTATTCCCCATCAATAAAAGAAGAACAAAATAGTTGAAGAATATTACTTTGCCATTTGTTTTGGGGAAATATATATCTCTACTTTCAGGAAAGTGATGAGAAGAAATTAAATGAATAGGAATCAAATTGGGATAATTACTAAGCATATTAAAGTCAAAAGAATATAATATAATTACATGATGTCCCTAAACCCACCACTTACATTCTGTTTGGATGATTGTTACGTATTGTTTTATAATTTATTATACTGTATTATTTTAATAAATATAATATTTAGATAAATTGTGTCATTTTTTATTGTTACATAATCTCACACATCAATAATTTGAAGGATAAATCTACAAGAAAAGTAGTATACGTGGTAGGGCTACTATAAAAAAGGTAGGATAAAGGATAAAATAGGATTATTAAATAATAAATAAAAATAAAATGAGAAAAAAATATAAGATAACGACGCGATCACACCGAATCGGTCGTTACATAAAATGAGACTTTCGTTGTTACCTAACAATGGATATTAACGATACAATATAATAAAATTGAAGTAACAATCAAAAGAAACATGGTATTTAAACTAACAACGCCAATACAATACAATAGGTAACAACCATCCAAACACACTGTTATGTAATCGACCCAAACTCCTCACTGCATTAATAAGAACTAGAACACAATTACAGCTTTCGAATAGTAATTGCAACACTCAAATTACTGAATTACGCTGGAAAATATTGGAATAACAAGTAATGAAGGATTAGAGATAAGAATGAGGATGAGAAACTTAGACTTAGTGAACGGAGATGAGAGGAACACGAGCCTGTTTGGATTGGCTTTTGACTTATAAGTCAAAAGTCATAAGTTTTTAGCTTAAAATCAAGTGCTTATAAGTACTTTTTAAATTTACCCAAACACTATAAAAGTGCTTAAGAACACTTAAAATAAACCAATTCAAATACGTTCTAAGACTCTTTACTCAACAATAGGCGTGCTTCCCGAAGAAGCAGACGATAACCCTTTTATCTCTTTTGTCACGTGTTTCCCTACTCAACCTGAATCCCAAGCAAATCTATTACTGGGCTGTCTACTTCCTGGGGCCTCTTCGTGGTTTATCCTCAGGCCCAACAGCTTAGAAACCTCTGTCCAGGTAACTGGTCCATAAGCACTATCTGAACTATTAGCTTTGTGTACAGTAACATTGGTTAGAGATACTAGCTTTGTGTACGTACAGTAACATTGCAGTTAAATAATTTACTTGTGTTGCCCTTCTTTGGTGATGCACGAAGTGATCGGGGAAGAGCCTTATCCCGAGAGATGTAATGTAGGCAGTCTATTCTGACGCAAATATTCGTCGCTAATTTTATAGCTCGAACTCGTGACCTATAGATCATGCCTAAGATGAATTGGAAAGAGACCTAGCTTTTTGTTAGCTCTTTGTACAGTAACATTACATTTAATTTACTTGTGTTTGCCTTTCCAAAAGGATATCCGGGTGCACGAAATATCCCGCCTTCAATGCAGGGTTCGGGGAAGAGCCTCAACCCAAGGAAGTTTAATGTATCTAGTTTAGTCTATTCTAATGCAAGTATCAATCGCTGATGTCATGGCTCGAACGTGACCTATAAGTCACACGGAGACAACGTATATGTTAGCTTTCTCTCAACAACAAAAGAATTGTCTGCAATCAATTGTCACTTATTTTCTTGCCAAAATGGGATCACAAAAGTGCCTCTTCTAATAGATTTTCAACTTATATTTGCATTCATTCATATGTGACCTACGGATCCGAACCCTGGAATCAGCCACTAATACATGTGTAAGGATAAGTTGCCTACATCACATCCATCTAGAAGCGACCCTTCTCGCGATTCTACAATGCAGAATGCTTCGTGCATCGTCAACAAATCTTCACCAAACTTAGAAACACTTCTTGTTGACAATTGAGGGACCATATTCATCATACTCCCCCTTTGTTATACACATCTGCATGGGACATGACTTTCATAGTTTGGAGCTAAATATTTTGAGTCTTTTAAGATATAATAATATACATTGTCAAATAAACGCAAAGACAAACTAACTCGTTTGAAAGTATTGCAGGAAGCTAGAATTGATCCTCTGATCCAGACATTATCCTTCCTCTCCGATGGTGCAACCACCTCGATCTTCGTGTTGCTTGGAGGAAGAGCGGTTATTTCCTTGTTCATACGTTCTTCCATGCCAGGAAACATAGTCGCGCCACCACTAAGCACAATGTTTGCGAATAAACTTTTCCTAATATCAACGTTGCATCTCATGATCGAGTTGTAGGTTTTTTCATGAATTCCTGTCGCGTCCTTTCCAACCAGTGATGGCTGGAAGAGGGCTTCAGGGCAACGAAACCTCTCAGAACCGAGACCTACGACTTGGCCATCAGGAAGCACAGTACATAGTCCTTGACAATTGATGAGTTATATCCTTTTGCCTTCTCAATCTCTTGTTCGAAATCCAGTGCAACATAAGTCATCATCTTCTTCATATCACAAACAATTAGCAACTCGCAGGCACAGTGAAATGCATAACCACTCTCCAAGAGAATGTTAGCAAGATATTCCGTAAGATCATGACCACCAACACCTAATCGCGAGATAGCATGGGGAAGTGCATGTCCCTCGTAGATAGGGACCGTGTGGCTCACACTAGAACCAGAATCAATCACAATACCTTGTCGTAGAAAAACAAAATTACGCGAATTAGTGAATGATTAAAACAGTAGGGAAACCAACAATACTGTTATGATTTTTTGAAGAGATATGCTAGCAGCAAGGTTGAAAATATGAATGAAAGTCTGTCCCATAAACTTCATTAACCATACGGCTTTAAATAGTCGTATAAACAAAGTAGTAGATGTTTCCTACAACCAAGTATTAGACTCTTATGTGACATCCAACACATATGCTGCTATTCCTAGCTATTGCTTACCAGTTGTACTACCGCTATCAAACAGAGAAAGGACAGCCTGGTTCGCGACATACATGGCTGGCACATTGAATGTCTCAAACATGATTCGAATCATTTTCTCTCGTTTATCCTTGGGGTTAAGTGGTGCCTCAGTCAGGAGAACGGGTTGCTCCTCGGGAGCAACACCAAGCTCATTGTGAAATGCATGGTGCCAGATTTGCTCCATATCATCCCAGTTCTTTGTGATACCATGTTCAATTGGATGTTTCAGATTCAACATACCTCTTTTAGAGTAAGATTCATAACCAACGTAACATAGGCATCGTTTAGTCCCATTCCAACCATGACACCAGCGTGAAGAGGACGATCAACTATACTTGGAAAAGCAGAGGAAACAAGCAGGGGATTCATGCGAAAAATGCACAGTTAAGGGAAGAAATAACAAAGATCAATTGATGTATAAGTAGGAAATCATCATTCAAGCAAATTTAATTTGACGATATCTCACTCATGTTAAAAGCCCAACATAACGACAACCACAACAACATATCCAGTGTAATCCAACAAAGTGTGGTCCGCAAAAGCCCAACACAACGGATTATCCAAAATCCTAATTCTCTCCTTCCTGCCGATGAAAAGAAAGAGCAAAATGCTGACAATTAGCTACAACTACTACTACAATAACATATCCAGTGTAATCCCACAAGCGGGATCTGAAATTAGCTGCTACTAGCATTTCAAAAATAACACATGCCCCCAACATATACATTTCATATAAAAAATGGTTGTTTAAGAATCACTCAACTTAAGAAAACATCAAGTACAAGGAGCTGCAGGCAATGACGGAACCAGGATTTTTTTTCACTAAAGAGATTCAAAACATAGAGAAATAAATACACCAAGAAGCCAAGATAATTCAAGATCTGCTACAGTGTAATTTTTCGGCGAAGGAGTTTCATTCGATCCTAACAAGATACAAAGTGCTACATATGTATGGTAATACTAAAAACTAAATTGCAATCTTTGAGACAACATTCAAGAAATGAGTACAAAATAATTAGTTAGAGACAAGCTCAATTTTATATTCTGTATAGAACCAAATGTCACACACCAAATAGATAAAAGAACTAACAACAACATACCCAATGTATTCAGAGCAAGTGGAGTTTGGAGAGGGTAGAGTGTATGCAGACCTTACCCCTACTTCGTGGAGATAGAGAGGTTGTTTCCGAAAGACCCTCGGCTCAAGTAACGCATAGCAAATCAGTAGAAAAAGCGGATACAACAGTAAATAGGACATAGCAAATAATACGGAAAGTTTAACATAACATCCCAAGCAAAATAATGCGATAATCAAAGCACGCGAAACATCGGGTAATAACCAAAATCAAAGGGCAAGAAACTACGAGAAAAATGCTAATGCTACCGGTATGCAAGGAGAATCCGGTAACGAGCCCCAAACTACCCACCAAGCCTATCCTACATGATAACGAGGCAACTCTCAACTCCCTCTAACCTTCTACCCTAATTCACGACCTCCAACCCTCCTATCTAGAGTCATATCCTCGGTAAGTTGAAGATACGTTATGTCGTATCTAGTCATATGATATTTTAGTTTTAATTATATGTGCATATCTATAGATTTTTCAATGCATATACATGATTTGAATCTACATTACTTAGTTCTATTCAATCTGTATAGTCTCGATTAGGTTATAAGAAGAAAAAAAAAGGATACAAACCAAATTCAAGAACGAGTTAAAAAAATAAAATTGAAGCTTATGTTTGATGAAATTGAATACATTTGTGGCTAGATCCAATATTACTATATATGGAGGTGTGTAAAAAATAACTGTAAATGCAAAATAATTAATCACAAAATTGATGTTTTTAGTCAAATCAAGTTTTTGCATGTATTTCCCAGAAATCAATTCCAGGATGGTCTTTAATTTTTATTCATATTGCGCTCATTTAATGAAAAGTTGTAAATCAAAGTACCTTATCTATGAGACTATGACCTAATTGGCTCGAAAACTTTTGTGTTGCATCGCTCGGCATAAATTTTCTAGAAATTAAATTATGCTCTCTTTTACGATATAATTTGTGGGTTTCTAAAAATAAAGTTTTCCCTCGCTCGACATAAATTTTATAGGAATAAAGCTATATGGTATGATATAACTTGTTGTACTTTTTATGGTAAATCTTGTAAGATATTATGTCAGCGAATTATTATTATTATTTTTTTTGGTGTATATGGAGGCGTGTAAAGATAACTGTAAATACACATAAATCACAAATTGATTTTTTGAATCAAATCAAGTTTTTACATGTATGGTCCCAAAATCTATTTCGGAATAGTCATTAATTTTTGTTGTTACTGCTCATTTATTGAAAAGTTGTGGACCAAATTACCCTTATCATCTAATTCACTCGGCATAAATAATATGAAATAAAAAGTAGTACATAATATAAAATGGAAAGAACAGTAATAACGATAAAATAATACGATAACTGAAGCATAAATAAATAGGGTAATATTCAAAATCTAAAAATAAAAAACTACAAGAATAATATTAATACCAGATGTGTAATATTAAATTATAAGTTCAAAAGATCTTGGTCATATCCACGTAGATCCAACATAGTTAAGGTTGATCTGATCACTATAATAAGAATTAAGAAGAAGCCAACAATTATAATTATATAGTAATAGAATATATTTTGTTGCATACATGTCATTGATTTGGTTTTAGATTTTAAAATAGTAATTAATGATTATTTGATGACTTACAATTTTTGTTTTTTACAATATTAATCATCTAATAACCAGCCAAATAAGTTTAATAACAAATTCATAATAACAATTATAATGGTAGATTCTACAATGCATTAGTGTCAATTAATATATGTTTGTGAGAAACTATTATAGACAAAGTTAGGTATACATTTCAACACATTGTTCTGTAATTTAGAATTTCACAACGTCTAAATTTTGAATTTATAACAGTATAATATAATGAAAAAAATAAGTTTATATTGAATAAAGGAATGATAGCTTCTTTGGTTCATAGATTATGGGAAAATTCCGATTTCGTTCTTTCGTATATGACCAGGCAGATTTAGCTTTCGATTAATTAAAATATATGTTTTTAATTAAAATATAGGAAATATGTTATTTTTGAATTATGTTTATAACTATATCACCATTAAATATGAAATAACTGTAAAAATTTAATACAACGCATTGATAATTATATGGTTTGAACAGATAACACAAGGACTAAAATTAAAATTCTACAAACCAAAAGTATTACTTAACCGTACTTAATACTTTATTCATTTCAATTTGTTTGTCTGTTTTGACTTACCACAAAAAAGTAAAAAAAATAAAATTTGAATCTTTTGATCTTAAACTAAAGATATGTAAATGTCCTTTAATCTTGTAATCTTAAACATGACATGCGAAAGTTAATCAAAGAATTACGCCCAAGAACGACATAAACATTCTTTTTGAAACAAAATAACAAGAAAAGTAACACAAACAAATTAAATTAAAATAGAGAGTAAAATTTCTTTCTTTCATTTAACAGTACTTAGTTTATACGATGTTACATATTTAATTAATGATGTCTTTTCTTAACAACTTTTTGTTTTTTTTTCTTGTCATGAATGAAAGTATATGAAACATGTCCACGTCTTTTTCAGTAGCTTATCACGATCTATATATATACTTTTTAATTATAACAATTGTAGATTTATATTTATAATTAAATTATTCAGTCATGTTTACAAGTCTGAGACATAGTCAAGGATAATGGTCAAGATCCATCAGTATTTGCTCCCTTTAAATAATAATAATAATAATATTAAAACTCTATAGTAATATTTTTTACTGGAAATACAATAATCATAAAATTTATAAATAATTATATGATTATAAAATTTAAGTTCATTGCACTAACTGTGGTATAATAATATGTATACAATTGAGTCATTTAAAAATAATTACAGATAAATTTATTATCTAATAAATAATTCTTGTTATTTAATTTGTATGTCTAGTTTTTGACTTGACACAAATTTTAAGAAAAATAAAGAAGATTTTTAAATTTTGTGGTCTTAAACTAAATATAGGTAGAAAGTACCAAAATACTCTTTAATCTAATTGTGGTCTTAAACATATCATGTCGATCGAAAGTTAGAATTAAAGAGTTTTCAGAAAAGAAAAGAGATATTTTTTATTAAAAAAAAAATAAGATAAATAAATTAAAACGGATGAAGTAATTCATAACATTAGTCAGACACTAACTTGAGAATGTTATACCGCTGTGAAATAAGGACATTCTGATCGATCCGATTAGTTCTCGTTCTGATTTAAGCTTTGCTTGCTCGATCCATTACTATCTTACTAAAAATAAAAGAACTTCTGAGTTAAGAGAAAGAAAATAGATACACTCTTATACATGCCGACTACGATTTTAACATCGAATCGGACACACCTCTGTGCGCGCTGGTAGACAGGTTTTTGGTGCCATAAAGTGAGGGAGAGAGATATCTCTCTCGTTAAGTTACGCCGGGCGGAGCCAGGTAGGGTCGGGGAGTTCAGATGAACCTTTTTCAGTAAAAAATTATACTAATTATATACAATTAAATTTGTTTTTTTATATATATATATAGTAGGTGTTGAACTCCTTTTAACTTTTTTGAGTATTTATTTTTTTATATTTTAAACTTTTTTAATAAAAAAATTTCAACTCCATCGCTGCCCGTAGAAATGATAACTAGGTAGCCATTATTACAAGTTAAGATACACCTGTTTTTTTATATGTAACATAAATTCATATATAGTTATTATAGCAACAAAGCTGATGAATGTTGATCACAACCCTTTTGTCTTTACTGATATTATTGGTACCAATAATATAACTTAAATTCATATATAGTACTTATCATTTTGTGGTATTATTAATTTTTTTGTATTTTCTTTGTCCTTATGTTTTTGGACATTATATACATATATATCTTCTCTAAAAAGTGATAGATAGAGACTTCTGAATGTTTTTATTGAAGTCAAAAACTCACTAAATTGGTTATAGTAAGAACAAACTCAAAATCATATTTATATATAAAAAAACATTTAATAACATTTTTGGTTTTGATTAATATTAAATTTTGATTTCAATTATTGTGATAATTATCTGATTAAGTATATTTAACCTTTGATTCAATGAAATATAGCGTTTAAACTCTTATTGTCTATATCTTATCTTAAGACGTGGTCGTCTCTCTATCCGCTTTAGTCTCAAATAGGGTGCCGATTAAAGTGAACAGATTAAACCGAACCTCCCTATATCAGAAGTTTTTGGCTCTTCACAAAATAATTTTGGTCCATTCATATATGAGATATGTTATATTTTTAGAACTATATCATTGTCGATATGGAGTAAAAGAACAATATTAACATAACACATGTGTAGATAAACAGTGAAACAATCAATAATTATGACAAATTTATGAATATTCACAAACAAGGAAAGTAAAAGTGCACGTTTTCAATTAATTAAAGATAAATATATTTACACAAATATCATAAACATTAAATTCACAATTTACCAATAACTAAAATACCAAAATTATGTATTCTTTTGGTATTTAATTCCTAATTAATCTTATTAATTATGTCATCAATTTCAAATGTAAATATTTGGTGCTAGCTTGATTGTGACATTGATGCTATCATTCCATGTATGCTTGACATAGATATGAGGAGGACAATATGGTTAAATGAAAGTTTCTTTTATAAAAAAATATATATTCAAAGTAGATTTTTTTATTTATGAAATATAATATATATGGAGACAAAATAAAAGAAAAAAATTATAAAAATTATATAAATATTTTTGTGATACTGTGATACTTTATTATAAAAAGGAATGAGCATTTAATTCAACAGTGATGAGTCATGACTAGCTATTTGTATTTTTTAAGTTGAATGTGGCAAAAGACAAAATCTAAGGCATGGAGGCCACCTTCCTCTTTGGAAATATTTAAGGAAATTAATTACGGTCTCATTTATTAAAATTGAGATATCTGAATCTAAATACATATATAAATATCAATGTTAATGATTATCAATAATGATCAGTGATGAAGATGGCCAACGATTGAAATTACTAATAATGATTGTGTGTAGTACTTATTAATGGTGATGCCTGATAAGAGTGATCTAAGGTGATATTGGTGATAATGATATGTAATGAAAGTGGTAATTTATGATGGCAGTTAACGATATACAATTGTGGCTAATAATAATAATTATCAGTAATAAATTATAATTTATTGATTAACGATAATAGTTGTAAATGATAGTTAGTGATGGTGATGACTGATTGTAGTAATTTACAATAATTATAGCTGAGTATGCTGGTTGTGGATGGTGAATAGTGATAGTTGATAATGGAGGATGTTTATGCATGACAACAGTTAGCGTTAAAGAAGATGAGTAGTAGTGAATTGTCATCTTTATAAAAATCATTGAGTAAAACGTCTTAATGATACTCTATTAAAATTTTGCTATAAATATTAATTACTAAGCTAGCATTTGGACAAAGATTTGGTTGAAACTTGAAAAAAAAATTATTTAAAAAATAATCATTTAAAAGTTGAAGTTGGTTTGAATATGCATTTTAGTTGAAAAAAAAGTTGAAGTTTTGTGAGTGAAAAAAAAAAATCACCCAAAAATTGGCCCAAATCAATTTTTGGAATTTGAGTTTCTTTTTCTCAAAAACTGATCAATTTTTATGAACGAATAATTTTTTTGAAAATAAATAGTTACGTGGTCTTAATATAAGCGTTCTTTATTGAGATTTGTTAATACCTACGATTCAAACCTGATGTCTTTAACTAAGAGTGAAGGAATCGATATTCATTTCACCATGACTCTTTATAAAAAAATTAAATTATTTAATTTCAAATTTCAAATAATAATATATGCATTGATATAACCATATAAATTAGAGAAAAGACATAAGTTCCTCCCTAAAGTTGTCTTGAAATGTCATTTACACACTCATACTTTATAAGTGACCTATTAACCCCCTGATTTTAATTTTTATGGTGCTAATACAACCCTAAGAGGTGATGTGGCAAATAAATTATTTTCAACTTCCTACTAACGCGTGAGAGGAAAAGAAAAACACTAAAAAGAAATAAAATTAGATACGTGTCATCTTTTTATTGGATGATATATAACTAACGAGTACTTAATATTTAATCTTTCTTTATTATTTATTTTTCAATTTATATTTTCTTATTCTTTTTCTGTTCCCCTTTTCTCTTTCTTATTCTTTTCTTCCAAACTAATTCAGATATTTCTTTTACATTTTCCCAAGCAATTTTTCGATTCTTCCGTTCTTTTTTGTAGGTAGTTTGTGGGTTTGATACTAGATAAAATTAAGGAGAAGTAAAGGAAATGTAATATATAGATTAAAGATTGAGGAATTTTTTTTATTCGCCGGAAAATTAACTGTTCTCGACATCAATTTTTTCAAGATGAGTTTATACTCCTTATCCCTTCAATTCGGGTATGTGCCGGAGAGTTTTTGTAACTTGACTCCTACTTTTCTGTCAGAAGAGAAAATCATATGTGAACAACCAAAGACTTTTAGACCCAATATTCGATCAAAATTTTTTTCGGTAAAATGCTGTTGTTTTCTACCAAATATTATTTTGATTATGGAAGGGGAAGGGTTGCAAAAAATAGATGGAAGAGGGATGGAGAATTTTTGATTTGGAGAAGGATAGAAATTAG
Source organism: Jaltomata sinuosa (assembly GCA_003996215.1). NCBI lineage: Eukaryota > Viridiplantae > Streptophyta > Magnoliopsida > Solanales > Solanaceae > Jaltomata > Jaltomata sinuosa. The sequence goes on along the minus strand of QJPP01007311.1, from coordinate 97,832 downwards.
AAAAACTTCTCCATAAATTATTTTTCCGGTCAAAGTTTGTCGGCTTGTAATCAAACTTAACTCTTACATTTTTTTTTTGATCCTTTTTCTAAAATTATTCTTAAACTTAAATACTTGAAATTGAAATTGATATTCGATTTGAAATTAGTGTTGCTCTTCTTTTTCCAAGCCTCCCTATGAAAGACCCTTTAATTTTTTGAAAAACTACAGAAATAGTGGCGACTTGCGAGGAAGAAGATGCAACACAGAATTTCATAAAGAAAAAAGAAATTAAAATGTTTTCTTAGGTGTAGGATGATGTGGAGCGATTGTAACTCACATCCCATGTTATAATTGGTATTGAATTTTAAGGGTTGTATTAGTACCACAAAAATTAAGAATAAGGGTGTAATAGATCATCTCTAAAGTATGAGTGTATAAATAACATTTTTGGATAACTTTAGGGTGAAACTTATGTCTTTACTTATATAAATTATCATTTTTTTTCCTTTTTTTTTGACGTGATGTGATCTTTACGTAGATTCTATTTGTCCATATTCTTTTAGAAGATGTGTAAGTTTTTGTTTCTTTTTCAAGATATATTTCCTATGTGAAGTTTATATTTCTAATGAGCGAAATCAAAATTTTTAGTTTATAATTTTAAATTATATAACTTTTTTGCTTATTATATTTTAAATAAGTTATTTATATATTAAATATTTAAATATAAATATTGAGATTAAATTTTAAACTATTAAATTTTGTCAAGCTGCAATACTAACTCTATCATGATGTTATGTGTAAAAGTATCCCAACCCCCCCTCTCCCACCCCCTCACCCCACCCCACCACCCAAAAAAAGAAGAAAAAGACATCATATGATTCTTGAGAGGGGAAAAAGCTTCTTGGGACAAGAAGGGGGCACATTGTTTTCATCAATTCATAGGGAAATCTTTTGTCATCATTCAACAAATAATTTCCAACAAATATAAATGTTTTCCCAAAAATATTATATTTTGAAAAAAAATTGATTTAAGGTGATTTTGAGAAAAAAATTTATTGTATCGCGATAAAAGTAATTGATAAGCATTAAGTGCCCGAATATACTTTTTTAAGTGTCAAAACTAATTTATAGATAAATATTTGTAATTGGATAAAAGTGTTAAAATACATAATAATCGGTGATATATTTGATAAATGAGTATTAACCAATATTATTTATGAAATACCTTTAAAATTATCTAAATTAAAAAATAGTTGATTATTACAAAATTATAATTCGAATTCCAATAAAATTAAGTAAGTTATAAATTTATTAGCTAAGGTTATATTTAATAAATATAGAGTAACTTGTGATAAACTAACATATACTACTAATTAATAAACACAACTTACAAAATGATGAAAAATCCTAGTGAAATGGACAGGGAGTTAGGAGTTTTATTTTGAAAAATATATATATTTTAATAATGAAAACAATTAGAGAGAGAAAAAACAGTCAAAATATTATTGAACAAAAATTGCTTATAAATTCCAAAGAATTCAAAGAATTGGAGACAGATTGTCTACTTATTATTGAACAAAAATTATTTATCAAAATATTATTGAACAAAAATTGCTTATAAATCTCTAATTTCAAAGAATTCAAACTAATAGCTTGATGTTCTCCTTGTGCAGTAAAGCTTCAATTGAATACGGATGATAGTGTCAAGACTCAAGCTTTTTTTGGAGGAATCTTTAGAGATGATCGAGGCAACTGATTGTAAAAATATATGGGTAAGATAAAACATGCTTCAAGCCTCGCGACAGAGCTATGAAGCATCAAATAAGGGCTCACATTAACAAAGAAATGGGATGTAAAGGTTTGGAATTGGAGACAGATTGCCTACTTAGTTTGTTGTCAAGCTTATCAAAGAGCAGGACATACAATTGATGGAAAATGACAGATATTTCGTAGAATTAGTCGAGGTGTGCAGAAGCTGACTCGGACATTATAATTATAAAAGAAAGAAGATATACAATATCATCCTCTTAGGGGTCGTTTGGTAGCTGGTTTGGGAGTGACTTATGCATGTATTAAATCCTGCATAAGTAATACCACGTTCGATAGCTGGTTAGGAGTTAAGTTATTCATGTATAAAATTAATACAGTGTTTGGTTTGCAATTTAAAAACCTGCATAACTAATACATGTATAAGTTATGAGGAAATCTATGTATAATTTTTATGCATGATAGAAAGTGGAATAACTAATACATGAATAAGTAATCCCTGCATAACTAATACATAGATTCCCTCATAACTAATCCCTACATTACTAATACATGCATAACTCTTACTAGCTACCAAACGACCCCTTAGGGTTATTATTGAAGACTATAAGTATATGTTCTCGATCAATAGGGCTACCATTACTCATATTTGGAGGGAGACAAATCAATATGCAGATTACTTAGCAAATGAAGGACACAAACATCAAAAAAGATATGATAATTCGGGAAGCAATCTATCTCTGTATTATTTCAAATTGTTCAATTTTATCGTCCATTATATTTTCAATCTAATCTTACTTCCACTCCAATTCTAGAATAATTTTAAACCAAAATCAAGATCGATGGTCTATCCGAAATAATCTTTCTCTTACCACAAAAGCAGGAATAATGTCCACGTGCATTCAATCTTCTTCATACTTCACTCATAAAATTACATTTGAGTATATTATTATCATTATTACTCTTTAAATTATAATCAATCTTAAAAAGGTAAATTCTGACTCTTTTCCTCGAAGAATTTGAATACGTAAAATCCAACTCAACTCAATTAAAACCAAAGATGCTTTTATAAGACAAAATATGAAAGAATATGCTAAAAATTCAATGTACAGGATCTTTCCATGTACTAAAAACACATCAAAATCTCTATTTTTTTCTTCTTGAAATTGTCCAAAATGGCTCCAATTCAAGATTTGAAGTATATAGAATGTAGGTAAATATGGGAAGTGATATGTACACAGAAATAGAAAAAAGAGTGACAGATCCCCACTATCATGCTTACTGTCCAAAATTCTGAATCTTTCCAAAAGATGTTAACATAGAATAATGAAAGATGGTTATGGAAACAGATCAGCTAAGCACGTTCATTTTGGTCACATCACATCTCACACACACATCAGCATCCCCTTTTGAACTGGTTTTAAGATCCCATCTCTTTCTACTCTCAAAAGGTCTGTCTTTTTATGAGCTGTTTGCTATATTAGAGTAAATATTTACTCACTTTTCACAAACCCCATTTTGCTTGCCCTTTGGAAAGAGCAATTGGGTTTTTGTTTAAAGTTTCTTTGTTTGAATGTTTCAAGAACCATTTTCTCTATATAAAGTTGTAGTCTTTCATGTGTAGTTTAGCAAGATTTTCCAGTTCTGGTAGCAATTCTTTTTCTGTTTCTCTCAGGTACCTTGATTCTGCTTTTGCTATTGCTATTCTTGATTGATAGGTCTGCCACATTAGTATTTACTCAGTTTTAGCAAACCCCATTTACTTGCCATTTGAAAGGAGCAATTTGGGTTTTCTTTGAATGTTTCAAGAGCCATTTTCTCTATATAAAGTTGTAGTCTTTCATGTGTAGTTTAGCGAGATTTTCTAGTTCTGGTAGCCATTCTTTTTCTGTTTCTCTCAGGTACCTTGATTCTGCTTTTGCTATTGCTATTCTTGATTGATAGGTCTGCCACATTAGTATTTACTCAGTTTTAGCAAACCCCATTTACTTGCCATTTGAAAGGAGCAATTTGGGTTTTCTTTGAATGTTTCAAGAGCCATTTTCTCTATATAAAGTTGTAGTCTTTCATGTGTAGTTTAGCGAGATTTTCTAGTTCTGGTAGCCATTCTTTTTCTGTTTCTCTCAGGTACCTTGATTCTGCTTTTGCTATTGCTATTCTTGATTGATAGGTCTGCCACATTAGTATTTACTCAGTTTTAGCAAACCCCATTTACTTGCCATTTGAAAAGAGCAATTTGAGTTTTCTTTGAATGTTTCAAGAACCATTTTCTCTATATAAAGTTGTAGTCTTTCAAGTGTAGTTTAGCAAGATTTTCTAGTTCTGGTAGCCATTCTTTTTCTGTTTCTCTCAGGTACCTTGATTCTGCTTTTACTATTGCTATTCTTGATTGCTATGCCTGCTACATTAATATTTACTCACTTTTGACAAATCCCATTTTCTTGTCCTTTGGAAAGAGCAATTGGGTTTTTCTTAGAATGTTTCAAGGCCCATTGTCTCTATATAAAGTTTGAATCTTTCATGTGGAATTTAGCAAGATTTTTCAGTTCTGGTAGCCTTTAACTGATTCTTTTTTTCTCTGTTTCTCGTCAGGTATCTTGATTCTGGCTTTATTATTCTTATCTTGAATTCTGCTTTTGCCATTCTTTTCTGTTTCATCATTTCTTAAATCTTTTCTTGGATTAGTTGTCTTGTTAATGTGAAATTATCAGTTTGGAATGAGGCTGTGACATTTACTTCATTCCATATGCAGTTGTAATGTGGTAGTAGTTTTTTTTTTCTGTTTGTCACCCGGTGTTCGGTACTGGCATTGGGGCCGACTAAATTTGGATTTGCGCGGGAATCCCACATTGGTAGTATAGCGCTCCCTAATAAAAGTAATGTAGTTAGATCTGTTAAAGTTACTCTTAAGGGTCTGTTGGGTCTTTGAAAAGAGCAAACAGCTCTATTTTTTTTAGGCAATTGGGGTTTTCTTAAAAGTTTCTTTTTTTGAATGTTTCAATACCAATTGTCTCTTTTTAAAGTTTTTGTCTTTCATTACATTTTAAGCTAAAACATGTGGAATTTAGCAAGATTTTCCAGTTCTGATAGCCTTTAATTGTTTCTTTCTCTGTATCTTGAATTCTGCTTTTGCTATTCTTTTTCGCTTCGAAGTTTCCTAATCTATTCTTGGATTAGTTGTCTTTTGCTAATGTAAAAGAAATCATATTTTGGAATGAGGCTGTGACATTTCCTTCATTCCATATGCAGTTCGAGGAATGTAGTTAGATCTGTTAATCCTATGCTTAAGGGTCTGTTTGCAGATTCATGAATCATGACTATGCACTATGTGTATGTTTTTAGGTTCTTTCTTGATTGATGTATATCATATTTTGAATCTTTATTGAAGTAGATTTAAAAAAAAATTCAGTTTTTTTTGTTTCCAAATGGAGAAGAAGAAATTTACTGAAGTCTAAAGTTAGGATCTTTCTGTTTGTTCTCGTTCTGATTCAAGAAAAAGACCTGTGTTTTGCATTGACTGGTTATATTAATTATGTTGATATTTTGCAATTATGCATATTCTATACATAGAGGTGTTTTTCAAGATTCAATCTAATCTTCTACCATTTTCTGTGCAGGTGTTCCTGCAATTAGGAGAAGTTGGAAATTCATTTTTTCTACATAAAAGAATCTAATTTATTAAGGATGAATGGAGCTGTGCTAATTGCACTTGCTGCTGCCATTGGCAACATGTTGCAAGGATGGGACAATGCGACAATAGCAGGTTTTACATCAGGACATTCTTGTTCTTTGATTTGCAAACACAGAATTTCAGTACTTTTCAAATGCTGGAAATATTATAAAGCTTGTTATAGCTTTTACGCGCGAATCTTCAACTTGTTCTTTTCAAATCAAATTCATGTCAAAGCACAACTTGAACTTCCATAAGCATTTTGCCATATTCTGAAAGAAAATGTATCTAATATGTTTCAGGATCTCTTCTTTACATCAAGAAGGAATTTAATTTGCAAACACAGCCAACCATGGAAGGGCTAATTGTTGCGATGTCTCTAATTGGAGCAACGGTGATCACAACATTCTCGGGACCTGTATCGGACATTCTTGGGAGACGTCCAATGCTTATAATGTCATCAGTACTTTATTTCCTCAGTGGATTAGTGATGTTATGGGCTCCAAATGTTTATGTGTTGCTTTTAGCAAGGCTCTTAGATGGATTTGGAATTGGTCTTGCAGTGACACTCGTTCCTGTCTATATATCCGAGACTGCCCCACCAGAAATAAGAGGGCAATTGAATACATTTCCACAGTTCACCGGTTCTCTCGGAATGTTTTTGTCATACTGTATGGTTTTTGGGATGTCACTGACACAAGCACCAAGTTGGAGGCTAATGCTTGGGGTTCTATCTATTCCTTCTCTTGCTTATTTCTTTCTTACATTGTTTTACTTGCCCGAATCTCCAAGGTGGCTGGTCAGTAAAGGTCGAATGAAGGAGGCTAAACAAGTTTTACAGAGACTACGTGGCAGGGAAGATGTCTCAGGTTTGTCTCGTGGTTCCTTTCTTTGTTCACTGTTAACTTATTTCTTTGTCGTACGAGAGAATATATTTGCTCCTCAGAATAGTTTTATCAGCCAATTGAGCTAACTCTGTGATGCCCTCAGTTTTTGTGTAATCAGCAATGTTTCTTTGAATGGCTTGTTTCACTAGTACCAACTATGCATTAGATAGAAATTTGTTTTGAAGCTTTACTTGTCAGAAAACAAAAGTTTCGTTTGGAGATTTTAACCCCTATTGTTCTTAATTGAAGTTCAAAGCTAAGTTGGGCGGACTCTTCACCTTCGATGCCGCACCCGTGTCGGATTCTCCAAAAATACACTACTTTTGGAGAATCCGACATGCACCCATTGACATTTTTTGAAGAGTCCGACTGTCCGAGCAACATAGGGTCAAAGAGCAGCTTCTTAAGTCTGTACTAGATCCTCTGCTCTTAGGTACTTCAAGGTAATATATAACGGCAACCGACATAAAGAGTTTAGGCACTTTGTATGCTCTTGCATATCCCATGTTTGGAAAAAAATCAAGTTGTCCTTTCTAAGAGATTGAATTCAGAATCCAACTTCATTCCAAGCTGCAAAACTGAAAGCCCTTCGTTCGCTTGGGGTTGCTTACTATGTTTCCGGAGATATTGTCACACACTTCAGATTATATGTTGGTTGTGAAATCTTGTTTTGTTCATTCTCATCTATTTGTTGGAAAATATACAATATTCCCATTGCTCCCCAAGCTTTGGTCTAGTGGTAAGAGGCAAGTGTGATGTAAGGGTTAGGTGCACCTCATGATTTCGAACTTTGCAGCAGACAAAAGCCTGGTTTTTAAGTGGAGAAGGGTAGAGGGGACGGTCCATTATTCATCGAGTTTCAGACACGTACACAATACCACTCGGGGATTTCTCAGTTATAAAAAAGAAGTGTACATTAATTCCATTGAATTATTGACATATTTTTCCCTAAGGTTTTTTTCTTAAGTTCAGGTTACACTTTTTCATACTTGAAGTTAATGTCCAATGGAATTTTCTCAATCTACAGGTGAAATGGCATTGCTGATGGAGGGTTTAGGTGTTGGAGGTGAAGTATCTATAGAAGAGTATATAATTGGTCCGGACAATGAACTTTTTGACAACCAGGATGAGAAAGATCAGATCAAGTTATATGGAGCCGAAGAGGGTCTTTCATGGATAGCAAAACCTGTCACTGGAAGTACTGTAGGTCTGGCCTCTCGTCACGGGAGTATGGCAAACCAAAGCATGTCTCTTATGGATCCGTTAGTCACTCTATTTGGCAGTGTTCATGAGAAGATGCCGGAGACGGGAAGCATGCGTAGCATGCTCTTTTCAAATGTTGGCAGCATGTTCAATATCACAGAGAATCAAGGAAAAACTGAAAATTGGGATGAAGAAAGCCAAAAGGATGAGGAAAATCCTATGTCTGATGGTTCTGGGGCAGAATCTGATGACAATCTGAGAAGCCCGCTGCTCTCACGTCAAGGTACAAATGCAGAAGCAAATATGGGACCTCCAACATCATTGAGCATGAGGCAAGGCAGCAATTTCATGCAGGCTAATGGTGGCGAGCAAGCCAGCATGGGTATTGGTGGTGGTTGGCAGCTAGCATACAGAAAAGATGAGAAAAAGGAAGGAGCACTCAAAAGGATCTATTTACATGAAGAAGGTGGCGCTGGATCACGGCGAGGGTCCATTATTTCCCTTCCTGGTGATGCTCATGGAGAAGGTGAATTCATTCATGCTGCTGCTTTAGTGAGTCAGTCTGTTCTTCGTGCTGAGAGCCTCTTGGGTCAACAATCTATCGAAGAAGCAGTAGAGGCACAATCTGAAACTGTTACAAAGAAGTCAACCTGGAAAGCACTTCTTGAGCCAGGAGTCAAGCATGCACTGATTGTTGGAGTTGGACTTCAAATACTTCAGCAGGTAAAAGTTGTTCTATGAACTTTCCATTTAACCTTGATATGATTAAATGAGGTGCTGGCTTCGCGACATCTAAATTGTCTTTCTTTTGAAGTGATGTTAAAATTGAGATGCTTCTAGCTCAACCGAGCTCGTATAGCGTCTAAAATTTTACCTTCAAAACTGTCACCTTATTTTAACTTGAATCTAAGAAGAAAGGTAGCATAAGTATGGCGGTTGAGGTTAGTAACTAGCTTGATATTTGTTTGTTCTCTCGGGTTTGAAAGGTAGAAATTTTTACTGCTTGCATAGCAATTCACAAATCAAAGAATATAGTACAAAATTGACTCTCTATGCATGGCTTTGTGATGACATTTGCTCACTTCTGTTATGCAATGGCCTTATGTTAAAATTTATTTAATCCGATCTCATGTCCAAATCAGTGAAGGTTTAAACTGGCATCGTGTCTAGCAAGTACGATTCCAAATTCCAGTAAGCAGTTATTTTTAGTTCCTTATAGATCAAGTCTTAAGGAAAATGGGAATTCTAGTGTCTAGTAATATAATTACTTTATAGGGTTAAATGGAATATCTAATTTACTCCCATCTTGCAATTACTATATGTTGATAGCAGAAAAATAAATCTTTTTCTTTCAAAATTTTCTTATCTTATGAACGGCCTTTTGTTACATTCATATGTTGTGCTAAATATTTCAACTCCCTTTTGTTGTCACATTATGTTGAATATGAACCAAACCATTTACTTTCGATCCAGCTACTGAGTTGCTTTGGTCCCTTATACAGTTTTCCGGAATCAACGGGGTTCTTTATTACACTCCTCAAATTCTTGAACAAGCAGGCGTAGGAGTTCTGCTATCAAATATGGGCATTGGTTCTGAATCTGCATCTTTCCTCATAAGTGCTGTCACAACTTTGTTAATGCTTCCCACTATTGGTGTTGCAATGAGACTAATGGACATTGCTGGCAGAAGGTATTCATGATTCTATTTATTGTATAATTTATGAAACCATGAAAATGATAACATATCAACCCTTGCTGGATCGTTTACTCATCGTACACCATAGTTACCTCCTGAGTAGATACAACAACCTATTCCATGAACCAATATGGGACACTAAACACCCCTCCCCACTCACACCCAGGGGAGCGTGAAAACATAACACGGGGGTTGAACTTTGGTAAACCCAGTACTTAGATGGATCGGGCTCTAATACCATGTTAAGAAACTGGATCTTGGGCCTAACTCAATCCCAAAATTTAGCTCATGAGGTGAGGATCGTTCGAGACTTTATAATGATCAACAATCCATCTTCTCAACCAATATGGGACACTTTACGATGAACTTATTTATCACAACTTTTGTATTATTACTTGGACTTTGACCATGTTGAAGTTGAGTGAACTGTATATATGACAGTATCCAAATCTTTTTAGAAGCATGCATTTTTTACTCTTTCAACTTTCCGTCTAAGAGAAGTTTTACTGTCTGTTTCTTCTCCAGGTGGCTTTTGCTGGCTACTTTGCCCGTCTTGTTAACGTCACTTATTGTACTAGTCCTTGGCAATGTTATTAACATGGGTGAGGTCATGCACGCTGTGATCTCCACCGTTAGTGTTGTGGTCTACTTCTGCACCTTTGTTATGGGATTTGGTCCGATCCCAAATATCCTCTGCTCTGAGATATTCCCCACCAGCGTTCGTGGAATCTGCATTGCTATATGCGCTCTTACTTTTTGGATCGGAGACATCATTGTCACCTACTCACTCCCCGTTATGCTTACCTCCATTGGACTTGGAGGTGTCTTTGCCATCTATGCTGTTGTGTGTGCCTTGGCTTGGATATTCGTTTTCTTGAAGGTTCCTGAAACAAAGGGCATGCCCCTTGAAGTCATAACAGAATTCTTCGCCGTTGGGGCTAAGAAAGTTGCCACAGAATAACTACACTAGAGATTTGAAACTTACTGTTTTCTTTCCCTGAATATGAGGTCTACACAATGCATTCAACTGTATTTTCGTGAATCTTGGCACTTCGCGGTAGACCTACAGAAAATGGTGGTGATTTCCCTGAAGGAAGTGAAGTAATCAGTCAAAAAGATTGTGATCAGAAGATAGCTCACTTTAACTATAATCCATTGTTCTATCTTTTTTTCTCTTTGTACCTAGTCTTTCTGCTTGCTTCAATCAAGATTTGGATATCAGTTTGTCATCAGCACCATCTAGTGTTAATTTTTGAACATTTTTATTGATACACTTGCTTATTCTTCTTTCTTTTTTCTTAATCTAAGTAGGCGCGGTTTGCGCAATATTTGGTTAAAGTTGAAAAAAAAAATGAGTATTTAAAGTTGAAGTTGAAAAAGAATATTTGGAAGTCAGTTGCATTTGGACATGCATTCACTTGGAAAAAAGTTGAAGGATTGTGAGTGAACCACAGCACTTGAAATATTCTGCAAACAAGATTTTCAATATTGAAAACACTTAAAGTTCAGTACTTATGACCAAACCAGTATTTGCAAATACCACCAACAACTACAACATACCCAGTGAGGTCTGGCGTCTTGGGAGGGTATGATGTACGTGGACCTTATCCCTGCCTTTGCGGGTAGGAAGTTGTTTTCGATAGACCATCAGCTCAAAAGAAAAAAAGAATTCAAAGCAGGGTTGCAAGGAAATAAGATGCCAAATTAATAGGATATAAAACAAATGAAGTAAATAAACAATGAAGAAAAGAAGCTACTTGATTACCAAGTAATACTACTAATAAGGAGAAGCAGAGAGGAGGCTAGCTCCTGCCTCTTTCACAAGAAGTGCGACAATACTCGACTACCTACTAATCGTCTATCCAAATTCTCAATCTCTATATTTTTTTACCTAGGATCATATCCTTAGTGATTAAATTGTCACTATGTCCATATGATGTAGTCACCTAAATAACATAAAGTTTATCTTTTATACATGACAGTATAAAAAATGTTACAAGTGTAAGAATTAATAGCCTGAAAAATAGTGTAAGTTAAAGGTGTCACATGTTTTGTCTAATCAACTCCCCTAATTTTTTTTCGATTTACCTCTACTCTATCAACTCCTGTTATAGCTAATCTCTCACATAGAAGCTTATAGTGATTAAACTGTCACTGTCCACATGATGTGTAATCACCTAAATAACAGTGAGTTTATCTTTTATACGTGACTGTATAAAAAATATTATTATATTCAGATTACACAAAACAAGATGTCATTTATAAATAGTGTAAAGACTAATAGCCTGGAAAATAATGTAGGTTACCTAATACTTGCTACAAAAAAGTTATAAGTATGGTAAAATACAACAACAACAATAACATACCCAGTATATTTCCACAAAGTGGGGTCTGGGGAGGGTAGAATGTACGCAGACCATACCTGTAACAACCCAGAAATTCTAAGTCAAATCTGAATCGTTCTTCATGTGTTGTTAGACCCAAACTAGATAAATTTTCTATGTATCTAAGTATTAAGACTTATTCTAAAGTTTTAAAGGTGTATTAGATATGAATTAGGGTCATAAAGAACCTCTAGCTCAAAGTTGAGTTGAAAGCTTCCTTACCGATTGAGTTTTAGTGTAAGATTTTTCAAGGGTCAACTTAAAACGATCATAACTTCTAGAATATAAGGAGTTAGGTATCCTAGTACCCACCAAATTAAAGGTCTTTGAATCTTCTTTCCAACGCCATCGACCGTTCCTTAATACGAGTCCGGAGTAAAAAATTATCAGTATTTTACTAAAGGGTGTCTGTCAGTCAAAATGACAGACATCAACCACGAGAAGGTTCCACGGGTCGTGAAACCAACTCGTGGAAATCAGTTTTTTTACCTGAAAACCACGAGGAGGTTCCACGGGTCGTGAAACCAACTCGTGGAAACAGTCCAGAGGCCAGAAACTTCGCCCAGGAACCACGAACCCTTTCCACGAACCATGATCCATTCCACGAGTCGTGATTCATGTCCGTAGAAGCCTGTGACGAAATTTTCAGCAGTTTTTCAGACTCTTTTCCTTGGGGTATTTTTATAATTTTTCACTCTTTTAACTCCTATACTAAGTCGTTTTAAGCCTATTTAGGAGGGTTTTTATTCCCACTTGGCCTAAGTTCTCTCCCATTCTTTCAATCAACTTCCAAAAGAAGAAAATGAGTTCAATCTTCTCAAGCTTCAAGTTAGGGTTTCAAGCTCCAAGTTCAAGCCTCCTCTTCTTTTTCATTTCAAGTGAGTTAACTTCAATCAAGGTATGTGGGTAATCAACAATGGGTTCCTTTCACCCTTGTGCCCAAAATTCCAAACTTTATTTTTGATTTCATGGATCTTCAAATTATGATTCTTATCCAATTCTTATGGATTTGCTATAAATTATTTTCTCACGATTCTATTATGAAATTAGTACTAAATTGCATGATTTTACATGAGTTTTTACACGTGAATTCTTATTTCATGGATTGAAGTCTAATTATGGAAATTTCTACATGCATGAAATTGATTTAAGCAAATTGGATTTGATAGCATGTTTTTCATGGATTTTCAAGCATGTGCATGTCTAGTTCCTATGTTCTACGAAAATATATGTTTTATGAAATTGAACTAGAGCCATACAAATTTCTCATGTTATGAAGTATGATGCAAGACAAGACACCCGATGTTCCATCAATGCTCATGAATTGATTTCAAAACCCTAATTCACGAGTAGTATGACGATCCGGGGTATGAATGTGTTATGAACAAGTTTGGCATTCGATATGTCACATGTATGTGAGCTCATGTTATGTATATATATATATATATATATATATATATATATATATATATATATATATATATATGTTTTGAGAGTAGTATTTAGCATCGAGTTGGATCGGGTGAGAGTACCCTTAGTCCCATAACTACGTGCCACCGTAGGTTGCCCTTTGAGGCTTATGATGACAGGATCCTGGTATAAAATGGTTCTAACTTTGGCAGGTTAGGACAACCTTTTTTGGTGTGGGGCAATGACATCGGACTCCATGTAGCTCAGCATGGTTTAATGTCGGTTAAGAGAAACTCCCACATGCTTATTTTACGCTATGAAGTTATATGATCTTATATTTGAAACTTAAGCCTTCTTCATGACTTATGCTTCTTATCTTATTACTTGTTCATGCCCTTCTCTTTATGTAATAAATCACTTTAAGCATGTTTTTAAACTGTTTTATCATAATTCATGCATCGCTCTCATACTCGGTACATTCCATAGTACTGACGCATATTTTGCGCTGCATCCTTTGATGATGCAGATTCAAGTGTCCCTTCTCAGATTCGTGGCTAGAGTTCCCAGGCCACTTTCCCAGTCAGCTGTTGGTGAGTCCTCTTAGGTGGACGGCTAGTTATGTTCTTAGTTTATGTTAGCTTTTATTTCCGTACTTCGAGTTAGCTAGAGTCTTATCCTAGCAACTCTTTACGTCATGAGTAGAGGCTTTTCAGACATAGACAGTATTCGAGTTTTCATATGGATCTTGTATTCCTATTTGACTTGATTATCCATTATTGTTATTCCGACTTCATCTATTATGCTTCCGCTTATCTTTTGTTATGCTTGAGAATGCTATGACCAAGGGTTAGCTTGGGGCACTTGTGGTCCCAAGTCCCGTGTTACGTCTAGGGGGTAACCTCGGGGAGTGACAATACCTTTACCGTAGGGTGAAGTAAAGAGGTTGTTTCCGATAGACCCTCGGCTCAAAATAATCCAAGATATAAAACCAATAAACAAAACAACAGATAAGCACAAAACTATACTACAATAAAATAATATAATAATCTAACTACACAAAGCCGGTGCAGATGAAACAAAAGCTACAAGCGTAGCCTTACAACTACTAAAAAGGCAACAAAACACCATACTCCTCCCTACAAAGAAGCCAACCAACCTACTAACCTTCTACCCTAATCTGGGCCCTCCACACCTTCCTATCTAAGGTCATGTCCTCGGTAAGCTGCAATTGCACCAAATCCTGCCTAATCACCTCTCTCCAATATTTCTTCGGTCTACCACGACCTCTCGTAAGCCCATCCATAGCCAGCCTCTCACACCGCCGTACAGGGGCCTCTGTGCCTCAAATTTTGAAAAAGTTTTTGCGAGTGTCTTTAAGCGTCCATTACATAGGTAAATTAATCACTTAAAATATGTCACACCTTTTGATACTCCATCCGTCCCAGAATACTCGTCACGTTTCTCTTCTCGAGTGTCAATTTGACTAATATTTAGAGCTGAATTAGATTAGATTAAAATAATATTTTAAAAATTATATGAAAAATATTATAAATTACAATTTTTCTCATATCAATATAATAAAAAAATATATCTTAAAATATTAATCAAAATTCACGTAGTTTAACTCTTGAAAAACTAAATATGATAAGTATTTTGAAACGAAGGGAGTAATACACATCAGTCTCACTAAGATGTAAAACCGCAAGTCTGCTCCAATTAAGATTGATAAAAGTCGAACCAAACCGACTCATGTACACCTTAGATGTTACAATCTATTTGTTTCAATTTATATGACACTATTTTCTCATTAAATCACCCAATCATGATAAGTTAGTAAGATTCTATGAAAATAGCCATCAAACATATACACTAAATCATACTAAAAGAGCAGTTCGATGCACAAAACATTGTGAATTAGTAAGATCCTAGTCGATTAAAGCCGAACTAAACCAACTATGGACACCCTTAGATGTTACAATTTATTTATTCCAATTTACTTGACACTATTTTCTCATTAAATCATTCGATGAATGATAAGTTAATAAGGTTTTATGTAAATAGCCACTATAAATATATGCATCCCGCATCAGCAAGGTCAACAACACTTCCATGATTCAAACCCGTGATCTATAGGTCATACAGAAATAACTTTATCATTGCTCCAACGTGGGGGTGTTCACGGGTCGATATGGGTCGATTATTGGTCAAAACCAAAACCAAACCAATATAATCGATTTCTAAATTATTAAAACCAAACCAAACCAAATATAATATATATTTATCGGTTTGGTTGTTATTGATTTGGGTTTGGTTTGGTTCGGTTGTTCAGTTATTAACTATACACAAAAATAAAAGAAATGATTCATTCAAAACAAACAAAAGGCAACAATTCATTCAAAAAGAAAAAATGAATCGTGAGATTACCACATAAAATAGTAACATGACGTACATGAACATCTAATAGAAAATATTTAAATTATAAATAAATTTTGAAGAAAATATACATAAGATATTTAAAAATATTCATAAAAAATAATATTATATATATATATATATATATAAATTTGTCCGTTTGGTTATTTCTTCGATTTTAAATTTTTTAAACCAAACAAAATATTATCGATTTTTAAAAATGTAAAACCAAATCAAACCAAACCAAAATCGATTTAATTAGGTTTTTCGATTTGGATGAATTTTTCCCCAAACCATGAACACCACTAGCTCCAAGGCTCCCTTAATCATACCAACTTAGCATAATAATTAAATGATTTAGTGAAATTATAATTTATATTAATTGATTATAATTAAAGTGAAAGAAGTACTCCTATATATACACATGGTGATTTGGTAGAGTCAAATTCCATTCTTCTTCAAAGCATCGCATTTACTAGAAGGAAAGAAGCAAATGGATCAACAGCAGGACCCTCCAACATTTAACAGTAAATCAGTTGAGAAGAAGCCAGGAATACTAATTCTTGGATCTCCCAACGTCGGCAAACGTACCCTTCTCTCCCGTAAGTTCCTTTTCCTCTCTTTATTCTGATGAAAAATGGATAATGATTCATATAGATAGAGTGGTTAATTGATACATACAGTTGTATTCCAATTTTGGATCGAGTTCAATTTTCTTGTGTAACAATCTGAGGTAATGGAAATTGGGAATTAGAAGGATAAAATAACAAACCCCATGTTTGGAAATGGAAATTGGGAACTTGGGTCAAGCTTAACTTTGTTTAACAGTCTAAGGAAATGGAAATTGGGAATTGGAAGGATAAAATAGCAAACTGTATTTCAATGATCACCGGACCCTGTGGAGAGAAGTTATCAGGGCTAAATATGAGGAGTATGATAATTGGATGACCAAAGAAGTCACTACCCCTTATGGAATAAGTATATGGAGATCCATCAGAAACTTATGGGATGATTTTAAGTCAAACACCAAGATCAAAGTTGCAAATGGTATGAAAAACTGATTTCTGGAAGGATGATTGGCATGAGGCAGGCATTTTGGAACAACTCTTTCCAGGCATCCACAATTTGGTACTACATCAACACAGAACCATAGCAGAACTTTGGACACCTCAAGGTTGGAACTTCATTTTCAGAGACATTTAAATGATTGGGAGATACAAAGAGTGATAGATTTTTTTAGCATGATTGAGATGTTTGGTGGTATGGAGATTGGAATAGATACTCTGAGTTGGCAGGGAGCTAAGGAGGGGGCCTTCAAGATGAATATAGCATACGGGAAGATGAACCAGTCCAATCATCAGCCAGTCAACTGGCCCTGGAAACATATGTGGAAAGCAAGAATCCGTCACAAGGTGGCTTTTTTTGTTCGGTTACTGGCTAAAGAAAGCAATGCTTACACAAGACAACCTAATGAGAAGAGGAATACCTCTTTGTCCAAGATGTTTTTCTTGTAGTGAAACTGCCGAGGCAGGTAACCATCTTTTCCTACATTGTAAGGTTATAGGTAAGCTATGGAGATTGTTTTTTAAGTCTCAAAAACATCTCATGGTCCATGCCTGGAAGATTCACAGAAGCACTACAGAGTTGGAAGGAAGTAGGAGCACAGACCAAGAACAAGAGTAGATGGAGAATTGTCCCTGCAAGCATATGGTGGACAATTTGGAAGGAGAGGAACCTTAGATGTTATGAGAATGTAGAAAATAGTATGGAACAGGTCAAATTGAATTGCATTTTGACCCTGTGTTTTTGGTGTAATCATTCGTACTCTAATGACACTGTCTCCATTATTGATGTTTTAGATTCATTATAGTGTCAGGACAGTGTAATATAGGGTACTATTGTAAATATGGTTTCAGTGCAACCTATGCATTGTTTTGATAAATGGTTTGGTCAAACAGCTTATAAGCTGGAAAACCATAGATTAGGGTGTGACCAACTTATGACTTTTCGCTCATGAGCACTTTTGATGTTTACCAAACACGCAGATAAGGTAAAAAGTTCTTATAAGCTAGTTTGGCCAACTTATAAGCTTAGGCAAACACCCTCTTGGAATGAATCCTTCAAAAAATACTAAGTTCTGCCAAGAATTAATAATACTAGTGTCAGATGTGTATATTACTATATATAAAACACACTGGAGTCCATGTAGTATATGTATGTGAATTAGGAGGGTGAAATAAAATATTTTTAAGTTAGCAGCTGCAGCAGAACAGATCCTATTTTACAAGAATCTTTGTAGATATCCAGATAAATAATCAATTGTAATCCTGACATCTAATGAAAAAATTATCACAATCAATTGTAAGTCTCCAACCACTCCTTGGCCTGGGTCGGCAGAAAGGAAAAAAGAAATGAAACATTTCTGACTTTTTATGTCTTTATCATACACAAGACATGTTGGAGGTGTGTCCAAATTTGTTCCTTGTACCTCTTGTAGAAAGGTTCTTCCATGTTCCCATATAATTGATGCATATGTGGAACTTACCTTCAGATCTAATATGTGCTTCTCTTTGATAAGTTATCTGAGTTCTACTTGAAACGTATTCACGAGGTTGTAACAGATACCAGGCGCCTCTACCTTCATCAGAGAAACATGTTACATTTGTTTTTATAATTGTCCTGTTAGTAGATCCACTTTGTCCAGTTTCTTTGTCAAGTCCCTTTGGGTTTTCCTTTAGTTCTTTTGATGTATCTCAACACCAGGAGAGTTAAAGAGGATCATGTGTAAATCCTAATTTAGTGTCTCATGCTTTTCTTGGTTGCGAGTCCTGAATAATGTTTGGCATTCTATCATTTAGTATTATACCAGCAATGCTGTTATTTGGCTCAGGTACATTGACTAAGTCTGCTATATCTGCGTCATATTTCGAATAAAATATAATGGGTTAATGACCTAATTCGTGGATGTGAGTCTAATTTATTTTACATAGCCAGATAAACTTAATTTTTTTGGTGTGCAGGACTACTTTCAGTAGATTCTGAAGATGCCTTCGATTCATCTTCTAACATCCTATCCTATCCGTAAGTTGACAAAGTATATCCCCTCCCCTTTCATTAGCTATATTGTTGCAAAAAATTCTCTAGTATCTAGAACTTGCTTTCTATGTTATCATTATGCATCATTGAGTTGTTGACCAGGTGGACAATCAACACCAAGTATTATAGTGCTGATGTTTCTGTTTGGATGGCCCATCTTCATGAGGACTTCTCCATTGGAGCTCTGCCAGCATATGATCAGCTTGTTGCATTAGTGCTGGTATTCGACGTTAGTGATGTAAGCCTGACCCTTTTCTCCTATTTGTTTCATTTCCTACTTTACAAAAGCTTTTGTGATCCACAAGATTATAGATGCTACTTCAGAGATCTGATGACTTCTCTTCTGCTACCTCCTGCAGCTCACATCTTTTGTTGCGCTTAAAGATTTTCTGTCCCGCACCGACATCCTTAAGTTTGAGATTTTGGTATGCATTGGCAACAAAGTGGACCTTCTTCCTGGTCATTCAGCTCATGTTGAATACAGGCGGCGCTTGTTGATAAGTGCAGACTCCTCTGGTAGCCCTTATACAGAATTGGATTCTGGAATTTCTGAAACAGAAGGAAGCAGCCTATTAGGAGATGATGATTCATCATTGGATACTAAGAGGTCCTACTTGGATTGGTGCCTCGAACACAACATAGAATATGTTGAAGCCTGTGCATCAAATGCTGATTTTGACAAATGTATGTCTTTGTTTTTGTAATGACATTACTATCCTTCTTTGTCACAACTTTCCTTAATCCCCTATTTTTTCAATCTACTCTTTTGTTAGTTAGACAGTAAAATCCTTTGCTGCATCACTTATATACGGGAGAAAAAGAGTGAAAGGAAGAAAATTGAGGTGGTTAAGGTCAT
Organism: Jaltomata sinuosa; assembly: GCA_003996215.1. Taxonomy (NCBI): domain Eukaryota; kingdom Viridiplantae; phylum Streptophyta; class Magnoliopsida; order Solanales; family Solanaceae; genus Jaltomata; species Jaltomata sinuosa. The sequence goes on along the minus strand of QJPP01007311.1, from coordinate 78,469 downwards.
CTATTCCGCTTTTTGGTCATATAATTGTAGGTTCCCATTAGAGAATTTTATTTATTTTTGTCCAAGTTATTTTACTGTGCCACGATTAATGAGATTTGTGGAAGCATAAACCATCGTCTATTGTAGTTCCAAATGTAGTATTTTGTCTCACCAAGGTAGTCCGTTGGTGTTAGATCTGTATGTAGAAAGATACTTACTGGAAGATGTCCCTGGATATGCCTTTGTATTAATCTGCATATTGGCAATCAACGGTATATGCAAATGGGAGTAAATGTGAAATGTAACTGAATTATGCCCCAACAGTTCACTCACTGGCCCTAAATGCCGACATTAGTATCACTCATGAGAAATCCGTGATACAACAGATTTTGTGATATTAGTTGCTGCAAAGCTTTGGGAAATCGTGGCATCATGCCTGCTCCATTTTGCAACCAGTTATGGTTCATAACTTTTGTGTATGCCTTTTTACTGTATGCATGAAGTTGTTCTAGTTTTTTCTTGGATGATGCTTAAGCCAAAATGGGAGTGTTCTTACATTTTTTCTAACTTTTATTTTTTTGTAATTCAGTAATAAGAATGTTTTTATGACAGGTCTTTCTGTGGATGGTGATTCTCAGGGCTCTGAACGGCTCTTTGGGGCACTTTCAGCTTATATGTGGCCTGGAATGATCTTGAAGTCTGGTGATAAGATTACTGAACCTTCATTACCTGAACAGCAAGGTTTTACAATTTCTTGTCAATGATGCAATATTTCTTTATTCTTATTGAGGGTCTATTCAATTGACATAACGTTTATATTCTCACCATACAGAGTTGTCAGATGAAGAATCTGATTATGAACTTGAATATGAAATCTTATCTGCTGGCTCGGCTGAGCCCTGGGATGACACAGATATAGGATGGGTATCTGCAGATGCTCCCGTTGCAACCACTGGAACCGAGGGATCAGTTTCCAATGGAAGGAGTGAAATCGGGTTAATTGGAGGAGAAATGCAACCCTCATCATCGACGTCTCAATTGGAAGGAGAAAGTGACAGAAAAGAAATACCCAGAGCAGATGCAGCTGATGGTGATCCAGAGGATGATAAAGGAACAACATATGATTTTGAGAATTTGGAACAGTTAATGTCTGAGATTGGGAATGTCCGAGACAGCTTAAGGTTAATGCCAGACTTCCAAAGGAGGGAAATGGCTGCAAATTTGGCAATGAAAATGGCTGCCATGTTTGGTGATAGCAGTGGAGATGAAGGAGGATTTGAATGATAGGAGAATCCCTATAAAGTTCACTGATCACGAACTCCCGTCAGTTTCACTTCTTGCGGAGCTGTTCATGAATTAAATGAATCTGATAAGCGCATTGTGCATTCATGCAAGTGAGATCGACGAGCTGTTTATCAAAGATATTTTCTATAAGATTCACAGATTTAATTTTGTGTGTTATAATCCAAACACAGCAGTATTTACAAGTCCGAACAGGTGATTGCAGATGGTAGAAATGTTTTTTAGTTTGTTCAGGCTTCTACAGTAGTTTTCTAGATTTTCCTACCAGAAGCGATTCGTGTATTATTAGCAATAGTAGTATCTTATGTTATGAGAATCAGCTGTGACCTGTGGTTATATTTATTGAACTTCTGGTTATGTTATGAGAATCAGCTGTTTTCTCTTGTTGACATACCCGAGAGGAAACGGAGCGGTTAAGCTTTTATGAGAAGTTGCTTCCATTTGCCTTAAATCCTGATGGTTGCTTACATTCTAGTCCACTATTCTTTTCACATCATGTAGATGGCTTGGCACATTTCAAGAATGATCCTTGTAGAGAAGGTTTGTCCTTGAGGGACACGATATCCTGAGGCGCAAATCGATGGAGCAAGAACCAGGTACCATACTGCTTCTTTTTTCTTCAGTAAAGTTTTCATCGAGTGGTTTGGGGAAAACTTTACCTTTACCCGATCTTTACACAAACTCAATGAGTATATGACGTGCTTTTGCATGCAGTTGATATCACTTACTAGCTAGTTAACCAACATTCTCCCAATTTTATGACACTTACTCAGGTGAACTAGTGTTAGTTTGTGTGATCAACCACTGCATGCCTAAAGTTTTTTCCGTGGTTTTCTGGTCTGGTCTAGAGGCGAAGCAAAAACCAGGTTGGTAAATGGGATGTCTGTCACTCATTTCTGGCGCATCGGATTTTCGTAGACAGTATTAATAGTGTGGAACAAACAGTGGGATGAAAGCATAAAAGTGATGAGAAAGCCATGGAGAAAAGCTTTAGTGCAGGTCTTATTCACCCAGATATAGAAGGTCTTAGGGTGGAAATAATATATATCTTCTGCACTTTTCCTTTGTTATCTCCTAACCCTTTTTACACATGGAATGTCTTCTGCTTGTTTTAGTGGTTTACTTTGCATTAAGGGTATCAAATGTCTGAGCTGGGCTGAATTTGGACGGGTCAAAAGTTATTTGGGTTGAAATGGGTTAAACAATCGGTTGGGCTATGACTCATTGCTAAAAATAGGCAGGTTAATGACCCGTCCAAATTTGGACGCGTTGAATGAGTGATGTTTCTATGTGCTATTAATTTATTTATTTTTGGATAACCGTGGCATCCGGGTTAAGTTTGCGCGCAGCTCGACTAATTTCACGAGATACCTTTCACCTCCCACCAGCAACAGGTATCAAGTAACTTTGTCTACCAAGGCTAGATCAGACGGAAAGAAATCACCTAGCATTTATATCCGTCGGGAATTGAACCCGAGACCTCATGGTGCTCAACCCACGTCATTGATCAATAGGCCACGCCTTTAGGTGCGTTTTTTATGAGCTAATTTTGTCACCCCTTGGGAACTTTTTTCCTACTTGATTTGTTACCATCACCTACATAAGGTGATGAAAGACTATTGACATCAACAGATAATAGAGAGTATTCACATTTTAGTTGCCTTTAAATCTAATTATTGTTTTATGACAAAATGATAAGGTGGTATTTCTGATAAGTGGGTTTCTTCTCTCTCTCTGCTTTATCCATTTTGATTCATTGCTTCTTGATAGCAGTGAGATTGGACCCCAGTTCCCTCTGTAGAATCATCTCCAACTTTGATACCTGTTAGGTATCTGAAACTCACTAGCCCACCGTCAAGAATTGTGATGGAATGGTAAGTATTATTTCATTCTTAATTAGAGGTCTCGGCTTCGAGTCTTGCTTGGTATTGAGTCCATCTTTGTTTGGGTCTTTGGGAGCGCTTTACCCTCTAATATGGGACTTTCTGGCGTAAATTTGTCGAGTCTCAATGCGGGTAACAGAAATCAGGTGGGTAATCAAAACAAACAAAAATTAGTTGGGCTCCAATATGGGTAACGGACATCAAGTGAGGAATCAAAAAAAAGAAATTGGCTCGACTAATTCAAATACACATTGTAGAATTGCTCTTTATCATGAGTTTCTTCATTCCCCAAACTTCGAGATTTTTGGTTAAACATAAAGGGATCCTACCTATTCCACCAGGTTTCGGATGGTTAGATCTTATATGTCAATCTTAAATCAATTAATGTTTGTTAGCCTAATCTTGAGGAAATGAATGTTAATCAATAGTTGCAAAAATTATCATTTTTACGTAAAATCTCGTTCGAGTTAGGCCCAAATAAAGTTTGAATTAGAGGTGGAAACAGATTACATACTTACCGTCAAACTTATTAAGGATGAGGACATAAAACATCATCCTCTAAAAGTTATTATTGAAGATTACAAATATTTATCGAATATCATCAAGTTTTTATTAATCATTCGGAGAGAGGCGAATCAATATATCGACTTTCTGATAAATAGAAGATACTGAAAATGCATTCAAAGTATATGAAGTTTCTTCTCCTTGCACAACATTTTTTTTGAAAGACCTAAACTTTTTTAGTCTTTTTCATTGTACCAAAATGGAAAAAAATATATATATACATAAAACCAAAATGAAAATGAAAAAAAAAAAACTCCTCAGCTTTCTTCGTTCCCTCCAACAGCCATAATTACAATTTTTGTCACTTTCCTAACACTCCCATCATAATCACAAGGAAAGTATTTTTCATCCTTATCCCGTCAGACCTCATTGGTGGGCCCCAGTTTCCCGTCACCGGGCAAAATTCCGTTTCCAATTTACAGTTACGGCGAAGCTCCGGCGACTTTTCCGTTTACCTACCGGAAGTTGTAGGCTACGCCCGGTGTTAACACGAATAAATCGCCGGCCGGAGCATCAGAACGATAGGTAACGGAGTTAACAGTCTTATAAAAATGCAAGATAAGGTCGCGTACAATAAATTTTTGTGGTCCGATATAGAGGGAGCTTTAGTTCACTAAACTATTTTTTTTCTCTCCGTTACCTACCGGAAGTCTACACCGGCGGTAGAATCGGACCTCCATCGGAGGAGTCACAGGCGGAAATTGCAGGAACCTCGCCGCACTTCCGGCACTGAGCACGAGCAACGACGAGTATCCGCCGACACGAAGGACACGACGAGTTCGATAAAAGCCACGTGTCAACACACTGTAGGTGGAACCTGTGAGCACAATTAGGCAACACTCGAATTTCATCACCCTCTAAGTACTCCACTAAACAAATCGCACACTCCGGCAGCTCACCGGAGGAACAGTCAGTCGACGGATTATACTTGAATTTCGGCAGAGACTTCAGAACTTTCTTCTTCAGTCCTTTGTTCTTCTTCGCCGGCGCCGGCGGTGGATTTTCCGGTGTGTCTCGCCGGAGCCAAGTGCAACGAGCTACTACGATGAGGCCGGAGACGCAGATTACTGCACAGAGTAGCGCGGCGAGGATGACGACGAAGTCAGATTCTGTTGCCGCGACTGACGGCGGCTCCGCCTCCTCCGCCGGCGGTGAAGTGGCGGACGAGTTAGTGGTTAGTAGAAATCTAAACGGACGAGTCATAATTTTTAGGGACAGATGTAATAATTGAGGGGGGTTAGGGTTTTTCAATTTCAAAGAGGAGGTTGAAATGTCGTTATATATAAATATATATAGTTGTGAAGATGGAGTAGTTGGACTGTTGAAACTATAAGGGTGTGTTGGAAAACATTTTTCGATTTTCTCATGTTTGTTTGATTTTTTTACCTTACCTCCACCCCCTACCAGTCGCCCCCCACCCCATTTTTTTCTTTTTAAAATTATAATGTTTTCATTATCTCACCCCTTTACCCTATTCGTTCTAATTATTTTGTGTTAAATATATACAAATGCTTTTAGAAGAAATTTTTCTATTTGCGTACTGAACACAAGAAAATAAGTAAGAAACAACTTGTTTTCCTAGAAAATATTTTCCAAGGAAAACATTTTTCATGGAAAACATTTTCCTCCATACCAAACACACCTTAAGTTATAGTTAATGCGGTGAGTATTGTCCAAAATCATATACGATGATGATAGCTAAACAATTGCTCATTTAGTAGGAGTGGGTATAGTATGATATGGTATGGTGTAGAACTGGCAATACGGATTGGCCCACCCATCCGGGCTAATCCTCACGGGCTTTGAAATTTAACGGGCCAGGCCAGGCTGGCCCATCAAAATGATAGGCTCGAAAACACTAAGCCCAACCCATCACTCTGTGGGTTGTGGGCCTCGACGGGTCAGCCCATTTTTTAAGATAATATTATTTTTATAATTTTTTAAATTTAAATTTATTTTTAAATTGTTAATAACATAAATATTTACAAGACAATATTACATGATGTTACTACTTGCTAATTAAGTTCAAGTTCACAAAAAAATAACCATAATAATCTGTGAAACTAAATAACTTTTGACATGATATTATCCGAACCTTACATATTTTATAAATATAATTAATATTTAAATATTTATGATGGTTTAAGTAGACTTTGAGTTTGGACTCATTTTATTTTTTTAGTACTCTATTTTATTTTTATTTTTTAAGTATTTTTATTTAGCCCACGGGCCGGCCCAACCCATATTGCTCAAGCCCTACAAGCCAGCGGCTTATTCGGATCGGGCTAAAAAGCCCTGTTCTTAAATGGGCTGCAAAAATCTTAACCCAATCCTATCAAATTACAGGCTGGGCCGGGTCAGCCCAACGGGCCTAGCCCATATTGACGGCTCTAGTATGGTGCAGTGTTTAAAGTTTTGGTACGGTAATTGATTTTTAAAATATTATACCATTTTCCTACCATATTAATTCGGTATGATTTGGTATTTTAAAGTTAGGTCTCGATCATAGTTTGTTCCACTTCGATTAGTATATAATTGTATAATAAAATATTATGACTTCGACTTTTCAAAAAAAGGTTTCAACCGTATCATACTAACGCATAACACATGTAAAAATATATATTAAAAAAAAGTACAAACACTCCTTTTGTTAATCAATTACACAAAAAAGACATTTCAATCAAGATAAAGTAGTCAAAGTTTCAGTGTCTAACCATTTAGTTTTATACTAATAGATTGTATATTTGTTACTATTTTAATAATATATATAAATTATTTGTGTAACTATATACTTTGATATGATATTTGGTATTTTGATATGTTATTTATAAATATCAAATATTGTACTGAATACCAAAAATATTTAAAATGTATAGCATATACCATACCAAATATCATAATGCCAAAATTATGGTATAATATTTTTTGATTCTGTATGGTAATTCGGTATATACCATACCATGTCCACCTCTAGTTTTGAGTTGAGGATTTATTGGAAATAATTTATTTATCTCATTTTTGAATTGCTTTGGACTATTTTTTTTTTGAATCAAGGGTCTATCAGAAACAATTTTCCTACCTCTGAGATAGGAGTAAGGTCTGCATACACTCGATTCTCCTTAAATTTCACATTGTAGGATTACACTGGGTATATTATTATTGTAATAATCTCTTTATTCTACAAAAATAGAAATAAAATATGTACATGCTACTTTTTTAAAACTCAACTTATAAAATTAGACTGAGTATATTATTGTAATTAATGTTAAGAGCCAAGTATAGAGTAGATAAAAAAAGATGTGGATGTTTGATTTTAATTCATGTAAAGAAAATGAATGTTGTGCCAAACTCAATGCTGAAAACTAGTTCATGAGTTAAGTGTTGTTCAATGTATTGTTAGCAGACTACACATTCATTTCATGAATCGATATTTTCTCCGAACTATTTTATTTGTCATATTTTTAGTTTATACGTTCTTTAAGAATTTTTTTTAGTTTATACGTCCTTTAAGAAAAAAATTTAACTAGAGTGTAATTTAACTAAATTATCCTTATTTAATACTCCTCAATATTTAATACTTCTTTCTTTTATTATATAATATATTTTTATATTTATGATTAAGGGTAATAGTGAAAATTAACAACTAATTATACCTTTTTTTAAATGAACGAAAGCTCGATTCAATAATATCGCGTGAAAGAAGGGTAATGCCGCTTGTAAAGCTCTTTCATCGAGTACGCGATCATGACAAGATGGGAGGAAGAAGCCACGGCTAACCTTTATTTGTAGTGTGACATTTTTTAACGTGAATTTGAATTTAGTCAAATTTTAATGTAGGTATCGAAAGCAAAACCTAGGAGATTGTGCTGTATTTTTTATCTTGTATCAATTCAACTGTAGATTATTATTTTTTCATTCAATGCTTGATATTGGAGTTTAATAAAATTTAAATTTACACAGAAAAGTTTCTCATAAGTCGTAAAATACTTTTTAATAAAAAATATTTCATATTCAGCACTTGAACTCGAAAGCTCCGATTCGAATTCAATTAATGAGATACTAATAAGTCTTACTACATGGATGTGCAACTGACAGTCAATTTGCTTTTCTTTCCCAATAATTAACGACAATTATTTCATATCATAACCAACAGAGGTAGAACAATATTTTTTTAGTTTATAAGTTTAGTATTATTATTATTTTTTTTTTAATTATGTTTTTGATAAACTATTTATACGTATTAAATAAATTTTTTAAATAAAAATATAAAATTTAAACTAAAATTATTAAATTCTGTCGAAGGCGGCTCCACACCAAATAACCAACATAACTCATGTGGGATTTTTCAGTTTTTTCGTGTGTTATATAGTCCATAATTTTTGTGTGATATGTGCGTCTAGCGATTTTTTGGCCAAAACTTTTTGTGGGCGTTCGTAACGACCTATTTAATGGCGCGCGTTGGTTCGGAGGGGCAAACGTGGGCTTTTTAGATTTCAAACGTGGCTCGGAATAGAAAATAGGGATTTTTCAGTTTTTTCGTGTGTTATAGTCTATTTATTATGTGTGATATGTGTGTCCGATGATTTTTTGGCCAAATTTTTCGTGGGCATACGTGACGACCTATTTAATGGCACGCGTTGGTTCGTAGGGACAAATGTGGGCTTTTTGGATTTCAAACGTGGCTCAGAACGGGAAATAGAGGTTTTTTAATTTTTCGTGTGTTATAGTCCATAGATTTTGTGTGATATGTGCGTCCGACGGTTTTTTGGCCAAACTTTTTTTCGTGGGCGTCCGTGACGACCTATTTAATGGCGAGCGTTGGTTCGGAGGGGCAAACGTGGACTTTTTGGATTTGAAACATGGCCCAGAACGGAAAATAGGGATTTTTTAATTTTTTTCGTGTGTTATAGTCCATGGATTTTGTGTGATATGTGCGTCCGGTGATTTTTTGGCCGAAATATTTTGTGGGCTTCTGTGACGACCATTTTAGTGGCGCGCGTTGGTTCGGAGGGGCAAACATGGGCTTTTTAGTTTTCAAACGTGGCCCGAAATGAAAAATAGGAATTTTTCGTGTGCTATAGTCCATGAATTTTTTGTGAAATGTGCGTCTGGCGATTTTTTAGACGAAAATTTTTGTGAGCGTCCGAGACGACCTATTCAATGACGCGGGTTTGTTCGGAGTGGCAAACATGGGCTTTTTAAATTTCAAACGTGGCCCAGAACGAGAAATATGGATTTTCTGGTTTTTACGTGTGTTATAGTTCATTGATTTTGTGTGATATGTGCATCTGGTGAGTTTTTGGCCAAATTTTTTCGTGGGCGTCCGTGACGACCTATTTAATGGCGTGCGTTGGTTCGGAGGGGAAAACGTGGCCTTTTTGAATTTCAAACGTGGCCCAAAATGAAAAATAGGAATTTTTTTATTTTTTCGTGTGTTATAATCCATGAATTTTGTGTGATATGTGCGTCCGACGAGTTTTTGGCCAAATTTTTTTGTGGGTGTCCGTGACGACTGATGTGCCGCTAATTTACGGCACTTTCGACTCCTTTTTACTAAGAACAATCGTACGTTTTCAAGCAACCGTTGTTGTTTTTGATGTTTTTATGTTGTATTTGTAGGAAATGGAAACAAACACGGAAACGGACGGAAATACGCGAAAAAGAACATTCTGGATAAGAGTGACGGTTCAGGTGACGGTCCGTCAAGGGTGTGACGGTCCGTCACCCAAACCGTCACACCAAGGCAGCAGCCAAGGCAGCACCACTGCCTAAGGGTGACGGTCCAGATGACGGTCCGTCAACCCTGTGACGGTCCGTCACCCTGGCCGTCACACTTAGGCAGTCCGCGACGCGGAATCCGAGCGTTTTTGGGATTGGTTTCCTAGACTCCTATAAATACCCTATGTTAGGTTTATTTCATTATTATGCTTTGAACCAAGTTTTCCAATAATTTTAGGAGAGTTTTTGAGCGAGTTTTGAGAGGGGAAACGCGCTACACACGGTTTCCTTCTCCTCAATCTTGTTCTTGATTCGTTCTTGGGATTTTTGGTTTCTTGTTCTTGGAATAATTAAAGATTGTTCTCAATACATTGTAAGGATTTCTTTTCTTTATTATGCACATGACTTTCTTTTATTCTTCTACTAGCATGAGTAACTAAACCTCCCACAACTAGGGTTGTGGGAGCCATGGCTAAGGTATCGAGATAGATTCCGGGTAGCGACGGGTTCAATATATGTATTGTCACGTTGCTAATCATTCATTATTTAATGTTTTCTAGTGGTTGCAAACATTAGAACATGCCTAGGTTTAAGTTTGCTTGAGTAAAGAGATTAAAACCGGAAAACTTGATTAACAACAAGGATTCGAGACTACTAACTCTCGTTTAATGATTAATGCTGTAACTAGATTAATCTACTTGATGTTTAGGATTGAAATCTAAAAAGCACATCTTTTCGAGGTCGAGAGAATAGAAAAGGAAATTTGTTTATTTGGTCGAGAGACGTTTAGACGATACCATTGCTTCAATCACATCGTGACACGCATATAAAAAGAACCCGATTAAGCCTAGGATCGACATTGTTACCAACGCCATGGTAAACACTTCCCTAGTTCATTCTCCTATTGATTATTTCTCATACGTTAATTGTTTGTTTTTGTTTACAATTTGATTACGCAAACCCCCCCCCCTTTTACCGGAAACTATTGACGACTAGTCACTTAATTCACTAAAGACTTAATTTTCACCATATTCTCTGTGGGATTCGACCCCAACCTAGTTGGGTTCTATATTTGACTACGACCGCTTACGCTTCGTTAATTCGAGGTGTAGTTTGGGCGTTATCAAAAAGTGGCGCCGTTGCCGGGGAATACGGTTGTTAATTAAGTCTGGTGTGTTTATTTGATTCTTAGTCATAATTTCCTGCTTTACGTTTATTTGTTGTTTTTGTCTTTGACAGGGTACACAGTTGTGCATGACAAGTACCCGAAGTTCGGGGGAACAAATTTTACCTTACGACCCCGAGCTTGCTAGAACATTGAGGCGGAATATGGCCGCACAACTAGAGGCAGCGAGGATCACTGCAGAACTACAGGCCCAACAAAATCTGAATGCTGGTGGTCTGCAGGATGAGATCGCAAGGAATGATGAGGATCTCGACTTAGATGGAGCTGGCGCTACAAGCGCCATTGTCGTTCCACCGCTACCGCCCGGAGCCAAGTTCAACATCACTAGCACGATGATCCAGCTGTTGAACTTGAGAGGAGTGTTCCGAGGTGTCGCTGGGGAGGATCCAAACCAGCACCTAATGAATTTCGTGGGCATATGCAAGTCGTTCGAACTGCCGGGCGTGAGTCAGACAGCGATCAGGCTCAGGTTGTTTCCGTTGTCTCTGTCTGATGAGGCAGCGTTGTGGTTGACAGAGCTGACCCCGACTCTATCGCAACTTGGGGAGAGTTGAGAGGAGCTTTCCTAGAAAGGTTCTTTCCTCCCTCTCGGATGATACAGTTGAGGGACGAGATTAGCAACTTTAGGCAGCAACCGCACGAAGCACTGCACGAGACTGGGTTGCGATTCAAAAAGAAGATAACACAATGCCCGAACCATCAGTTGACCAATAACTTTTTGATGCAGACGTTCTACCGGGCACTGAATTCGGCTACCAAGCCGACGTTAGACAACGCAGCAGGTGGTGCATTCATGGGTCTTACCTTTGTTGAGGCCACAACTACTTTGGACAGGTTCACCAAAACCAACAGGGCCTGGCACACACGAGATTCAGAGGTTGCAGCTAGCACCTATACCGTTGGTATGTCAGCAGAGCAGCGTAGGAAAGAGGAGGAGCGCGACCAAGACATGGCGCATCGGAAAACGCAGTTGGACCTACTGACCAAGCACTTGTTCTCAGGAGGTATGGAGAAGGTACAAGCGGTGGGTTCCCAAGGTATGGAGACTGAGGAGGCGAATTACTCGGGGGGTGTCCAGGCCAATGGCCAGGGAAACCAAGGTCGGAACTACCAGAGAGACAACCACTATGAGAAAGATGGTTACAGAGATCGCGATCAAGGTAGCTGGAGGAATAACACCGATAGAGGTGGGTTGTATGTACCACCTGGTAATCGGGACAAAGCTGGCAAGGAGGCAGGGACTTCCAAGCTAGAGAACATGATGGCGAAGATGCTGCTAAAGGTGGAATCGACTGACTCTGGGGTAAAGGCAATGAGGACTGAGTTATCAACGTTGAGTCAGGTAGTAGAGTCACATTCCACCGCAATCAAGCAATTGGAACAGCAAGTGGGTCAGATCTCGGCATCTTTAAACCAAAGGAAGACAGGTACCTTGCCGAGTGACACGACTCATCCGAGGAATGACGCTAGCTGTATGGCGATCACCACAAGAAGCGGAAAAATATTACCGGAATCACATCCGGTAATTCAGACTCAAGGTGATGCTGCGGATGATGAAGAGGCGGTAGAGGAGGAAACTCCAAAGCCCGTGGAGAAAAGCACGGAAGCTGAAAAGCTTCCAACTATGATGCCTCGACCACCACCTCCTTTCCCACAGCGTTTGAAGAAGAAAGCTGACGATGGTAAGTTTCTGAACTTCATGACCATGCTGAAGCAGATTTCAATAAATATACCATTGGTCGAAGCGCTGGAACAAATGCCCGGTTATGCCAAGTTCATGAAGGACTTGATTACAAAGAAGAGGTCGGTAAGTTTTGAACCGGAAGACAACCTCCACCACTGCAGCGCTATTTTCTCTAGATCGTTGGTCGAAAAGAAGGAAGATCCAGGTGCGTTCACTGTTCCCTGTACTGTTGGGAAGCTCAACTTCGGGAAAGCCTTGTGTGATCTGGGTGCTAGCATCAACTTGATGCCGCTAGCTGTCTATAAACAACTGGGTTGGGGAGCTCCTAAACCCACGTCCATAAGAGTAATGATGGCTGACCGTTCGGTAAAGCGACCTGTGGGAATATTATCTGATGTGCTGGTCAAGATTGGTAAGCTTATATTCCCGGCCGACTTTGTGATCTTGGATTGCGAAGTGGATTTCGAAGTTCCCATAATCTTGGGACGACCATTGCTAGCCACAACAAGAGCCTTGGTTGACATGGAGAAAAACAAACTGACCTTCAGGCTGAACAATGAAGTTGTCAAGTTCGATGTGTCCAAATTGATGAAGCAACCAAGCGAGATGAGGGTGGTCGCGGTCATTAATGCAATTGAGGAATTCCCTGCGGATGTGTATTTTGAAGAGAAGGGTTGTGTTGAAACCCGAGCTGTTATGAGAGTAAAGTCGCGATCGCAAAAGAACGAGCAGGTGAAAGAAAGCGGTGAAAATAAATCAAGAAAACGAAAACACCGCACTGCAAAGAAAGAGCGAAGAAGTTGTCGCGACTAGCTGCGGAGCCAATGAAGGAAGAAGCTGAAACGCAACATGAGGTTGTCGCGTGCACACACTCCATCGAGTTCTTTTGTTTTGGAGACCCTGGCGGTCTCCAACATCATTCCAGAATCTGAGTCATATCGACTTCACAGGTATTCCTTTCTCTCACAGTTTTTAGCTTTCATATAGATGCATTGGGGACAATGCATGAGTCTAAGTTGAGGGTGTGGGGAAACCTGTGAGTCACCACCGAGGGTTTTTGTTTCCGTATTTCTTTTTCCTCCGGTGTGCTATCTAGTAGAACCGACATGTTTAGGTTGTTAGTTTAAATTTTTTTTTAGTGTCTATAGTGATAAATGGCGTTTTTGTGGACTAAAAGGAGCCCCTTCTGAAAAATTTTCTGGTTTTGTACTTATGTTGAAACAATTGACTGTCTGGATCCTTGAATGTCATTGTGTGATTATGATTAGAATGAGTATGCTTAAGAGCGGTTGTTTGATAGTTGGTAGCGATATAGTTTCTTGGTGCCAAGAGTGGGTGAGCTTATTGTTATAAATTCTTACTCTATGCATGCATCTAGAACTTGCCCGGTCTATTTTGTTAAGTTTGAAGTTTGGTTGCTTAGGAAAGGATCACATGCCCTTTTTGTGTGCAGTCCACTTAACCCATAAGACCGTCCAAATGCAAATACTCCCTTTGATCCCTGTTTGAGCCATAATTGACCTTGTTCTTTCAATAACCTGTCACCATGCCTGTTTAACTTTGAAACCCTGTTTTGGCCCTGGTCCTTCCATGTACATTGTGCACCTCAACGCAGGCAATCAGCCTAAGTTGAGGGTGGCTACTAGAGAGGTGAATGATAAGAAAAAGAGGATGGAGAAGAGTGGTGGTGAATAGAATGAAAAGTCGGGTGTGTGCCTAAGAAAAGAAAGAAAAAAGATCGAAAAAGAAATAAAAAAGAATTGTCAAAATAAAGAGGTCGCACCTGTAACTAGAAAGAAGGAAATAAAAAGGTGAATAAGGATGGACAAAGTAAGTTATGTGGTAATAAGACGTCGGTAGTTCCAAGGAGGGCTTAGTCACTAACCCCTAAATGTATCCTACCTGCACCCGAAGCCTCATTACAAGCCTAAACAAGTCCTGTCGTGATCCTGAGCGGCTTTCTGAAGAACTGAAAGAGAATAGTAAGGGCAAGCCTATGGTATCGCATGTGCATTGTTTGAAATCATTTGTGAGTGTGAGCGCTTACCTAGTCCCAAATCTTGTGTGAGGGATTTCTTTGTGGTGAGGGCACCAAGATGTCTGTATTGTCTATTGATTGTTAGGATAGCTGCGCGTGTGAATGTAGAATGTTCTATCATATCAGAATGACATGTTTGGATCCTTGCAAGTTAGTGTTTCATACATTCGTGTGCTACGAGGGAGCTTGAATTAATGGATTAAGATGTGGAATGACCATGAGTTGCTAGAGACATGAGTTCGTGTTCTTAGTTGAGTCGTTTTATTGTTTTATGTTATGTTGCTTGAGGATAAGCGAACGTTTTAAGTTGAGGGTGTTGATGTGCTGCTAATTTACGGCACTTTCGACTCCTTTTTACTAAGAACAATCGTACGTTTTCAAGCAACCGTTGTTGTTTTTGATGTTTTTATGTTGTATTTGTAGGAAATGGAAACAAACACAGAAACGGTCGTAAATACGCGAAAAAGAACATTTTGGATAAGAGTGACGGTTCAGGTGACGGCCCGTCAAGGGTGTGACGGTCCGTCACCCAAACCGTCACACCAAGGCAGCAGCCAAGGCAGTACCACTGCCTAAGGGTGACGGTCCAGACGACGGTCCGTCAACCCTGTGATGGTCCGTCACCCTGGCCGTCACACTTAGGCAGTCCGCGACGCGAAATCCGAGCGTTTTTGGGATTGGTTTCCTAGACTCCTATAAATACCCTATGTTAGGTTTATTTCATTATTATGCTTTGAACCAAGTTTTTCCAATAATTTTAGGAGAGTTTTTGAGCGAGTTTTGAGAGAGGAAACGCGCTACACACGGTTTCCTTCTCCTCAATCTTGTTCTTGATTCGTTCTTGGGATCTTTGGTTTCTTGTTCTTGGAATAATTAAAGATTGTTCTCAATACATTGTAAGGATTTCTTTTCTTTATTATGCACATGACTTTCTTTTATTCGTCTACTAGCATGAGTAACTAAACCTCCCACAACTAGGGTTGTGGGAGCCATGGCAAACGTAGCGATATAGATTCCGGGTAGCGTTGGGTTCAATATATGTAGTGTCACGTTGTTAATTATTCATTATTTAACGTTTTCTAGTGGTTGCAAACATTAGAACATGCCTAGGTTTAATTTGCTTGAGTAAAGAGATTAAAACCGGGAAACTTGATTAACAACAAGGATTCGAGACTACTAACTCTCGTCTAATGATTAATGCTGTAACTAGATTAATCTACTTGATGTTTAAGGTTGAAATCTAAAAAGCACATCTTTTCGAGGTCGAGAGAATAAAAAAGGAAATTTGTTTATTTGGTCGAGAGACGTTTAGACGATACCATTACTTCAATCACATCGTGACACGCATATAAAAAGAACCCGATTAAGCCTAGGATCGACATTGTTACCAACGCCATGGTAAACACTTCCCTAGTTCATTCTCCTATTGATTATTTCTCATACGTTAATTGTTTGTTTTTGTTTACAATTTGATTACGCAAACCCCCCCTTTTACCGGAAACTATTGACGACTAGTCACTTAATTCACTAACGACTTAATTCTCACCATATTCTCTGTGGGATTCGACCCCAACCTAGTTGGGTTCTATATTTGACTACGACCGCTTACGCTTCGTTAATTCGAGGTGTAGTTTGGGCGTTATCAAAAAGTGGCGCCGTTGCCGGGGAATACGGTTGTTAATTAAGTCTGGTGTGTTTATTTGACTCTTAGTCATAATTTCCTGATTTACGTTTGTTTGTTGTTTTTGTCTGTGACAGAGTACACAGTTGTGCATGCCTAGTACCCGAGGTTCGGGGGAACAAATTTTACCTTACGACCCCGAACTTGCTAGAACATTGAGGCGGAATATGGCCGCACAACTAGATGCAGCAAGGATCGCTGCAGAACTGCAGGCCCAACAAAATCTGAATGTTGGTGGTCTGCAGGATGAGATCGCACGGAACGATGAGGATCTCGACTTAGATGGAGCTGGCGCTACAGGCGCCATTATTCTTCCACCGCTAGCGCCCGGAGCAAAGTTCAACATCACTAGCACGATGATCCAATTGTTGAACTTTAGAGGAGTATTCCGCGGCGTTGCTGGTGACGACCCAAACCAGCACCTAATGAATTTTGTGGGCATATGCAAGTCATTTGAGCTGCCGGGCGTGAGTCAGACAGCGATCAGGCTCAGGTTGTTTCCGTTGTCTCTGTCTGATGAGGCAGCATTGTGGTTGACAGAGCTGACCCCCGACTCTATTGCAACGTGGGGAGAGTTGAGAGGAGCTTTCCTAGAAAGGTTCTTTCCTCCCTCTTGGATGATACAGTTGAGGGACGAGATTAGCAACTTTAGGCAGCAACCGCACGAAGCACTGCACGAGACTTGGTTGCGATTCAAAAAGAAGATAACACAATGCCCGAACCATCAATTGACCGATAACTTTTTGATGCAGACGTTCTACCGGGCACTGAATTCGGCTACCAAGCCGACGTTAGACAACGCAGCAGGTGGTGCATTCATGGGTCTTACCTTTGTTGAGGCCACAACTACTTTGGACAGGTTCACCAAAACCAACAGGGCCTGGCACACACGAGATTCAGAGGTTGCAGCTAGCACCTATACCGTTGGTATGTCAGCAGAGCAGCGTAGGAAAGAGGAGGAGCGCGACCAAGACATGGCGCATCTGAAAACGCAGTTGGACCTACTGACCAAGCACTTGTTCTCAGGAGGTTTGGAGAAGGTACAAGCGGTGGGTTCCCAAGGTATGGAGACTGAGGAGGCGAATTACTTGGGGGGTTTTCAGGCCAATGGCCAGGGAAACTAAGGTCGGAACTACCAGAGAGACAACCACTATGAGAAAGATGGTTACAGAGATCGCGATCAAGGTAGCTGGAGGAATAACACCGATAGAGGTGGGTTGTATGTACCACCTGGTAATCGGGACAAAGCTGGCAATGAGGCAGGGACTTCTAAGCTAGAGAACATGATGGCGAAGATGCTGCTAAAGGTGGAATCGACTGACTCTGGGGTAAAGGCAATGAGGACTGAGTTATCAACGTTGAGTCAGGTAGTAGAGTCACATTCCACCGCAATCAAGCAATTGGAACAGCAAGTGGGTCAGATCTCGGCATCTTTAAACCAAAGGAAGACAGGTACCTTGCCGAGTGACACGACTCATCCGAGGAATGACGCTAGCTGTATGGCGATCACCACAAGAAGCGGAAAAATATTACCGGAATCACATCCGGTAATTCAGACTCAAGGTGATGCTGCGGATGATGAAGAGGCGGTAGAGGAGGAAACTCCAAAGCCCGTGGAGAAAAGCACGGAAGCTGAAAAGCTTCCAACTATGATGCCTCGACCACCACCTCCTTTCCCACAGCGTTTGAAGAAGAAAGCTGACGATGGTAAGTTTCTGAACTTCATGACCATGCTGAAGCAGATTTCAATAAATATACCATTGGTCGAAGCGCTGGAACAAATGCCCGGTTATGCCAAGTTCATGAAGGACTTGATTACAAAGAAGAGGTCGGTAAGTTTTGAACCGGAAGACAACCTCCACCACTGCAGCGCTATTTTCTCTAGATCGTTGGTCGAAAAGAAGGAAGATCCAGGTGCGTTCACTGTTCCCTGTACTGTTGGGAAGCTCAACTTCGGGAAAGCCTTGTGTGATCTGGGTGCTAGCATCAACTTGATGCCGCTAGCTGTCTATAAACAACTGGGTTTGGGAGCTCCTAAACCCACGTCCATAAGAGTAATGATGGCTGACCATTCGGTAAAGTGACCTGTGGGAATATTATCTGATGTGCTGGTCAAGATTGGTAAGCTTATATTCCCGGCCGACTTTGTGATCTTGGATTGCGAAGTGGATTTTGAAGTTCCCATAATCTTGGGACGACCATTGCTAGCCACAGCAAGAGCCTTGGTTGACATGGAGAAAAATGAACTGACCTTCAGGCTGAACAATGAAGTTGTCAAGTTCGATGTGTCCAAATTGAT
The DNA here is from genome assembly GCA_003996215.1 of Jaltomata sinuosa. Lineage (NCBI taxonomy): Eukaryota > Viridiplantae > Streptophyta > Magnoliopsida > Solanales > Solanaceae > Jaltomata > Jaltomata sinuosa. The sequence continues at coordinate 60,135 of QJPP01007311.1, read as the reverse complement.
GAAGCAACCAAGCGAGATGAGGGTGGTCGCGGTCATTAATGCAATTGAGGAATTCCCTGCGGATGTGTATTTTGAAGAGAAGGGTTGTGTTGAAACCCGAGCTGTTATGAGAGTAAAGTCGCGATCGCAAAAGAACGAGCAGGTAAAAGAAAGCGGTGAAAATAAATCAAGAAAACGAAAACACCGCAAGAGAATCTGCAAAGAAAGAGCGAAGAAGTTGTCGCGACTAGCTGCGGAGCCAATGGAGGAAGAAGCTGAAACGCAACATGAGGTTGTCGCGTGCACACACTCCATCGAGTTCTTTTGTTTTGGAGACCCTGGCGGTCTTACCAACCATCCATTCCTCAGTAGTGCTGAGTCATATCCGACCTTCACAAAAGGTATTCTCTTTCTCTCACAGTTAGACTTATTCATATAGCATGACCCATGGGCGACATGCATGAGTCTAAGTTGAGGGTGTGTGGGAATACCTGTGAAGTCATACCACCGAGGGTTATTCCTGTTGCCGTTATGTTTCTTTCCCTCTCTCGGCTGGTGCTATCTAGTAAGAACCGGCAATGTTAGGTTGTATAGCGTTAATATTCTTTTTAGTATCGTTATAGTTCGATAAAGGTGGCGTTTGTGCGAACTTAAACAGGATCCTCCTTCTGAAAAATATTTACTCGGTTTTGTACTTATGTTGAAACACAATGAGCTGTACTGGATCCATGGCGTACATGTCATATGTGTAGTATGTATAGAATGAGTATGCTTAAGAAGCGGGTGTTATAGTTGGGTGGAACCGATATAGTGTTACTTCGGTTGCCAAGAGTGGTGACTATTGAATATAAATTCTATCTGATGCACATGCATCATTATGAACTTGCCGCCGCTATTTTGGTGTAAAGTCTGAAAAGTATTGGTTGCTTAGGAAAGGATCACAGGCCCTTTTTGTGTGCAGTCCACTTAACCTAAAAAGACCGTCCAAATATAAATAATCCCTTGATCCCTGTTTGAGCCATAATTGACCTTATTCTTTCAATAACCTGTCACCATTCCCGTTTAACTTTGAATCCCTATTTTTGCCCTGGTCCTTCCTTGGACATCGTGCACCTCAACGCAGGCAATCAGCCTAAGTTGAGGGTGGCTACCATAGAGGTAAACCCTGTTTTGGCCCTGGTCCTGCCATGGACATCGTGCACCTCAACGCAGGCAATCAGCCTAAGTTGAGGGTGGCTACTACAGAGGTGAATGATAAGAAAAAGAGGATGGAGAAGAATGGTTGTGAATAAGAATGAAAATTCGGGTTGTCGTGCCTAAGAAAAAAGAAAATAAAAGAATGAAAGATCGGAAAAGTAACAAAAAAGGGAATTCTCCAAAATAAAGAAGGCGCACCTGTAGCTAGAGAGGAAGGAAATTAAAAAGGCGAATAAGGGATGGGACAAAGTAAAGGATGTGGTAATAAGACATCGGTAGTTCCAAGGAGGGCTTAGTCACTAACCCCTAAATATATCCTACCTGCACCTGAAGCCTCAGTACAAGCCAAAACAAGTCCTGTAGTGATCCTGAGCGGCTTTCTGAAGAACCGAAATAGAATAGTAAGGGCAAGCCTATGGTATCGCATGTGCATTATTTGAAATCGTTTGTGAGTGTGAGCGCTTACCTAGTCCCAGATCTTGTGTGAGGGATTTCTTTGTGGTGAGGGCACCAAGATGTCTGATTTTCTATTGATTGTTAGGATAGCTGCGCGTGTGAATGTAGAATGTTCTATCATATCGGAATGACATGTTTGGATCCTTGCAAGTTAGTGTTTCATACATTCGTGTGCTACGAGGGAGCTTGATTTAATGGAATAAGATGTGGAATGACCATGAGTTGCTAGAGACATGAGTTCGTGTTTTTAGTTGAGTCGTTTTATTGTTTTATGTTATGTTGCTTGAGGACAAGCGAACGTTTTAAGTTGAGGGTGTTGATGTGCCGCTAATTTACGGCACTTTCGACTCCTTTTTACTAAGAACAATCGTACGTTTTCAAGCAACCGTTGTTATTTTTGATGTTTTTTGTTGTATTTGTAGGAAATGGAAACAAACACGGAAACGGACGGAAATACGCGAAAAAGAACATTCTGGATAAGAGTGACGGTTCAGGTGACGGTCCGTCAAGGGTGTGACGGTCCGTCACCCAAACCGTCACACCAAGGCAGCAGCCAAGGCAGCACCACTGCCTAAGGGTGATGGTCCAGGCGACGGTCCGTCAACCCTGTGACGGTCCGTCACCCTGGCCGTCACACTTAGGCAGTCCGTGACGCGGAATCCGAGCGTTTTTAGGATTGGTTTCCTAGACTCCTATAAATACCCTATGTTAGGTTTATTTTACATATCACCTTTCCCAATAGTTTTTACACGTTTTTTACAATAGTTTTAGGAGTTTTAGTCGACTTGGAGATCAAGAAACACGGTCTCTACTTCTTGAATTCGTGTTCTTGAATCGTTCTTGGGATTTTGTTGTTCTTGCTCTTGGATTAATTAAAGATTGTTTTCAATACATCGTAAGGATCTCTTTTCTTTATTATGAATATTGCTTTCTTTTATTCTTCTACAAGCATGATTAACTAAACCTCCCACAACTAGGGTTGTGGGAGCCATGGCAAACGTAGCGATATAGATTCTGGGTAGCGTTGGGTTCAATATATGTATTGTCACGTTGTTAATCATTCATTATTTAACGTTTTCTAGTGGTTGCAAACATTAGAACATGCTTAGGTTTAATTTGCTTGAGTAAAGAGATTAAAACCGGGAAACTTGATTAACAACAAGGATTCGAGACTACTAACTCTCGTCTAATGATTAATGCTGTAACTAGATTAATCTACTTGATGTTTAAGGTTGAAATCTAAAAAGCACATCTTTTCGAGGTCGAGAGAATAGAAAAGGAAATTTGTTTATTTGGTCGAGAGACGTTTAGACGATACCAGTGCTTCAATCACATCGTGACACGCATATAAAAAGAACCCGATTAAGCCTAGGATCGACATTGTTACCAACGCCATGGTAAACACTTCCCTAGTTCATTCTCCTACTGATTTATTCTCATACGTTATTATTTGTTTTGTTTGCTATTGTTCATTACACAAAACCCCCCTTTTTCCGGAAACTATTGACTATTAGTTATCTAATTCACTAACGACTTAATTCTCACCATATTCACTGTGGGATTCGACCCCAACCTAGTTGGGTTCTATATTTGACTACGACCGCTTACGCTTCTTTAATTAGAGGTGTAGTTTGGGCGTTATCAGGTACCCGAGCCAACCATATTAGAATATGTACCAGACGTGGTACCCAAGCCAACCGATAGATATTCCGTACCAGGCGTGTTACCCGAGTCGATCAATGAATTATACCAGGTGTAGTACCCGAGCCAACCGAATGTCACAGACATCACAACAATCAATCACAATGAACACACACCACACTTGTAAACCCAACAAGTATTAAGGACAAGTTCATTTCACAAGATTGACAGCTAGATATCATTAATATTCATTATTTTATTTCCTAAAACACGAAATATACATGCAATACTAATGTAATAGTTAACATACACACATAATGTAAATGAGAAACAAATCAACCGTCACCTACCTCAAATTACGCTGGAATGCTCTACTAAACCCGAGTTTTTCCTTTTTGTGAAGTTTTAGCTTGTTCTTGGTCTAAAAACAAACACATAAACACAAAATCAACCCATGTGGCCTAAATATTCTCAGATTATCTTCTAATCCCAAACCCCATGCCAAACTCGTGATCATTCCACCCAACCTAGGGCCTTTCCACCAATAATTCGCCTAAAACTATTAATTTTATGGTCACATTAGCAAATTATGATATTAAAAATATGAATTAAACAGTTTATACATAAAACCCAAGGTTTTTTACACCTACAATCCTTGTTACATTAGATTTTTCACCTTAGGTCAAGCCAAATTATCCCTACTGCCCGTAACTAATGATTCAAGATGTAGGAATAGAAGTACAAGGTTAGAACAATTTGCTTACCTTTATGAAGATTCTTGGTAGGAAATCAGTAAAAATCGCCTTTTTTCACCTTTGTCCCTTCCCCAAAATGTTTTCGAAAAATTCTGAACGTTTTTGAAGAAGTTTCTGCATTTATAGCAATTTATTCCGCTACAGTGGCCCAATCCCGCTATAGAGGCGCCGCCGTAGCGGAAGCTGCCCGCTATAGAGGGGTTGATTGCCTTGACTTTCGCTATAGCAAAAATTTCTTTGCCATAGCGGTTGTCGCTGTAGCAGCGTGTCACCCGCTTTAGCGGCTGACATGGGACAGAACCTCGAAAATCCTTTCAATTATGTCTATTTTACAACACAACCTTGACTTTCCAGACCAACTCTTTCATGTCAAGTTTGATATCTGGAGTTCTACTCACCCGAATTTATTTCTGAAAAGTCTTATGGACTCCTTAACATCTTGGCTAATAGAAAAACTAGCTCAACCTTAGACATTTCACCAAATCCTTTCCTGGATTGCCCTAGACCTTACCTCGCTCAGAATTCATTCGAGCTAGCCTAGTCCAAAATTTCCAACTCTGAAACTCAGAAGTTTACTAACCCGTTTCTTTGCACAAATAGCTCACCTATAATGATGAGAAGGGTCATTGCAATAGATACCAATTTACCCATCGTTCATCCCCAAATGATCAATATGAAAAAGATGAGCTAAAAAGAGAAAGTGTAGTACCTGAATTCTCAAACAAGTGAGGGTACTTATCTCGCATGTCCTTCTCATTTTTCCAAGTGGCTTCTTCAATTGGACGATGCTTCCATTGGACCTTCACCGACCTGATTTCTTTCGTCCTCAACTTCTGGACATCCCGATCAAGAATGGCAATCGACTCTTCCTCGTACTGAAGGTCCTTATCTAGTAAGACTGAAATCTCATTTGATGATATACTCCCTATCCCCATGGATCTTTTCAACATGGAAGACTGGATGGACTCCGAAAAAACTGGGTGGCAATACTAACCTGTAGACTATCGGTTCCACATTTTTGAGAACCTCAAATGGACCAATATATCGAGGGTTAAGCTTACCCCTCTTGCCAAACCTCATTAACCCTTTCATTGGTGACACCTTCAACAGTACATGTTCACTAACCGAAAAGATATGCCCCTTACCTTGCGATCTACATACTCTTTTTGCCTGCTTTGGGCTGCCAATAACTTAGTGTGAATACCTCTCACCTTTTCCTAAGCTTCCTTCACCAAGTCAACGCCCAAAGGTTTCACATTACCTGCCTCGAACCATCCTATGGTTGATATACATCCCCTCCCATAAAGTGCCTCGAATGGTGCCATGTCAATACTGGAGTGATAAATGTTGTTGTATGACAATTCACACAACGGTAAGAACTGATCCCAATGGCCCCCAAAATCAATCACACATGCTCTCAGCATGTCCTCCAGCACCTGATCGTCCTCTCTGACTGATCATCTGTCTGAAGATGAAAAGATGTGCTAAAAGTGAGTTGGGTGCCCAAATCTCATGTAACTTGCCCCATAACTTAGAAGTAAACTGCGTACCTCTGTCTGAAATGATGAAAAGTGACACCCCATTCAATCTCACTATCTCTTTGATGTAAATTTTGGCCAACTGCTCGGAATTATAATCCACCCTGACCAGAATGAAATAGGCTGACTTAGTCAGCCTGTCCACAATGATCCAAATGGAATTATATTTTTCCAAGGTCTTGGGAAGACCCACCACAAAGTTCATGGCTATTCTTTCCCACTTTTACTCGAGAATGGACATCATTTGAAGTAATCTTGTAGGCCTTTGATGCTTATATTTCACTTGCTGACAGTTTTGACACTTGGACACATATTTAGCTATGTCTCTCTTCATCCCAGGCCACCAATAAAATTGCCTCAAATCCTAGTATATTTTAATAACGCCTAGATGAATTGAATATCGCAAACCATGAGCCTCAGATAACACATTCTGAACCAAGTCATTAATCCGAGGAACATATATATGCTCTCTAAAACACAGCACCCCACACACATCAAGCGTGGCATCTGAGGCCTCCCCATACACCACCTTGTTTTGAAGCTTGTTCAAATCCACATATTGATTCCTCCACAAATGTGGACTTAACCTCAATACTAGCTAAAACTCCACCTCTTTCTGAAATTCCCAACTGCATGAACATGGATTCTAGAGTTCGAATCTCTCTAGGTAAAGGTTGCTTGGATACCCCCAAACAAGTCAAACTGTCCATGCTAACTGCTTTCCGGCTCAATGCGTCTGCCTCTACATTGGTCTTACCTGGATGATACTGGATGGTCACGTCATAATCTTTCAACAACTACATCCACCTTCTCTATTTCAGATTCAAATCCTTCTGTGTAAACACATGTTGCAGGCTACGATGGTCTGTGAACACTTCACACTTGACACCATAGAGATAGTATCTCCAGATCTTAAGTGCAAATACCACCGCTGTCAACTCTAAAACATGAGTTGGGTAATTTTTCTCGTGAGGCTTCAATTGCCTTGAAGCATACGCTATGACATTCCTGTCATGCATCAACACATCACCCAAACCCGAATATGAGGCATCACAAAATACAATGAAGTCCTTACCTTCCACTGGCAGTGATAGAATAGGAGTTGTAGTCAAAAGTGTCTTGAGCTTTGGGAAGCTCTCCTCACACTTGTGAGACCAAACAAATGGTACCTCCTTCTGTCCTTGTCAAGTGAGTAGCAATAGAAGCAAAGGTCTTGACAAACCTGCGATAATAGCCAGCAAAACTCACAAGACTCCTAACCTCAGTCACAGAGTTAGGCCGGACCCAACTCTTAACTGTCTCAATCTTTTGGAGATCCACCAACACCCTTTTTTCTGAAACCACATGCCCTAAGAAAGCAACCGAAGATAACCAAAATTTGCACTTTGAAAACTTAGCATACAATTTCTGTCTCCTCAAAATCCCCAGAACAATACGAAAATGCTCTGCATGCTCCTCCTTACTCTTGGAGTAAATCAAAATATCGTCTATATATACAATTACAAAGGAGTCCAGAAATGACTTGAAAACATCATTCATCAAACTCATAAAGGCCGCCGGCGTATTGGTCAACCCAAATGGAATTACCAGGAACTCATAATGCCCATACCAAGTCTGGAAAGCTGTTTTAGGTATATCTCAAGCCTAATCTTCAGCTGGTGATACCCTGACCTCAAGTCAATCTTTGAGAACACTGAAGCACCCTGCAACTGGTCAAAAAGGTTATCTATGTAGGGTAAAGGATACTTATTTCGGATGGTGACCTTGTTTATTTTCATGTAGTTTATACACATCCTCATACTACTATCCTTCTTTTTTCACAAACAAGACCGGAGCACCCCCAAGGTGAAGCACTAGGACAAATAAATCCCTTATTTAGGAGTTTCTGAAGCTGAGTTTTAAGTTTTCTCAACTCTGCCGGAGCCATACGATTTAGAGGAATGGAGATTGGGTGAGTGCCCAGCTCCAAATCTATACAAAAGTCAATGTCCCTATTCGGAGGTATGCCAGGCAAATCCACCAGAAATACCTCTTGAAATTCAGAAACCACTGAGACCGACTCAATAGAAGAGAACTCTGCACTAATATCCCAAAGATGAGCCAAGAAGGATGAACAACCTTTCCCCACTAGCTCCCTAGCCTGAACAAATGATATGATCTTCGCCGGCTTAGGCCTGTACACACCTTTCCACTTTAGTCTATCCCTACTAGAAATCTCTAGAGTTACTATCTTAGAATTATCATTCAACACGACATGATAATGAGACAATCAAGTCATACCCAAGATCACATCAAAATCCAGCATATCCAGAACAACTAAGTCTACTCAAGTCTGAAAATCCACAAATACTACAGTGCAAGTATGATACACATGGGTCACTACTATAGACTCCCCAACCGGGTAGAAACATGAATAGGAGAATCAAGTACATCACAAATCAAGTCCAGACCCAAGACAAATTTAACAGATACATATAAATATGTAAAACCCGGATCAAATAAAATAGAAGACATCCGGTCACAGATGAGAACAGTACATGTTATCACAACATCCAATGCCTCGGCCTCAGACTTGCCCGGGAAGGCATAATAATGGGCCCTATCATCAATTTGGGCAACCTCCATAGCTGGCTGCAACACCCCCTTCCTGCCTTATCATTTCCTCTATTTTCACAGCCCGATCGCCCATCCTATGGACGATTCTTACCATTGCCACCTCCACTTGCTGGAACTACAGCCTTAGTCTGCTGCTACACTTGGTTACCTATCTATCTAAGAGGGAATTCCCTCTTAAAATGACCCGGATCACCACAATGAAAACACCCTTGATCAAGAGAGGGCCTGCTGGCAGAAGAATAAGAATCCCCCTAGCCTTTAGGAGCTGAAAATAGCTGAACGACCCCTGAACGACCACTTGTAACAGCTGGCAGGGCTAACTGAATAGGGCGATCCAAATGGACCTACTGACTAGGACCCCTGGAGTAAGAACCACTTAAGTTACCCTCTGTAATGACCCTCCAGTTTTTTTTTCGTGCTTTTTCCTGCATTTCGAGCTTTCCTGCATTGGCTGCAGGTCATTTTTGACTTGCCAAAATTAACGGTTCGGTACCCGGGCTGTTAGTTAGGTCATTATGGCCATTTTCTTGATTTAGAACTTGAACTTAGAAAAATCTTTGACTTTAATCAACTTTTTTGGTAAACGTACTCAAAATCAAATTCTGACAGTTTCGTTGGCTATGAAGATGGGATTTTGGTCTAGTGGGACCCTTGGTCTGGGTGCTTCTGGTTTGGTTTTGTATTATTTTCTATGTTTTCGGGCCAATTTGGCTTGTGGGGTTGATTTTGCCAACATTGAGAGAAGACGGACTCAGATGGAAAATTTGCCAGTGTGGTTAACTTTGAAATGTCAACTTTGGGCTAGAGGGACCTTTGGTTCGGGTAATGAGGCTTCCGGACTCATTTTGGGGCATTAGGTTCCTTTTTATAAAGTTGGTTCTTGGACGTGGGGTCATTTTTCATTAAAATAATCTCCGTTGGGATTTTTATTGATTCTATCGAGTTTGAAATACCATTTTTGGTTAAGTAGAATAGTTCATTTGTGTCCGCAGAACCCTGGATGAATTTCGAAGGTCCATCCGGTGACTTTTTAGCCTTAAAAATTTTGCTGGTTTTGTTGTTGCCGTTGGGTCTGAATTTGTGGACTTTTCACCGCATTTACGATCGCCACATTTGTGAACTTTCTCCACTTTTGCGGAAGATCCGCATTTGCAGATAAATGTTCGCATTTGCAAAGAAATCTCTACAATTAAGAAGGAAGGAGGAATGATGACTTCCGCATTTGCAGAGGATTTGCCACTTTTGCGATGTCCGCATTTGTGAAAAAATCTCCGCAATTGCAAAAATTATTGTGTTATATATAACATTTTCAACTTCATTTTCTTCACCCCCATTACGGATTTTCTCCATTTTTAAGCTTCCAAGCTTTGGTCTTAGCTCAATTGTTCATCTTTATTGGTTTGGTAAGTCCCCTCAATCCCTCTTCTCTTTTTCCGTTATTAATTTCTCAATCCCGTTAATTTCTGTTGGTTTTTCCTTGAAAATTCTATTGAACTAGTAGGACTTCGGGGCTATTTTGGGCCTTAAAATAAGTCCCGTTCATGCTCAACTTTTGGGCATGGATTCTTTAACCCGTTGTGAACATAGTTGTGATTTTTATTTTCCGTTTCGTTACGCGGGCTCCGAGGGTCATTTTTCGACCCGATTTATGGCGCAAATTTCTGTATCATAATATGAGTGTCATTCTTCTTGTCTTGACACCTAGATTTATTCTTGATAGTGTGGCAACTTTCTGAGGTTGTTCGAAAGGGAAAAGCACACGAGTGATAGTTCATATTTGCGGTTTGACTCCGAGGTAGGTTACAATTTACTTTTCTAGATTGAGTTAGTGATTTTATATCGATTCATACCGGTAACAAACCGGTTCCGGTCCAGTTCGGTCCGGTCAACCGATCAACGTTTTTAATTTCTATTTTTTCGAAACGTTTCTAGCCGTGGGAGCCGTTGGGTAACGACTATTTCAGCCCCCCAACTCCCCAGGCTCCCCAAGCCCCCCCAACCCCCCAGCACCTCCCAACACCCCCCCGGGCTCCCCCAACCCCCCCTAGCATTCCCCAACACCCCCTCCCCTTTTTTTTCATTATAAATACCCCTTCCCTTTTAAATTTTTATTCATTCATTCAACTCTCATTCTCTCTCAATTTTCATCTCTTAATATTTATAAATTCAATAATTATTGTTATTATTTTGCAAGTAAAGTATAATTTGGTGAATTTTGGAGGAGCAATCTTCTTCAAATTTCGGTTATAATCGTCTATTTTTACCGCAGACATTTGGTACATTCGTTCCATTCTTTAGTTTTAAAATTTTTATTCTTGTTTATTAGTTGTGATTTACTTGTGACTTTGTGATTTGTGAACTTGTGATTTATTTATTTTAATTTGCTAATTTTATATTTTATTATATTATGGATCCATCTCAAAAAAAAAATTCGGTAAAAAATGTATTGTTTCAAAAGTAAAAAGTTATGTGAAGGGTAAAAAAAGTACTGGTTCATGTAGTTCTTCTCTCCGTCCTGCTCTTTCTCAAATTAAATTTAATACAGATGAGTTTACGCATGTTAATGAAAATAATTTTTCATTTACTACGGATGACGCTATTCCCAACGAAGCTTATGAAAGAATGTATAATGATTTAGAAGATGAATTAGATGAAGAAGTAGAAATGCATGAGGATAATGATTTAGAAGAAACTGATACACCGACTAGTTCCTTTATTGCCCCCGCCCCCACTATTCCTGAAGCTCCAAGTCAGGATAATCTTCAAGTTAGAGTTGATCTTCCCCCTATTGCTCCGGTGAGGGGTAAGACCAAACCACAACGTCCTTTAAAATTAGTTGTGTGGAAATTTTATTTTTTAAATGAATAAAAAACTGTGTCTATGTGTCGTATTTGTAAACAAACTTGAAAATATGTATCTGGTGCTAGTGGAGGTTCGATTGGGGGATTAAAATCTCATTTGGTTAGGAAACATCCGAGAGAGTGGCAAACATATCTAGCTACTCAAGGTGAAACTGCTGGCTCTAGCGTTGGACCCTCTGTTGGCGGGTCAAACATGATTCAAACTTCACTAAATCCTTCAAACCCTGCTGGTCATGTTTCACAACGGCCACGGCCCTATAATAGGGACCGTGATCGTGAAAATTTTGCTAAAATGGTTGTTGTTTGTGGTTTGCCTTTTAATTTTGGAGAACATGATAGTTTTATAAGATATATTCGGGATACATTTTATCCCAATTTTGAAGGTATTACAAGAAGCATGGTAAAAAGAGATATTTTTAAATTTTATGAAAAATATATGCAATATCTTCGTAAATATTTTTATATGATGGATTGTAGGGCTTCTACTACCACTGATATGGGTCGTAGTCCTAACGGATTTGATTATTTAACTGTTACTGCACATTGGATTGATTATAAATGGATAATGCAAAAAAGAATTATCGCTTTTAAAATTTGTGAACACAAAAAAACTGGTACTTATATTGCTTCAACTGTATTAAAAAATTTATAACGTTTTTATCTTACTGATAAAGTAATTAGTAATACTTTAGATAATGCTTCTGCTAATTTAAATGCTATGACTATGCTAGAAACTAGACTTTGTCCAATTATTAAATATGCTTTTCATATCAAATGTGGTGCACATATATTAAATTTAGTTGTGAAAAATGGTATTAGGGTATTTGATAGTTGTATTGATAAAGTTGAAAATGCAATTTTTTAAATTTTTCATATGAATAATAATAGTAGAATTCAACAATATAATTTTTTTTGTAAATTGTGTGATGTTCCATTTAGAAAAGTTCCAAAGCATGTTAAAACTAGATGGAATCCTTTTTATGAAATGCTTGAAGTTGCTTATAAGTATAAAAAGCCTATTACTATGATGTTTAATAGTCATAATGCTTATCCTGATGATAAACTTGCGGACAGTGATTGGGATGCAGTAGAAGCACTTAAACTCTTTTTAAAATCATTTTTTGATGCTACCAAAAAAAATTCTGAAACATATTATCCTACTATTAGTGAAATTTTAATACATATTTGAAATATTTCATGCCTTTTTGGTATCTATAAATAAAATTTATATTTTAAGGATTCTATTGAAGCTATGATTAAAAAATTTAAAAAATATTTTTTTCCTATTACCTAAATTTATTTAACTGCAATTCTTTTTAACCCGAAATATAAAGAAGTTGGTGCAAAAAAATTAGTTAGAGAAATTTATATTAATTTAAATATTTCACCACAAGAAACACCGGATTTAATAACATGTCAAGATAGTATTAAAATTTGTGCTAAGGAAATGTATGACAAATATACTGTGACCTTAGAAAATCTTGATCATGCCCCTCAAACTTCTACGTCGAGATCAGGTGTCCATGGTAAAGCAAGATCACATCTTGGTCTTGATTTTTCTAATAAGTGTGAATTTTCTAAGTATCTTGAACAAGGTGCTGATAATATTCCAACTACGGATGACATACCACAGCTATTGGATTGGTGAAAATCTCATGAAGAACACTTTCCAAAATTTAGCAAGATGGTGAGAGACGTGCTAGTTATTCAAGAATCATCAGTTGCTTTGGAGCAAGCCTTCAGCGCGGCAAGACTTTAAATTGGAGACCATAGATATTCCTTAGCAGAAGACAGTTTGGAGGTATCGGTGTTGTTTAGAGATTGGATCAACGCCGAGCGAAGAAACATTGGAAGACCAAAGTTGGAAAAAGTAGCAGAACAAGCCATAGATAACCTCATTGGATTTGATAGTGATGATGGCGCTGAACTTGAAGATCGTCAAGCAGCTTTACCAGGAATTGAGGTTGAAGAAGCTGAAACTTTACAAAGTTTAGAAGATAAATTTATAAATCTATACAATTATTAGTATTACATTCGAGGCTTAGTTGAAACAGAACCCTTCCTGTGGCTACGTAAATTAGACGTGCTTAGTTGAAACAGAACCCTTCCTAGAAGGTGGCTGCGTAAATTAGGCGCTTTACTGATAGTTGTAAATTGTAATATTAGTTTGAAATTTTGAATAAATTGGATTATTTTTTAATTTTTATCATTGTTTTATACTTTTATAGTTTTATACTTTTATTCATTGAAAACAAAAGCTAATAAATTGAAAACTTAAAAAAATAAACTAAAAACATAAATTAATAGACTTCAAAACATAAACTTATAAATTGAAAACTTAAAAAAATAAAAAACTTTAAACAAACTAAACCATTTCAAATATATAACTTAAAAAATATATATAAACTATAAACTTAATAAAACTTCAATTAAAATAAGTAAAACTTATAAATTAAAAAACTTTAAAAAACAAAAACTTTAACAAACTAATAAACTTCAAATATAATTTATATAAGTTATAAAATTTTAAATCATAAATAACTTTTAAGTTATAAGTTATAAAACCTTTTAAGTTATAAGTTATCACTTGAAAATTAAGTTTGAAATTCAAAATATAATTCAAAATTTAAAATTTTTTTAAAAAAATCATTCCGGTAAATCGGTCCGGCCCATTCTGGTGGTATCATATCGGTCCGGTACCAGTCCATTCCGGTTGAACCGGTCTGGTTCATTTCGGTACCGGTCACCATTCCGGTACTAGTCGTACCGGTCTGGTCCGGTACCGGTCTATTCCGATCCGGCCATCCCATTCTGGTCCAGAGCCCAGTCTTACCTATCGGTACAGAAAAGGATGATTTTCGAGGTTTTGGTTCCAAACTTAAGATTACTATGATTACTGGGATTTTTGGACTTTAAAGGAATTATTTTGGGATTTTACTATTGGTTTTGAAAAGAAAAGGAAAAATACTACTTTATGCCGGTCCGAGGGGTATTTTCAGGCCTTTTTTCCTTTTTTCACACACACACACACATAGTCTGATGCGGTATTCTAGAACCCCGATGCGTTATTCCGAGTTTTTACTTTCCATTTACATATATACATATATATATATACATAGTACGATGCGGTATTCTAGGTGCCCGATGTGGTATTCTGAGTTTATATTATTATGCACTCATACATCACAGCATCTTCCATTACTTTACATTGGCTTGATGTGTATTTGGATTGTCGGTTGTCTGGATTGACTTGTTATTATTTCCTTCTTGTTAGTTCGGTTAGTCCTTTTTTTTGGTTTTATAACTAGATTTAGGTAGATCCCTGTATTTATGAATAGATTGAGTCCGTTGTTACGGGTAGTCCAATTGTGTGAAGTTTTAGAGTTAGAAAACTCCGGGTTGGAGAGTTTGAAATTCTGGGCTAGGCTAGCCTCGGTCGGATTTGGAGCGAGGTGGAGTCTAGGGAAATTTGGATAAGGATTGGGTTAGGTGTCTTATTTTGAGCTAGTTTTCCACGTAGCCAATAAAGGAGTCTGGGAGATTTTTAAGAATCAAATTTGGGTAAGTAGAACTCCCGAAATCGCATTTGACGTGGAGAGGTTATTTTGGGTCATCGGGGGAAGCAAGTGTGTTGTAAAATGACTAAATTTTGGAGATTTCTGGACATTCTGTCTGTGACGAGCGCAACGGCTCCGCCGTTGCGACCTCCGCTATAGCGGTGGAAAATACTGCTATAACGGTGGTCAAGGCGGTCAACGCCGCTTAAGACAGCTATAGCGGAAGTTGTCCGCTATAGCGGGACTGCTATAGCGGAGCGGGGACCGCTATAGTGGGCCGATGAGATTTTAATACAGAAACTTTTCCAAAACAGTTCAGTTTTCTACAATTCATTTGGTAGAAGAACTAGGGCGATTTCAGGCATTTTTCCTCCGTTCTTCATCGTTTTTCTTCCCTAAGATAAGGTTTCTACTCCCCAAACTTCGTACTACTTTTCTTACGCGGTAGAATTTCTAGGAGGAAACTTGGGGGAAGGTTGGAATAACCTAGGAATGGTGGAATCCGGGGAAGAAAGGGGATTCTAAATATGAATGTTCTCGGGTATCATTAAAAGTGAAATATAATGATCATATGTTGGTAAATTCTCTATTTTTATCTGTGAAATTGATAGAACTAGGGAAATTAACGGTGGAAAAGCCCGGATAAGGGATGGAATGATCACGGGTGGCCTGGGGTTCTGGAATTTGGTGTAATTCGGGTAATGTGCAAGCCTTGTTTGTTAATTTCATGTACTTATATGTTATTTTAGACCAAGAACGAGAAAGGAATTCGGAACACGGGAAAACTCAGGTTGAGTAGAGCTTGGATCATTTCGAGGTAGGTGATGACTTACGATTCCTGTGCATGTGGTTTATATTTGTACTCTTATCTAAGTGCTTGTATGAATTACATTGCTTAGAGGAATTGTGTAGAATGTCTAAGGGTCCTGTTTTACAGTCTGTGAATTGAACGGTGTGTTGCTTGTTGGTTTACAAGTTGTTTGTTCATTTATTGACTGTGGATCATTGACATTTAGTTGACTCGGGTACCACGCCTGGTACGGGAATACTAACGGTTGGCTCGGGTACCATGCCTGGTACGGGATACTAACGGTTGGCTCGGGTACCACGCTTGGTACGAGTTTATTTTACTGCATCTTTGCATTGTTATTGTGGTATTGTATTGACTGTTATTGGCTCTGTGAGTGGACTGGGTTGTTTTACTGAAATATGATACTTGTTTTGGTGGTCCTTGAGTGACCGATAAATTTTTTATAATTGTTGAGTGGGTCTTGGACTAGGCCGGGTTATTCATTTACACTTAGGTGTTGTTTAGAGGGGATCCCAAGGTGGGTCTGGGCTAAATGAAAAGGTATAGTTATTGGTATATGATTGTGGTTTAGAGTTATCAGAGATGGATTTCATGCGGGAACAAGCTAGGTAGAGACTTGTAGTCTAGGGTCTGTTGACTTGTTGCATGTCTTCCATACTAATTACTTGATTTGTTGTACTGCTTATACGTTGTTTATTTGGAAACTGGCTGATGATCCTATCAGTACACGGTGGTTGTGTATTGATACTGCACTTGCTTGTTTTTGTTGTGAGTACAGGAAATCTTCCGGAGGTTGACGCACGACCTCACCTGTAGGCCGGACTGTTCCAAGATATCAAGGGTGAGCCGTTCGACCAAGCCGCCTTGATGCTTATATTTTAAGTTATAGCCCAATTGTTTCGGGCTTAGACTATCTCTTTTATTGTTTAAGTTTTGAGGGTTGCATTCCCGTACTCTATATGTTGGTAGAATTATTTTGTACTGCGACTTTCTGTTTCTAGGGGGATTTTCCGCAGGATTATTTTAATGATATAGTTCTTTGTTGATTTGAATTGCTAGTTTACTTTTTGCTGCTAGGTTTAGGTTGTTAGTCTAGGCTAAGGGTTGAACTCTACTGGTTCGCTCATCCGGGGGTTGGGTGGGTGCCACTCACGACGGTCTGGGTCGTGACAAAGATGGTATCAGAGTCTTAGGTTCGTTGATCTCGTCGTACCAAACAGGTCTAGTAGAGTTTTGCAGAACGGTGCAGAGACGTGTGTACTTATCTTCGAGAGGCTATGGGGCTTTAGAAAAAAAAATCTATCTCTTCCTTCTTTCCTTCGTGCTATAACTTGATTCCAATTGGTATCTGGTGATACAAATTGGTATATAACCTCATTCACTCTTCTGTCCGCAGATGGTTACTATAAGGAACAACGGAACGAGGCCAGCGGTCCAGGTAGCGGTCCCGGTAGCGGGCCCGACAGCTCGTGGCAGAGGTAGGGGAAGGGGCAGGGGACGAGGTATAGCCACACCTGCCAAGGGTGGAGCTCAAGCGGCTGCTGTAGAGCGTGAAGCAACCCCTCTCCCACCTTAGGAACATGTTGCTGAAGATGTGGAAGTTGTTGTGGAAGACGAAGGGGTGCAGGCAGAGGCGGCACCGGTTGGGGGTGCAGGCCTTCCTACTATGACACCGGAAGCCTTTCAGCAGGCTTGGAATATTTTGAGTGGGTTGGTCGGTACTGGAGCCATACACGCGGTTTTTGCGAATCAGGCCTTGGATACTCAGCCAGCTGTTACTACAGCGCCTAGGATGGATGCAGCTTCAGGCACGAATGATTTCTTCAATCCAATGCTAGGCCCAGTACTGACAGGGAATAAGCATGAGATGCTGACCAAGTTTCTCAAGCTGAAACCTCCTACTTTTCAGGGTATCAACAAGGAGGATGCCTATGAGTTCATCTTGGATTTATATGAGAGGTTGCACAAGTTGGGTATTGTACGTCACCATGGGGTTGAGTTTGTCACATTTCAGCTGCAGGGTGATGCTAAGCAGTGGTGGAGGTCTCATATGGAGTGCCGGTCTTCTGTTCTACCCCCACTGACTTGGGAACAATTCCACACTTTGTTCTTAGAGAAGTACGTACCCCGTACTTTGAGGGACCAGAAGAAATATGAGTTCTTGAACTTAGAGCAGGGTGGCATATCAGTCTCTGCTTACGAGGCTAAGTTCCACGCCTTGTCTCATTTTGCCACACAGATGTTGGGTTCCGAGGAAGAACGGGTCCGGTTATTTGTGAAATAGTTGAATACTGAGCTACAAGTACTGTCAGTGCATATGAATTCTTCAGGAAAGGGCTTTAATAATATGGTGGATTATGTGAAGAAACTTGAGGGAGTCAAGCAGGCGGGGCAAGCTAAGGCTTTAGCCAAGAAGCCCCAGAATGAGGGAAATTTTGGTGGTTCATACTCCAGGAGCCAGAATCAGCATACTCACTCGGCTCGTCCTATTTCAGTCAGCTCTTCCAGCTACTACAAGTGGTCTTCAGGGAGCTCAGTCTTCAGCTCCTAGAGTCCAGAGAGCGTCTTACACATTAGCCAGCAGGCCTGCACTTGACTGTGGTTACTTCCACTGTGGTGATCTGGGCCACTTTAAGAGGGAGTCCCACATAGGCAGACCGGTAAGCAGGGTCAGCAACAGTCTAGAGCAGTGGTCCCGGAAGGCAGACGTGGTAATGCTAGAGGTCATCCACAGGGTGGGCGAGGTAACTTTCAGGGAGGCCGGGGAGACAGGGGGAATGGCAGCGCAGGCAGGGGTGCAGCGCAGCCGGCCCGGGAAGTTGCATCGATTGATGATCGGGCTCATGGCTATGATTTTTCAGGGAGGACCGAGGCAGAAGCCTCAGATACGGTAATCACAGGTACCATTCTTGTCTGCGATAAAATGGCTTCGGTATTATTTGACCCAGGTTCTACATATTCTTATGTGTCTGTGAGTTTTGCGTTGGGTCTGAACTTAATTTGTGATATCCTTGATTTCCATATCCATGTTTTCACCCCGGTTGGAGAGTCTGTGATTGTGACTCATGTTTATCATGATTGTTCTGTTGTGTTTATGGGATTGCATACTTGGGTAGACTTGATAATTCTGGATATGGTTGATTTTGATATTATCTTGGGTATGACCTGGCTATCCCCTTACCATGCGGTGTTGAACTGTAACACCAAGATTGTGGCTCTAGAGATTCCGGGTAAGGATAGACTAGAGTGGGAAGGTGTGTACATGCCTAAGCCAGTTAAGATAATATCATTTGTTCGGGCTAGGAAACTAGTGGGGAGGGGGTGTCTAGCCTTCTTGGCTCATCGCCGGGATGATAGTGTGGACTCCCTATCTATTGAGTCAGTTCCTGTGGTTTCTGAGTTTCTAAAGGTGTTTCTGGCGGATTTGCCCTGCATGCCTCCGGACAGGGATACAAATTTCTGTATTGATTTGGAGCCAGACACTCATCTCATTTCCATTCCTCCGTATCGTATGGCTCCGGCAGAGTTAAGGGAACTTAAGACTCAGCTACAGGAACTCCTAGATAAGGGATTTATCCATCCCAGTACTTCGCCTTGGGGTGCTCTGATTTTATTTGTAAAGAAAAAGAATGGTAGTATGAAAATGTGCATAAATTATAGGCTGTTGAACAAGGTGACCATCCAGAATAAGTACCCTCTACCCCGTATAGATGACTTGTTTGACCAGCTTCAGGGTGCATCGGTGTTTTTGAAAATTGACTTGAGGTCGGGGTACCATCAGTTAAAGATCAGACCTAAGGACATTTGGAAAACTGCTTTTCAGACTCGGTATGGGCATTACGAGTTCCTAGTAATGTCGTTTGGTTTGACAAATGCGCCGACAGCATTCATAAGTTTGATGAATGGGGTATTCAAATAGTATTTGGATTCCTTGTGATTGTATTTATCGATGACATTTTGATCTACTCTAAGAGTAGGGAAGAGCATGCTAATCATCTTCATATTGTGTTGGATATCTTGAGACATCAAAAGCTTTATGCGAAGTTCTCCAAGTGTGAATTTTGGTTGACTTTGGTTGCGTTCTTTGGGCATTTAGTGTCAGAAAAGGGGGTGATGGTGGATCCCCAGAAAATTGAGGCAGTCAAGAGTTGGGTTCGGCCTAGCTTTGTGACAGAAGTGAGGAGTTTTGTTGGGCTCGCGGGGTACTCTTGGAGGATTGTTAAGAATTTTGCTTCTATTGCTACTCACCTGACCAGGCTGACACAGAAGGATGTACCATTCATGTGGTCCTACAAGTGCGAGGAGAGCTTCCAAAAGCTCAAGACACTTCTGACTACGGCTCCTATATTGTCCTTGCCGGTTGAAGGTAAAGACTTTATTGTTTACTGTGATGCTTAACATTCTGGTTTGGGTGTTGTCTTGATGCAGGATAGAAATGTGATAGCCTATGCATCCAGACAGTTGAAAGTGCATGAGAGAAACTACCCGACTCATGACCTAGAGTTGGCAGCGGTGGTTTTGCACTAAAGATTTGGAGACACTACCTTTATGGTGTCAAGTGCGAGGTATTCACAGATCATTGCAGTCTACAACATGTATTCATGCAAAAGGATTTGAATTTGAGGTAGAGAAGGTGGATGAAGCTATTGAAGGACTATGATATGACCATTCAGTACCATCCGGGTAAGGCTAATATGGTGGCAGACGCATTTAGCCAGAAAACAGTTAGCATGGGTAGCTTGGCTTGTTTGGGGGTGTCCAAACGACCACTAGCAAAGGAAATTCGGGCTTCGGAGGCCAAGTTTATGCACTTGTGTGTTTCAAATCAAGATGGGTTGTTGGACAACATTGAAGTCAAAGCCACCTTCATAGAGGAAATAATGGCCAAACAGTTTCAGGATATGAAACTGAGTAAGCTACGAGGTAAAGTGATATCCGGGGAGTCTAGAGACATCATGTTAGACTCGGTGGAGTTTTACATTTCAGGAAAAGGATTTGTGTTCCTCACGTTGATGATATAATTCAAAAAATCTTGGCAGAAGCTCATGGTTCGCGGTACTCAATTCATCCGGGTGTGACTAAAATATACAAAAACTTGAGGCAGCATTACTGATGGCCCGGGATGAAAAGGGACATAGTTGATTTTGTGTCCAATTGTCAGAACTGCCAGCAGGTAAAGTATGAACATCAGAGACCAGCAAGATTACTTCAGAGAATGCCAATTCCAGAGTGGAAGTGGGAAAGGTTATCCATAGATCTCGTGGTGGGTCTTCCCAAGACATTGGGGAAGTATGACTCAATTTGAGTCATTGTTGACAGACTGACCAAGTCCGCTCATTTCATTCCGGTCAGGGTAGATTACAATTCACAGCAATTGGCTAAGATCTACGTGAATGAGATTGTGAGATTACATGGGGTACCACTGTCCATCATTTCAGATAGGGGTACGCAGTTTACCTCTAAGTTTTGGGGAAAACTACATGAAGAGTTGGGTACACAACTCACTTTAAGCACAACCTTCCATCCTCAGAATGATGGTCAGTCGGAGAGGATGATCCAGGTATTGTAGGACATGCTGAGAGCGTGTGTGATGGACTTCGGGGGCCATTGGGACCAGTTTCTACCGTTGTGCGAATTCTCGTACAATAATAGCTACCACTCCAGTATTGACATGGCACCATTCAAGGCATTG
Source organism: Jaltomata sinuosa (assembly GCA_003996215.1). Lineage (NCBI taxonomy): Eukaryota > Viridiplantae > Streptophyta > Magnoliopsida > Solanales > Solanaceae > Jaltomata > Jaltomata sinuosa. Next base: position 39,032 of record QJPP01007311.1, on the reverse strand, counting down.
TATGGGAGGAACTGCAGATCACCGGTTCAGTGGTTTGAGGAAGGCATTCAGGATAAATTATTGGCTGCCCAAAACAGGCAGAAGGAGTAAGCAAATCGCAAGGTCCATGATATGGAGTTTCAAGTTGGTGAACAGGTTTTACTGAAGGTGTCACCAATGAAGGGAGTTATGCGGTTTGGTAAGAAAGGGAAGCTTAACCCTCGGTTCATCGGTCTGTTTGACGTTCTTGAGATTGTGGGGCCAGTGGCTTACAAGTTAGCATTGCCGTCCAGTTTGTCGGGCGTCCATCCGGTATTCCATGTATCCATGCTTAAAAGATACAATGGGGATGGGGATTACATCATCAAGTGGGACGAGGTACTTTTTGACAAGGATCTTCATTATAAAGAGGAACCTGTCTTGATTCTGGCTCGGGATGTCCGGAGGTTGAGGACAAAGGTGATTGACATGGTAAAAGTTCAGTGGAAGCATCATTCAGTAAAGGAAGCCACTTGGGAAATCGAGAAGGACATGCGGGACAAGTACCCTCAGCTGTTTGAGGATTTAGGTACTACACTTACTCTCCTATATTTCCATAAATTTGGGTTTGATCGTTCGGGGACGAACGATGGGTAAATTGGTATATGTTGTAATGACTGGTCCATCGTTATGGGTAGTCCAATCGTGCCAAGTTTTAGAGTTAAAAAACTTCGGGTTGGAGAGTTTGAAATTCTGGGCTAGGCTAGCCTCGGCATGATTTGGAGCGAGGTGGAGTCTAGAGAAATTCGGGTAAGGATTGGGTTAGGTGTATTGTTTTGAGCTAGTTTTTCACGTAGCCAAGACATAAAAGAGTCCGGGAGATTTTTCGGAACCGAATTTGGGTAAGTAAAACTCCCAAAATCGCGTTTGATGTTGAGAAGTTGTTTTGGGTCATCAGGGGAAGCAAGTGTGTTGTAAAATGATCAAATTTTGGAGATTTTTGGACATTCTGTCTGTGATGAGTGCAACGGCTCCGCCGTAGTGACCTCCGTTATAGCGGTGGAAAATATCGCTATAGCGGTGGTCAAGGCGGTCAACGCCGCTTAAGACCGCTATAGCGGAAGTCGTCCGCTATAGCGGGCCGATGGGATTTTAATGCAGAAACTTCTCCAAAACAGTTCAGTTTTATACAATTCGTTTGGGAGAAGAACTAGGGCGATTTCAGGCATTTTTCCTCCGTTCTTCATCGTTTTTCTTTCCTAAGGTAAGGTTTCTACTCCCCAAACTTCGTACTACTTTTCCTACGCGGTAGAATTGCCTAGGAATGGTGGAATCCGGGGAAGAAAGGGGATTCTAAACATGAAAGTTCTTGGGTATCGTTAAAAGTGAAATATAATGATTATATGTTGTTAAATTCTCTATTTTTATCCGTGAAAATGATAGAACTAGGAAAATTAACTATGGGAAAGTCCAGAAAAAAGCTGGAATGATCATGGGTGGCCTGGGGTTCTGGGATTTGGTGTAATCCGGGTAATGTGCAAGCCTTTTTTGTTAATTTCATGTACTTATATGTTATTTTAGACCAACAACGAGAAAGAAATCCAGAACATGGGTAAGCTCGGATTGAGTAGAGCTTGGATCATTTTGAGGTAGGTAATGGCTTACGATTCCTGTGAATGTGGTATATGTTTGTACTCTTATCTAAGTGCTTGTATGAATTACATTGCTTAGAGGAATTGTGTAGAATGTCTAAGGGTCTTGTTTTATAGTCTGTGAATTGAACGGTGTGTTGCTTGTTGGTTTACAAGTTGTTTGTTCATTTATTGGTTGTGGATCATTGACATTCGGTTGGCTCAGGTACCACGCCTGGTACGGGAATACTAATGGTTGGCTCGGGTACAATGCCTGGTACGGGATCCTAACGGTTGGCTCGGGTACCACGCCTGGAACGGGTTTATTTTACTGCATCTTTGCATTGTTATTGTTGTATTGCATTGACTGTTATTGGCTGCGTGAGTGGATTGGGCTATTTTACTGAAATGTGATACTTGTTTTGGTGGTCCTTGAGTGACCGAGAAATTTTGTTATAATTGTTGAGTGGGTCTTGGATTAGGCCGGGTTGTTCATTGACACTTAGGTGTTGTTTAGAGGGGATCCCAGGGTGGGTCCGGCCTAGACAGAAAGGTATAGTTATTGGTATATGATTGTGGTTTAGAGTTATCAGAGATGGATTCCATGCGGGTACAAGCTAGGTAGAGACTTGTAGTCTAGCGTCTGTTGACTTGTTGCATGTCTTCCATACTAATTACTTGATTTGTTGTACTGCTTATACGTTGTTTATTTGGAAACTGGCTGATGATCCTACCAGTACACGATGGTTGTGTATTGATACTGCACTTGCTTGTTTTTTTTTGTGAGTACAGGAAATCTTTCGGAGGTTGACGCACGACCTCACCTGTAGGACGGACTGTTCCAAGATATCAAGGGTGAGCCGTTCGACCAAGACGCCTTGATGCTTATCTTTTAAGTTATAGCCCAATTGTTTCGGGCTTAGACTATCTCTTTTATTGTTTAAGTTTTGGGGTTGCATTCCCGTACTCTATATGTTGGTAGAATTGTTTGGTACTGCGACTTTCAGTTTCTAGGTGGATTTTCCGCAGGATAATTTTAATGATATAGTTCTTTTGTTGATTTGATTTGCTAGTTTACTTTTTGTTGCTGGTTTTAGGTTGTTAGTCTAGGCTAAGGGTTGAACTCTACTGGTTCGCTCATCCGGGGGTTGGGTGGGTGCCACTCACGATGGTCTGGGTCATGACAATTTAGCTTACTTTACTGTAATTTATATTATATATTATCTTTCTTCGCTCGGTTGGCCTATGATGCTTACTGAGTACCCATTATTTTGGTACTCATACTATACTCTGCATCTTTTTCTGATGCAGCACCTAGTACGAGCCATCCCCGTTGATCCTCTAATCATTTGAGGCCTGCTGTAGTTCAGATCGCGGTGAGCTCCCGGCATTCTAGAGACTTTACATGCTTTCTATCTATATTTTCTGTCTATATTTTGTATTTTTGATAGACATAGTCTGTTTTATTGCTACTCTGTACTTAGACGCTCTTGTATCGGTAACACCTGGTTCGGGTTGTTTTTTTTATATATTTTGTCTTCTTGGTTACTTTAGGGCCATTTTTATATATTTAGTACAGTTGGTATGTATATATGCTATTGCTTCTATCTCCTTTATATGTATATCTTCCACTTTTTTATATAAACTATTTTATTTATCTTCCGTTGGTTTGAGTTGGCTTGCCTACTGGGAGATTATGTAGGCCCCATCATGGATCGATTTTGGATCATGACACCCTCATTCGTGGACTTTTTAGCTAATACCTTAGCCTGCCCAATCTGCCTGACCTCCTCTAATTTTTTTACATAGTTAGTCACCTCATTAAAACTCTTCCCTTCAGAAGTCATATGAACAGATAGAACCTGCAACTCGATATTCAGATCCTTAACATACAGACGAATCCTCTCCTCCTCAGAGCCCAATAGTTTGGTAGCATAATGATACAAGGCATGAAACTTAGCCTCATAAACTGTAACAAACATGCTGCCCTGTTCAAGGGCTAAAAACTCATCTTTCTTGCGATCCCTGAGAGTACGGTGCACATACCTTTTCAGAAATAGGGCATGAAATTGAGTCCAAGTCATCGGAGGCAAAGCTGAAGATCGACACTCTACATGAGCCCTACACCACTGCTTGACATCACCCTGCAGCTGAAAAGTCACAAACTTCATCCCATGCTGCTGTACAATACCCAAATTATGCAACCTCTCACAATAATCCAGAATAAACTCGAAGGCATCCTCATTCTCTGTACCATGAAATGATGGAGGTTTCAGCTTCAAGATTTTGATCAACAACTCATGCTCAGTTTCGTTCATGACAGGGCCTAATACCGGATGGAAGAATGCATCTGTACCCAAAGCTTCATACATCCTGGGGCTGTGTCAACAGCGGGATGGACACCCGGATCCTGAGTAGCCGGCATAGTGGGAGTGGCTCCAGTACCCGCCAACCTACTCAGAATTGCCAGCACCTACTGAATCACCTTAGACGCCATAGGGGGAAGACCTGCACCTCTAACCGGTGTTGCCATCTCTGGTTCCACACCATCCTCCTGTACTACCTCAACCTCCTTCTTATTAGGATCCTGGGGTGGAGGAGAGGTCGCCGCCCTCTGCTCCGTAGTCGCTTGAGCTCCATCCCTGGCGGGTGTTGCTCTCTTTCTACCCCTACCCCTTCCTCGCCCTCTAGCCGCCAGTCCCGCAATAAGAGCTGCTGCCCTTGCTCCATTTTGCCTGGTATTAATCATCTGCGGACAAAAGAATGATGGAAGTTAGATATCAGTTTGGATCGCCAGATACCAATTGGAATCAAGTTATAGTACGAAGGAAGAAAGAAGAGATGTTTTCCTAAAGTCCTGTAGCCTCTCGAAGAAAAGTACAGACGTCTTCTTACCATTTCGCAAGACTCTACTAGACCCATTTTGATACGATGACATTGATGAACCTAGTGCTCTGATACCATACTTGTCACTATCCAAACCACCGCAAGTGACACCCACACTAAACTTTCGATGGGAGAACCAAATACCCAAGTCAACACTTAACAAAACTAAGCAGCTAAAACTAATTTATCATTAATCAAAACCAAGAAACATAGTTAAAAGTAAATAATTAGAATCCCTGCAGAAGTAACCCCTAAAATCTAAAAATCGTGTACCAAAATTTCTAACATAGTCTAGAATAAGGGGATGCAACCCCTAAAATAAAGTAGTCTGAATCCAAACAATGGACTAGAAAGGATAGATGAATCCATGACATCCTGGAAGAAATATCTCACCCTTAGATTCAGAAAACGCTCGTGTCACAACTGAGGTCACGCAATAGCCATCAAAATATGGCATATACTCAACAAAAGAAGAGTAAGTGCAGTATCAGTACACAAAAATAATAGTGTACTGGTATAATCATCGGCCAGCTCCAATATACGAAATATGAACACTTAATTAATACTCAGTAAATCAGGACAAAACATGTATAAAGAAATTTGGCAAATATAATCCAGACACTCAATCATCGACCTAACTTATCAACCATATGAGATATGTCCAAAACCACAATGACAACAATAAATGCGACTCCACACGCCACTCAAGTAACCCAGACCACCCAAGGATACCTAAGATAACATCTACAGTGTTTAACATGCAATCCCAGTCTGCACAAGAATCAACCCAATATTTAAACACAACCACCCGGTCACTCATGGACCAATATGAAATAATTACATCACAAGAAACAACCCAATCCACTCATAGAACCATAAAAAAAATCACAATCAAACATGTTTCAGGCGTGGTACCCGAGCCAACCATATTAGAACCTGTACTGGGCGTGGTACCCGAGCTAACTGATAGATATCCAGTACCAGGCGTGGTATTCGAGCCAATCAATAACTTATACCATGCATGGTATTCGAGCCAATCGAATATCACAGACATCATAATAATCAATCACAGTGAACACACACCACACTTGTAAAACCAACAAGTATTAAGGACAAGTTTATTTCATAAGATTGACAACCAAATATCATTAACATTTATTATATTATTCCCTAAAATACGAAATGTACAGGCAACACTAATGTAATAGTTAACATGCACACATAACGTAAATGGAAAGCAAATCAATCATCATCTACCTCGAATTACGCTCAAATGCTCTACTGAACCTGAGTTTTCCCTTTTTGTGAAGCTTTAGCTTGTTGTTGTTCTAAAAACAAACACATAGAACACAAAATCAACCCATGTGGCCTAAATATTCTTGGATTATGTCATAATCTCAAACTCCAAGACAAACTCATGATTATTCCATCCAACTTAGGGTCTTTTCACTAATAATTCGCTTAAAACTATCAATTTTATGGTCACATTAGCAAATTACAGTATTAAAAATATGAATTAAATAGTTTATACACAAAATCTAAGATTTTCTACACTTCTAATTTTTATTACACCAGATTTTCCACCTTAGGTCAAGCCAAGTTATCTCTACTATTCGTAACTAATGATTCTAAGGTGCACGAATTGAAGTACAAAGTTAGAAAAATAATTTGCTTACCTTTACGAAGATTTTTGGTAGGAAATTAGTAAAAATCACCCCTTTTCGCCTCTGCCCTTCCCCAAAATATTCTTGAATAATTCTGAATATTTTTGGAAAAGTTTTTACATTTACAATAACTTATCTCACTATAGCAGTCCAATTTTGTTATAGTGACACCCTCGTAACGGAAGCCATCTGCTATAGCGAGGTTGACCGCCTTGACTTTCGCTATAGCGAGAATTTCTTCGCTATAGCGATCATCGTTGTAGTGGCGTGTCACCCGCTATAACGGCTGATACATGACAGAACCTTGAAAAGTAATAAGACCGTGGCTTAAATTTTAGCTAAATTAGAAAGGTAATAAGATTGTGGCTTAAGTTTTAGCTAAATTGGAGGGATTATTTATAAATAGTGCTATTTAAAAATTTATAAATGTCGTGTAGACTAGGTTCCCTCTTTTTGATCTTTGATGTCAAAGGTCTCTTGCCACAAGGGAGTATCGATACACAAATTTAAGCTAAATATTAAGTTGGTTGAAAGTTACTTAGATTATTAATAAAATAGTTACTGGTAGTTATAATTCTGTTCATTTTGTTAGAATTAGTTAGTAAGTCAATTTTATTTCTATTCCATATAAGGATTGTACTTGTACTGATTCATTCATTGATAAATATACTACTCTACCCTCTTTTTCTTCTACATTCTTCTATCTTCATCTTAAATTGTGAAAGTCTTTATAACTTTCTGAACAACCTTTGAATTCTCGGATTCATATGCAATTTCTGAATTTCAACTATCACTTTATTATTATAATCGACCACAAATTCTATGGCGTCTATTATAGCTTCACCCCTGACCATTTGTATTCATTGTGTTTTAAGTTAAAGGGTGTGTTTGATATGAAGAAAACTTTTCACTTAAAATGTTTTCTAAGTGATTTTTTTTTATATCCGATAAATAAGTAAAAGAATATCATTCGAAGAGTATTTATATGTAATCTAGTGGGATGAGGTGGGTGGGGAGTATAGGAACTCAAGAGTTGAAAAGAGACAATAAGTTTGGAATGCCTTATGAAACTTGTTTTTTCCTATTCTCATTGAGAAAATTATTTTCTTTATTTTTCAAAAAATATATTTTCATCGAAAAAATATTTTTGATCAATCAAACATAAAAAAATTAAAATTATCATATACGCCCAAACTAGTGAACAAATTTCATGTAGAGATCCGATTGTAGATACGCATATGAACTTTAAAAATCAGTGGGTGTTTGGATTGACTTTTATTTTTTGGCTTATAAGCCAAACACAAAAGCTAGGATTTGTAGCTTTTGACTTTTGACTTATTTTTGCCTTCTTAGCTTAAAACAAGGGCTTAAAAGCACTTTTTTAATTTATCCAAACACTTCAAAAATACGTAAAAGTTATTTGGCTTAAAATCACTTAAATAAGCCAATTCAAACAAGCTCTATGTAACACTTCAGAAATTCTAAGCCAAATCTGAATCGCTCTTCATGTGTTGTTAGACTCAAACTAGATAAATTTTCTATGTATCTAAGTATTAAGATTTGTTCTGAAGTTTCAAAGGTGTATTAGATATGAATTAGGGTCATAATGAACCTTTAGCTCAAAGTTGAGTTGAAAGCTTACTTACCGATTGAGTTTTAGTGTAAGATTTTTCAAGGGTCAACTTCAAACAATCATAACTGCTAGAATATAAAGATTTAGGTGGCTTAGTACCCACCAAATTAAAGGTCCTTGAATCTTCTTTCCAACGCCACTGACCGTGCCTTAATACGAGTCCGGAGTAAAAAGTTATCAGTGTTTTACTAAAGGGTGTCTGTCTGTCAAAATGATAGACAGCAACCACGAGAAGGTTCCACGAGTCATGGAAGTTTCCACGGGTCGTGAAACCAACTCGTGAAAATCAGTTTTTTTACCTGAAAACCACGAGGAGGTTCCATGAGTCGTGGAAGTTTCCACGGGTCGTGAAACCAACTCGTGGAAACAGTCCAGAAGCTTAAAAGTGGCATGATAACCACGAGGAGGTTCCACGAGTCGTGGAAGTTTCCACGGGTCGTGAAACCAACTCGTGGAAATCATTTCAGAGGCCAAAAACTTCGCCCAGGAACCACGAACCCTCTCCACAAATCGTGATCCATTCCACGAGTCGTGATTCATGTCTGTAGAAGCTTGTGATAAAATTTTCAGTAGTTTTTCAGACTCTTTTCCTTGGGGTATTTTTGTACTTTTCCACTCGTTTAACTCCTATACTAAGTCGTTTTAAGCCTATTTAGGAGAGTTTTTATTCCCACTTGGCCTAAGCTCTCTCCCATTCTTTCAATCAACTTCCAAAAGAAGAAAAGGAGTTCCATCTTCTCAAGCTTCAAGTTAGGGTTTCAAGCTCCAAGTTCAAGCCTCCTCTTCTTTTCAATTTCAAGTGGGTTAACTTCAATCAAGGTATGTGGGTAATCAACAATGGGTTCCTTTCACCCTTGTGCCCAAAACCCCTAATTCAAATTTTGATTTCATGATCTTCAAATTAGGGTTCTTATCCAATTCTTATGGGGTTTTGCTAAATATGATCTTCTCATGATTTGATTATGAAATTACTATTAAATTGCATGATTTTGCATGTGTTTTTACACATGAACTTTTATTTCACGAATTGAATCTTAATCATGGCAATTTTCATATGCATGAAATTGATTTGAGTAAATTGGGTTTGATAGCATGTCTCTCATGGATTTTCAAGCACGTGCATGCCTAGTTCCTATGTTCTATGAAAGTATATGTTTTATGAAATTGAACTAGAGCCATGCAAAGTTTTACAGGTCATGAAGTATGCAAGTCTTCTATGTTAAGAAGTATTATGCAAGATAAGACACTTGATGTTCCATCAATGCTCATGGGTCATTTTCTAAACTAAAACTCATGAGTAGTATAACGATTCGGGTTATGAACAAGTTATGAACAGATTTGACATCAGATATGTCACCAGTTATGAACAAGTTGGCATCAGATATACCATATGTATGTGAGCACATGTTATTATTATGTTTTGGGAGTAGTATTTAGCACCGAGAGATGAGGGTTCAGATAATCCAAGTTCAAAGCTACGTTGCCACCGTAGGTTGCCCATGTTGAGGCTTATTATGACAGGATCCTGGTATGAAATGGTTCTAACCTTGGCCGGTTAGGACAACTCTTTCAGTGTGGGTGTAAGACACTGAACTCCATGTAGCTAAGCATGGTTTAATGTCGGTTAAGAGAAACTCCCACATGTTTATTTTCAAGCTATTAAGTTATATGACTCTATATTATGAAACTTAAGCTTTATTTCATATTTTATGTTTTATACCTTGATATATATTTATGGTCCTTCTTTAAGTAACAAGTTCATTCGTAAGCATGTTTTTAAACTGTTTTATCATGATTCATGCATCGCTCTCATACTCAGTACATTCCATAGTACTGACGCATATTTTGCGTTGCATTCTTTGATGATGCAGATTCAGGTGTCCTTTCTCAAATTCATGGTTAGAGTTCGCAGGCCACTTTCCCAGTCAGCTGTTGGTGAGTCCTCTTAGGTCGAAGGCTAGTTATATTCTTAGTTTATGTTAGCTTTTATTTCCGTACTTCGAGTTAGCTAGGGTCTTGTCCTAACAACTCTTTACGTCATGAGTAGAGGCTTTTCAGACATAGACAATAATTGAGTCTTCTTATGGATCTTGTATTCCTATTTGACTTGATTATCCATTATTGCTATTCCGACTTTATTTATTATGCTTCCGCTTATCTTTTGTTATGATTGGGAATGCTATGACCAAGGGTTAGCTTGGGGCACTTGTGGTCCTAAGTCCCGTGTTACGTCTAGAGGGTAACCTCGGAGCGTGACACTCTAAGTAGCATTTGAGGCAATTATAAAAATGCTGAATTATTTGTCTCATAACTTTGAAATTTTAAATTACAAACTTAAACTATTTTGTAATATTAGTGGACAATTAAAATAACGAAAAAGGGCAATACTCCTGAACTATCTAAAATGGAGCAAAAATATCCTCCGTTAATTTTTTAGCTCAAAAAATACCCCTCTGTTAAATTTTTGCTCAAATATACCCCTCTCTAACGGAATGACACCAAGCACGCCAGTAGATAAAAAATGGCATATGATCAGTTGACGTGAAAAATCACCCCATTTAATTTGATCCCCATTTCCTGAGGCATCTTCTTTCTAGTTTCGGTCGGGCATAGAGGCTCCATCCTTTATCTTCCCTACTTTGCTAATCTTCTTCTTCTGTTTTTTCTGGTAAACAAACTCTTTAGATCTTTCTCTCTCTCAGTTTTATCGTTGTGCATCTACATCGAAAATAATAAATAAATAATAACTGATGAATCTCTCTTCTCTTACTTCCTCAAATTTATGTTTCACTATTCATTAATCGTTTGGTTCCCTTTTGAGAATAAATCTCAAGAGGATCATATTTTGTGAATCTTTATTGTTGTTGTTTTTTATTCAAAAATTATAGTATTGGAAGTATATATCATAATTCCTCTATGAGATTTAGCTCCTTTTTTCACATGGCCAGTTCACGTGAAAAATCAGTCCACGAGAAACTGATGCTCGAAGATGAAGAAGAAGAAGAAGAAGAAGAAGAAGAAGGCAACAATGATCGTTAGTGATATTAAATTGAGTAATTTTCCACATGGACTGGCCATGTGGCATTTTTTTGTCCACGTGGCGTGCTTGGTGTCATTCCATTAGATAGAGGGGAGTATTTTTGAGCCAAAAATTTAACGAAGGGGTATTTTTGAGCCAAAAATTTGATGAAGGAGTATTTTTGAGTCAAAAAACTAACGGAGGATATTTTTGCTCCATTTCAGATAGTTCAAAGGTATTTTTGAGCCTTTTCTATTAAAATAAAAATGATGTTCTAGAATAAAAAAAACTTGTATCTTTAAATATCTTCTTAACGTTACAAACTTTATATAGCTCGAGAAGAATCTAAAAACTTGTTAAATTTTTTAACTATAAATCCTCAAGAAAAACTCCTTTCGTCCACTTTAATTGTCCATTACACTAAAAATAGTATTTCATTTTCAAGACACATGTAATAAATAAAAATAACTTAGTAATTGTATCTTTTTTTTTAGCATATGTGAAATGAGCTAAAGTGACATTTATTTTGAAACAAAGGAGAGGAAGTATTAATAAGAAGCTTCTACTTCCATATATAATATTTGTGTGTTTTGTTAGTAATTCTTTTATTTCTGCTTTTCTTTCTCTGTTCCTTATTACTGAATTTTTTAAAAATATATAAATAATTTTAGAGACCTTCCCTCAGTTAAACTTTATTACACTCATTTCTCTTGTAATTTATAATATCATGTTTATCTGACTTATTTAATTTTCTTGTAATAAATTTTTAACCTATTTATTTTTAATATAAAAAATTATATTCAAACTAATTTGCCCCTCAAAGCAACTTACTAATCGCAATTAAAGAATCTTTTAAGTAGCATCATATGTATGAGCTAGGATTGAATTGAATTGAACTCTTATTTAGTTTCCTAGGATTTAAACGAAAATGTGTGATAAACTTAATAGATGGACGATCTAGAAGAGTACTATTAAAACTTTTTCAAGGAATTCCCCTAATTTCAACCTATTTCATTAGTTGCGTTTATCGTGCGAAGAATACAAAGCTTCAATTTTTTATCATATTTTTCTTTTACAAACGATCAAAGATATGGCTATGTTTATCATGCAAAAAATACTAAGCTTCTATTCTTCATCACGTTTTTTCTCTTACAAATAATTAAAGGCATAGATTAGACTATCTACAGTAGCAATACATTTATTATAATTTATGAAAGACCTTAATGAATCAACATAAGACTTGGAGGCAAATCGATTTGCTCACGAAATTTTTTGAGGGGTCAATAATAGAGATATCTAAGTTACTATCGAGAGGTAAATTAGGTCAAATACAATCTTTTAATGAATAATAAAAAAATATTAAAAGAAACTAAAATAAAGAGATAAATCTAGTATAGTAAATCACAAGAAAGATAAGTGTTATAGAACCAAAAGGGAGGTAGAGAATAATAAATTGTACTCCATCCAAATTAATTTACTTCTCATCCTTACTAAAAATAAATGGTTCAGAATATTGGAGTATTTTAGAAAATGAAGATATAAGTTATTATTTGTTTTTATTTTTATCATTAGTTATAAATATGAAGAAGAAGTATTAAATTAAAAAAAGTAATAAATAATAATAATTTATTTAAATTACTCTGTACTTAATATTTTTGACATATAAATAAAAAATGTGAAAAATAAAATGTAGGGAGGGAAAAAAGAGAGGGCCAAATATTTCCTTTCAAAAAGTGCGGCGGGTCCCACATCACAGCCTCCCACTGGACCCCATCTCTCCTGCACTTTTTGACAGCTCACTATATTTATTAATTACATTATATGAGCAACTCCCACAATTCTCACAGAAATACAAACCTCCAAAGACAGAGAGAGAGAGACATTGGAGGACTGGAAAGGTCTCAACTTTTTTCAAGTTTTAGGGTTTATGGGAGCTGCAAATTAAAGGGGTTTATCTCCTGTACTGTGTAAATTCTTTTTCTTGATTTTAGGTAAAAAGTTGCTTACTTTCTTGATTTCCTTTCATATTTGCTTTGCTTTACCTTTGAAATGAAATGGGGTTGCTTTGTTTCTTTTCTTTCATCTGTTTTATGGATTTCTCAGAATTTGGAGCTCCCTCACAATATTTACAGTTCATGTCAGAATTTTGCTCTTTATCAGTTGTAATAAAATAAATCTTGCTTTTGGACTTTTTAGTAGGCGTTTGACTATAAGAATTTTTTACTTTTCCCGGAATTTTTTTTCCACTTTATTCAGAAATTGGTGTTTGGCCGTAAAACCCAATAGTTGTTTTCATTATTTTCGCTTTTTAATTTTTTTTTTTAAAAAAATCCTAAACTTTTTTATTTTCATAAAATAACCTTATTTAAATTATATTTTATTTTTAAATTACATTTTATGTTTTTTTAAAAAAATATATTTAAATTCTAGAAAATTATTGCAAAAATTATTGTCAAACACAACTCCAACTCCAACTTTGAAAATTTCGAAAAAGTGATTTTTTTTTTGTTTCTCATGGGCAAACGGGGCTTATTTTATTTTGCTTTATGCTGTTTTCTGATCCTTGTCTACAGCTTGAGTTCTAATTCTTTGTCTAAGCTATTCTGTAATTGATTTGATTTTTTTTTTTTTTTTTTGTTTAACTTCTCTCTTCTTTTGTTAACTTGCTGAAAATGTTGTATTGTTGGAAGAAAAAATTTAAATGAATTTCTATTAGTTTTGGTTAATGCTTCCTTTTATCCTATTTCCAAACTATTTAGTAATGATGGAATTAGGGCTATATCAAGAATAAAAGTAAAAATGGTTTTGGTTGTAGATAATGATGCTTAATAATAGACCAATGTGGCTCTGTGAAAAATTCTCAGCTTTTTGATTGGATTCTTGATTCCCTATTTGTTTGGAGCACCTTTTCCCGTTTCTGATTGGCATCTTTTATTCCTTGCCTTTTCCTTTTTGAAGTGCCACTGTGTGTACTATTTCAAAATAGAATTTTGTTTTTCTAAGTTATAAGTTTAACTCTTGAAGTACTTGAGATATTTTTTTGTTTTAGATTAGGCATATCGAAATATGAAGGATAGGCTTGTATTCTGTTCAATTTGCTTCTCTTTTTTGGTGTCACCTTTAACGATGCAGATTCTTTTTCCTTGTAACAGTAAGTAGCACAAATTCATTTCTGCTTTGGGGAGAGCCAATTTCTATTGCTCAAAAGTGTCAGCTTTAAGTTTCTACCGGAGACCTCAAGATTTGTACACTGTTTTTCATCTTAGAAATAACTAGGAGAAAAAGGTGATGGGTTATACATGTGAATTTTGCGGGGAGCAACGATCAATTGTCTATTGCCGGTCTGATGCAGCTTGCTTGTGTTTGTCATGTGATCGAAATGTCCATTCTGCAAATGCCCTGTCACAGCGTCATTCCAGGACACTTGTATGTGAAAGATGTAATTCCCAACCAGCTATTTTCAGATGTGTGGAGGAGAGGGTCTCTCTATGCCAGAATTGTGATTGGATGGCTCATGCTAGTTCTACTACAGATTCAACACATAAGAGACAAGCACTTAGTTGTTATACAGGGTGCCCTTCCGCGGTAGAGCTCTCTACTATCTGGTCATTTCTTCTAGATGACCCTTCAGTTGGTGATTCGACTTGTGAGCAGGGGATGGGTTCAATGAGCATCACCGATTGCCGATCTGGGGATAGCCAAAATTCTCAAGTAAAGGACAAATCTCAAGATATGTCTTCTGCACTTGATGAACCAAATGATTTGCATAATCTAGTCAAGTCTGCCCCTTTGATGGGATCATCTATGCCTAGTCTTGATAACGAGCTACACAGTATGGAACTGCCTGGTGGATCCACAAATTTAACTTGGTCTAAGGTAATCCAAGTTCATTTTGTTCACACGTGAAGAAATTTAGATATATCGTGGAACTTTCATTTCCAATTTTGCTCATCAAAATGTATTATTATCCTGTTCTTTGATGTATAGCACTGACTACCAATGAGTAAGTCACTGTTCTTTTTACTCTTTTGCTGGTGGTGTTGAAGCTAAGGCTGTCTTGCTCCTCGTTGTTCCTCAGGATGTACCAGCAGACTCGATTTTGGGTTTGCCAGTGCCATAAATCCCTTTTGCTCATACTAAATAGGAGACCACCGGAGTTCTAAGAGGTTCAGATACCAAAGCATATAGATAAAATTTACTCCCTCTATCCCAATTTATGTGATGAACTTCCCTTTTTACGCACACTCTACCCTCCCCAGACCCCACTTCCTCATCCCCGGACCCCACCTGTGGGATTTTTGTAGAAAGCATTTGACTTTAAACTTTTCATTTATCCTTAATGAAATTATTTGTTGCCACACAAACATCTATAGCTTGTTTTAGACTATAAGTTTCAAAAGTATGTCTTTCTTTCTTAAATTCCATGCCTAGTCAAACAACATCACGTAAAATGGACGGAGGGTGTAGTATTTGATATTTTCATCTGTCTTCAGAAAATGATTCGTCATTTTAATTTAGCATTAAAATGTTCTTGCGTGTTGCATCCCCATACATTGGTGAAGGATGATTTTGTTCTTCTACGAATTCACTAGATTTGTTAACCCTCTATTACTTGTCGATTTCCTGACTAACTGAAAAGGTTATAGTTTCAAAGAATTTGCGCCTCAAATTTAGTGCATTCCTTCCCTCGAGGACATTTTTTTCTCTGTATCGGTTGTTATTTGCATCTAGGACTTCCCGCGGATGATAACTTTTTTTATTTTAATAGTCCTACTTAATGATAGCTTCTAGGAATTGATTCTTACACTTTTATGTACCCTTGATACATCATTTTTCCAGATCAAGCAACTTTAGCAGATATTGCTTATCTTCCCACTTTCCATGAATTGAGGGGAGGGGGTGGCTGATAGAGGTTGAATTCTTCTCAAGACCATAAAGATGTCTTTTATCTGGTTCAAGTGTGGATGTTACTCTTGTTCTCACTTGTTGAGAGTTTCTTTACGTCATGTTTATGTATACGTTCAGGTGAGCAATTCTGGAACAAAAGGCTCAAATTTATTTGACGATGATCCTTTTTATGATGATTTCAATATGGATGAAGTGGACTTGAGTACTGAAAATTATGAAGAGCTATTTGGTGTTTCTCTTGATAATCGTGATCAGCTATTCAAGAATGAAGACATTGATGGCTTATTTGGGATGAAGGACATGTCAGTTGCTGAGTCCAGCTTCCAGGGTGTCAATGCTATCGAGGTGGTTCATACTTTATAGAATTACTGCATTTACAAACATTATCTACTTTTTGTGTATTCTCAACCCTAAAAAAAACTTTTGCGGACTATTAGTTTTTTGATGAGTGAGGAATGCCATCATTATTACCCTTAGGTTGTCCAAATACAAATAAAATTGTATGTTCTTGATGTTTTCTTTATCTTTAGTTATGAACTAGATAGTGCATCGACCTTTTTACTTGTTGAAGAATGATTTGTTTTTATTCTTATTTATAAGGCAAAGATGCTCATCAAATGAGTGTAATGTTCTTCTATGGCATTTTCTGATGCCTGCCTAGTGCCCTCTTCTCTAGACTTGGCCCTAATTTCTGAAGTCCTATTACTTCCTCTAAATTGCTTAGTCTCCTTTAAGTTGCTTTAATATGCATTTCCATCCCAGTCTTAACTCAGTTTTCTTGACTAATATTGTGCATAATTTGAGCAAATTTAATATCGTAGAACTTGCAGTTTTCATTACTGTAATCGTCTTATGAAGAAGCATCAAAATTTTATCAGCTTCGAGAAATAAGTTGGTGAGAGAATTCCTGTGCTTTTTAATGCTGCAATATTCTTACAGCAGGGTCTAGTTACATTGAAATAGAAGAGATACGTTTGATGCTTACTGAATGTTTCATAGAGATTTCAGAGTAGGTTTCTGATTCGATATTCCGATTTCGGTGAAGTTACAAGTTGGAAGAACTTGAGAAATTTTGATTGAATCATGATACAAATTACAAAGAAGAAAAAAGACCGAATAAGTAAAATTTCTAATAGCTAGATTTGTTTTAACACCATATTTGCGTAAACGATATATTGTGGTTTTGCGGGCTTAGTCATACTAAATCTTAGTTGGAGAAGTTTAAAACATACACACAAATGAAGATTAGAATTAGATAGATCATTTTGAGTTTTTTTCCTACTCCTACAGCTGTAACTTGTTACTTAATGTGGTATTTGCAACATAAAATGAATCATCCAACTTGACCTATGTGTTCTTCTGAGATCACTAGTACCATTACAAATGATGGAGGGGTCTATTCAATTCCATAGCAATTGTTGAACTATCTAATGCATGTGGAGAGGTTATTGCCTCAGAAAACCTAGTAGGTATGACAATGGTGCAAGGGCTCGTTTGGTACGAGGGATAAAGGATAACTAATCCGGGGATTAATTTTCGGATGAGTTTATCGCATGTTCGGTTGGGATAAAATCGCGGGATAACTTATCCGGGGATTGTAGTGTTATTTTTATCCCACATTGAGGGTGCGATAACAATTCCGGGATAATTAATCCCGGGATAACTTGTTCTCCAACCAAACGAGCCCTAACAGATGAACCACATTGTTAGAAAAAGATATACTGTGTAGCATCAGGATGCATGGTTTCTGTAAAGCATTAATACTGCAGATCTATGACTGCTACCAGTTAATAGATCATCTGGTAAAAATGCTCGAAAGTAGACTGTTCTTATAAGCAATGATGTTACCTCCTACAGTTTGATGATTGATGGTTCAGTAAATGATTTAGGCTTTGAGGGTTGAACGCATTTATCTAGTGTAACCATGTATTATGACAGGGCACTTTTACATAATACCAGTCTGTTGGACCTTTAATTATGGTAGGTTAACAGTACTGTAGGTCGACACATAGACAATTTGATTCTGGCGCTTTGATCTTCGTAGATTTTGTATCACATTTCTGCTTTTCTTACTAAAACTAAAGATATCAAATACAGGGTACAAATCCAACAACAACAACATACCCAATGCAATCTCACAAGTGGGGTCTGGGGAGAATAGGATGATGTACGCAGACCTTACCCCCTATCTTTGTCGGGTAGAGAGGCTGTTTCCGATAGACCCTCGGCTCAAAAGAAAAGAAGAATTCGAAGCACGGTTATAAGAAAATAAGACAGAAAGAAACAGGGTACGAAGCAAATGGAGCAACAGATAGTAATAAACACTGAAGAACAAAGAAACTATGTGATTCCTAAATAATATTACTAATAAGGAGAAACGGAGAGGAGGCTAGCCCCCTACCTCTCCCACAAAGATGGATACAGGGTACAAATCCATCTTTTGAAATTCTTGTTAACAAATTCATTAGCTTGTTTTAAACAGTTAATCTTCTAAAAGTTGTAATTTGGTATTGGTTGGTACACTTTGTATACAAAGACACACTCCTATGTTGTTCATACGAACTCTCTGCCCCTGCATTCCACCTCCTTTCAAAGATGGAATTTATTTATCTTGGATAAGAGTTGATAGAATACACTTGTTTAAATATTTTGAGATCATCGTATAACTTGTGAACTGTGAAGGAACTTTCCCTGTTTATATCATTGTTCATACACATGTCTATGTATATGTATGCATGTGTATATGTATGTTTTGCTTGTACATATAAACATATATACTGGCTGGGGTAGGGTGGATCGAGGTTGGAAGCAATAGTAAATTCACTACTTTCAAAAGGATCCATATGTACAGGAACATCTTAAATCAGTCAACTTTGGGTCTTTGATATGTCTCAAATCAATGATGTCTAATGAGATTGTCTGCTTGCAATGATTATAATAGTTCCCACTTTTGTGATTGGAGGTTGAACAGACTAAATAGATGGTGCACGTACAACCATAATTTTTCTCTAGGAGAGTAAGTGATTCTTAATCTATATCTGACATTTTCTTTGCAAGTGTTGCCAAAGATGACAAATGACAGAAATTTATGGCACATCAATCTCTTTTTAGTCTTCAGATGTTTGAACATTATGCATTCTCTTCTCGGTTAAAGTGAGTCTGAATATGGTTCCTAGTTTTTTCTTTGTTTTTTAAAAGTGTCTATGTATGCCAAAGTTGCTATCCATAAATTATGGAGCAGTAAGCTTGTCTAGGTCTGCTCATGTTTGATATTTTACGTGGAGTATGAAAATGTTAACTTCTAGGTTAACATTAGGTTATCCATCATGAAAATAATCAATTAGTCAGGGCTTTCTTAAATGTTAAAAGGATCAACTTCCTAAGCAGAGATATCCATATTTGCATTTTTTGCATGAAATAGTTCCTATCTTTATGTTCAGATCGGCATAGATATCAATTGTTAGGGATTTCTTTGAGTTAAATCAACTTCTTGGCAGAGATATTCACTTGTGCATTTTTTATCTAGACTTCATTAAGTGTCTCTGCAATGGTGCTAATGTTGTCTGGATTGCTGTGCTATAGAAAGTTTTGTGTATGATTCTTACTAGTTGTGACTAGTGCCTTTAAAACATAGCTATTCCATTCCTTTGCTGCTGGATTATATCTTTTTTGTTTGCTGATAGTATAACCTGCTTTGTTCGGCTCGTAAGGTCTAATAAAAGATACCAAAAATTGAATATTTGGGATTTCATATATTTCAGAATATCAATTCTTTCTTTTATAACTCTGCATGATCTCTCCTCTTGTGAGAGTTTTGTATCTGTGTGATTGTTTTCTTGTCTTCCATTGCTTCATATTCTAGTCTTTTTATACTTTGTCTTTTATGGTGAAAGTCTACGTTATCATAGATAATAGGAAAGCTCCTGCATAAGAAAGGTATACAAAAAAGTAGAGAATTTACGGGATATACTGGTGAAAGTCTTATGTAATTGTTTCAAAACATGAATGAACATAAATCTATCTTTGTTTACCAGGGGTCAGCAGTAGGAAGGGTAAATGCAGTGCAGCCATCTTGTAGCAATGCAGCATCGGCAGAGTCCATGATGAGCTGCAAGACAGAACCTCCTACCCTTTGCTTTGCAAGGCAACAGTCCAGCTTCTCATTTTCAAACCTCACTGGAGAGAGCAGTGCTGGAGATTATCAAGACTGTGGAGCCTCCTCAATGCTTCGCATGGGAGAGCCACCACCATGGTGTCCGCCATGTCCTGAAAGTTCAATGCCATCAACTAGCAGGAGTGATGCTGTATTGCGCTACAAGGAAAAGAAGAAGACACGTCTGTAAGTTTTTTTTATAAGTACATAAAAAAAGGCTAGTTAGTGATTGTGCACTCCCTGGTTTGATACACAATCTCAATAAACTTTTCCCACCATTATGTGCTGCATTTTTAACTGATTGAGATGTCTTGGCCATGTAGGTTTATGTAAACCATGGTTCAGGAAGATTTCTTGAGTTGTAGGTTTTTTACTTGTTTCTCTTTTGACCTTTTTTTTTGTAACTTTCCTTTTCATAGATTTGAGAAGCGAGTCAGATATGCTTCTCGCAAGGCAAGAGCAGATGTGAGAAGGCGTGTGAAGGGACGGTTTATCAAGGCTGGTGATGCTTATGACTATGATCCACTGAGCGAGACCAGAAGCTATTGATCGTAAAACATTTCCCCGTACATATAAGGAGAAAAACAGTCCGTTTAAATAGGGACAATTGGTTGAGGTTTCAAACAAATGGATGAAAGGATGCTGTATTTATTGTTGCAGTGACAAAGAGTAGGTTGTTTCTCAGTGGATTGCAATATTTCCGATCAGGCAAAGCTGGATCTAGAAAGCAGAGTTCGCCGCTGCTCCTCCTCCTAAGGTCCAACTTTATCATCTAAAAAAGGAAAAAGATGGATGTGCAATCCTTATGTCAATCAAAGTAAGAGTGCTGCAGAGAAAAAGCTTGGTCATTTGTAGACAACACGATGGGCGTTCTCTCCAGAAACCAATCAAGATTTGCTTTCTCAATTGTATTTATGTTGCATGTCAACAACACTGGGTTTCGTCTAGCTTGCTTCTGTTCTTACAACTCTAACTAGGTGGATTCAAGTCCCCACAAATTCAGCTGCCCTGAGATCCCTTGGCTGTTTATGTATATTATAGGCAGTGTTTAGAAGATAAGAGATAAAATGAGCAACACATTCCAAGTCCCCACAGATTCATCTGTCCTTTAGGTTTAAGGACTGAGATTCCTTGTCTATTATGTAACACTGTCATGTATATTATGGCCAGTGTGTAGAAGATAAGAGGTACCCAAGATAGATGTACCTTGCTTTGTAATTTTTTCATTTATTGTCCTATAAAATGTATTAGCATATTGTGGAAATCATTATTCTGATCATTATGTGATCATCACAAGATTACTAAATGAAAAGATGTTACAATATAATGAGAGTAATTTACCCAAATGTAGTAAGATATAACTGTGCAGTTGCCTTCTCTACCTCTCTGCCATATCAATCTATCGTCTTGTGTAGTTGGCCCCTGAAATCGCTCCACAACTTGGAAATTTCATGGTGTTTAATTTGTTTTCTTCAACACTTTTAAGTAAAAAAAATAAGTGGCTGAAAATACCCTTGACATTGAAACAACAAACACGTTTCGCCTGATATAAGTTTATATTTTCGTATCATAATAAAACACAAGAAGACATAACAAGTTACGCCGCTTAATTCCTACAGAACTGATGTAGCTTAGAATTCTTAATCGAATTGAAAGCCACAAGAGAGAAAAGTAAATATGTAGAATTACTCTTGAACAGTTGAGTAAATATGCAGAATTACTCTTGAACAGTTGCACCCTTAGAACCCTAATTGAGATTCAGAAATGTAAGAAGAAGAGAGAGAGGATATTATTTCACTTAGAATAAATTCCATGCCTGTTACAATAGCCACCAACGGCTTATATAGAAGGGAGCTCCATTTTGGCGGGAAAGTGAGTTACAACTAACTAACGGACACCTCAGCTTTTCCTGTAACAGCTAACTAACTCTAACTGTTTTAAGCTAACTAATTACAGCTTTAGCTAATGAACAACTGAATTGAATAGGATCACTTATGCTGATAGAGACAAAAGTTCCGTTCAGAACCCCCAAGTTATGTCGTAAAAGGCATAACTTGATTTTATGCCGATAGAGGCAAAACTTCAATTTCATAACCCACAATATATGTCGTAAAAGACATATCTTAATACCTATGGAACTTATGTCTAGTGAAACTACTCATAGAAATACAACACAACTTATGTCGTGTAACTTAATTTCTACAAAACTTATGTCGTGTAACTTAATTTCTACCAAATTTATGTCGAGCGAGCCAAAGATTCTCTAAACTTATGCCTAGCAAAATTAGGTCATAAGTAAGGGTGCTTTGGTCCACGAATATTTATTAAATAAGCAATAAAAACAAAGATTATAAATTACTCATCATATTTGAGGACAAATTAAAGATCACCTCAAAATAGGAATAATCCATGCAAAAACTTCAAAATCTTTCATATTCCGACCATATTGGTTCGAAGTATCCCCTTATATGAGGCTGACATGTAATTTCATCCTTAAATTTATGTGCAATAAACTTAGACGTACACAACTTATTCTTAGTTGAAGTAGAGTATACATGAATAGGATGATAATTCTTCACCATAAATCACTAGAATCTTTGTCTATACTAGCAAATAACAATCATTTGCATCTCTTGTCCTCACATTTGTATTTGACTCTATTGCTCTCATTAGGCTTCAATTTCAATCTAACTTGTATTGAACAACATACTCTGCCACAACCTTTTTAAGTTGTTTGACACTTTCAAATACCATACCAAGCTCAAATATAGCAACTACACATTCAGGATCAAATCTTACCTTTTTACTACTCCTTCTTGCTGGTAAGTCAACACCAGTCACAACTTCAGGATCTAATTCATCCCTACTATCATAACTGTCCAGATCTGAGCTATCAATATAATGCTCATTCCCCCTGATCTTCCACTGTATTTAACAGCCTTGTTCCTTCTAATGTCTTCAAATCCTCTATCAACATCAGCTGTTCCAAGTTTTATTTCCTTTGTTGGAATAGATTTTTTCTTGTGCACTTTCTTTCTCCTTTCATTTATAAGAGATATCAACTCTTCATCAACCTCAGAATCATCATGTTCTGGAATAGCAAATTCTTGTGAGTCAGCACTACTTGCCAGATCTGTTTCACCACCTTCAAGATCTGAGAGATCATCTACTTCTACATTAACATTTTCAAATTTGGTAGGTCCTTCTTGTAAGCCTTCACTTTCACCCACATTAATGTCATGTAAGTTTTCACTCTCACCCACATTAATACCTTTACCAGCCTCATTAGAACCTCCACCAGCCTCATTAACAACTTCACCAATCACTGGGGTACTTTCACTAACTTCTATCCCACAAAGATAACTTATGGGGACCCCATCATCCACCACTTCTAGGTCATCCACAATATGTTTAACATACAAGTCTAAAAAGTCACCATCTTTTAGGTCTTTAACCAGATTAAGTAAGTTGAAATTAGTTTCTACTTGGACAAAAGCATTACTTTTAGGGTCTTTAAAATAGAAACCACCAACAGTTACATACCCAAATTCTTTTGTATAGAAAAACAAGTCCATTATTGAAAAGTGATCTTTATCGATACTAACATATTTCACGTCTCTTTCCCCTATGTAAGTTGAACTAGATTTGCCTTGGATAAATTTACCATCATGGTGAAAACGAGTTATTATAATTGATGTGCCGCCATTTTACGGCACTTTCGACTCCTTTAAACTAAGAACAATCGTACGTTTTCAAGCAACCGTTGTCGTTTTTGATGTTTTTATGTTGTATTTTCAGGAAATGGAGACAAACATGGAAACGGAAGGAAATACGCGAAAAAGAGCAGTCTGGATAAAAGTGACGGCCTGAGTGACGGCCCGTCACACATGTGACGGTCCGTCACAGTGACCGTCAAGATGGGCAGTGCCACTGTCTAGTGGTGACGGCCCAGGCGACGGTCCGTCAAGCCAGTGACGGTCCGTCAGCCTGGCCGTCACACCTGGGCAGTCGGTTACGCGGAATCCGAGCGTTTTTGGGATTTGTTTCCTAAACTCCTATAAATACCCTATGTTAGGTTTATTTTATTAACCAAGCTTTTTACATACATTACCCAATAATTTTA
Source organism: Jaltomata sinuosa (assembly GCA_003996215.1). NCBI lineage: Eukaryota > Viridiplantae > Streptophyta > Magnoliopsida > Solanales > Solanaceae > Jaltomata > Jaltomata sinuosa. The sequence goes on along the minus strand of QJPP01007311.1, from coordinate 15,057 downwards.
GGAGTTTAAAGTCGAGTTTTGAGAGAGGAAAACACGCAATACACGTTTTCTTCCTCCTCAATCTTTTTCTTGATTTGTTCTTGGGATCTTGTTTTTCTTGTTCTTGGAATAATTAAAGATTGTTCTCACTACATTGTAAGGATCTCGTTTCTTTATTATGAATATGACTTTCTTCTATTCTTCTACAAGCATGATTAACTAAACCTCCCACAACTAGGATTGTGGGAGCCATGGCTAAAGTAGCGATATAGATTCCGGGTAGCGACGGGTTCAATATATATGTTGTCACGTTGTTAATCATTCATTATTTAACGTTTTCTAGTGGTTGCAAACATTAGAACATGCCTAGGTTTAATTTGCTTGAGTAAAGAGATTAAAACCGGAAAACTTGATTAACGACGAGGATTCGAGACTACTAACTCTCGTCTTATGATTAATGCTGTAACTAGATTAATCTACTTGATGTTTAGGATTGAAATCTAAAAGCACACCTTTTCAAGTTCGAGAGAATTGAAAAGTAAATTCGTCTATTTGGTTGAGAAACGTTTAGACGATACCATTAATTCAATCACATCGTGACACGCATATAGAAAGAATCTGGGTAAGCTTAGGATCGACATCGTTACCAATGCCATGGTAAACACTTCCCTAGTTCATTCTCCTACTGATTATTCTCATACATTATTGTTCGTTTTGTTTACACGTTGTTCACACAAAACCCCCCCATTATTTACAGGAAACTATTGACCATTAGTCAACTAAGTCACTAACGACTTAACTTTCACCATATTCTCTGTGGGATCGACCCCAACCTTTGTTGGGTTCTATATTTGACAACGATCGCTTACGCTTCTTAATTGGAGTGGTACTTTGAGCATTATCAAATTTTGGCGCCGTTGCCGGGGAATACGGTTGTTTGTTAAGTCCGGTGTGTTTATTTGACTTTTAGTCATACTTTCCTGCTTTTACGTTTATTTGTTGTTTTTGTTTTTGACAGGGTACAGAGTTGTGCATGCCAAGTACCCGACGCTCGGGTGAATCAACATTACCCTACGACCCCGAGCTTGCTAGAACGTTAAGGCGAAATATGGCCGCACAACAAGAGGCAGCAAGGCTCGCTGCGGAACTGCAGGCCCAACAAAATCTGAATGCTGGTGGTCTGCAGGACGATGTTCTGCTGAATGATGAGTGTTGACACCCAATTTTGGCCCTCCTTTTTCCCATAATTAATTTTTATATGCTTCTTAATCCCGAGGACTTTTCCAAAATGATTTTCTTATTTTTATATTAATTTTTTATAAATTTTGGCACCAATAATCTTTTTTTAAAATGATTTCCTTTACTTTTGTAATGGTAATTACTAATAATATTGTATCTTATAAATCACCCCAAAAATATTTTATACTTCATTCTTTTTAACAAGATATTGGTATAGTAACTTTTATTTCAAACTCTAAATGAAATTTTGCAATATCGCTATAGTATTTCCTAAATATTGTTCTATCGATTGAGGATTGCGATTACGCGTATCAAAATTATGTTTAAGTCAGCTATATGTATTTGAAAATTAATTGGGATGAAAGAAAGCATCGTTAAATTAATTAAGTGGAAAAAATGATTAGGGAAGATTACATTTTTCCTACAAACTAATTTATTTACCAAATTTTGGGCCAAACCCTTATTTGTTTCAGCCCAAAACTCCTAGCCCACTACCCAACCGCTTGACCCAGCCCAAAGCACCCCCGACCCGGCCCAAATTCCCAACTAAACCCACCCCTAATTCACTCTCTCACCCCCACTTCGTCCAAAACCAAACAGACCCCTCCTCTTTCAACAAAACCGACGAAACCAACACACCCAAACCCTTTTCTCACCGCCTCACCACCAAAGACCCGTCGGATTGCGCTTCGTACCGGCGGGCAAACGGCGACGGCGCCTCTCCCGTCACCTCACGGGGTCTTTTCCCCTTTTTCGGAGGTTTTACAACCTCGAAAAAGACCACCGCCGCTGGACCGCCGGATAATAGTAAAATCCGGTGGCCTTCTCTCCTCTACTCCTTCACCTTTATAGCCATCCCCTCACCTTTTTGTCAACTCGAAACAGAGCTGAAAAAGCTCCCCCCGCCGCCGGCTGCAGACCTCGGAAAAGAGGAGACCCAGCCGTTGCCCGACGGTCCGAGATCCACACCTCCGACCCGTCACTGTCTATTTCAAATCAACCTGAAAAAAGGGGTAAGCATCTTCTTTTTTCTCTGATTTTCATCATTTCCTCTTGCAACTTGGCTTTCCAAGAATTCAAAATTTGAATTCTTGGAAAGAACGTTGGAGCCCTCAATTTTTGGCTATAAAAGGAACCCTTGGGTTTCAACCAAAAGGGGGAGAAGGATTACGGAAAAGGAAAAAAAAAGATTACGAAGAAGAAATCACAAAAAAAAATGGGAATTAATCACCAAAAAAGGGGATTGAAAGATAAAAGAGAAAATTATCACAAAACAGCCCACACCAAATTGTTCTCTGATTGTTCACTGTCAATTGGCTCATACGCACCGCTGATCTTGCCCTTTTTTTCGTTTCGCTTGCTATTCGGATAACCGGAGTCGGAGTCGGAAGTCGCTAGTTTGAAACTCAACACTTGACGGCCTCAATCGTTGCCCAACACAAGGTGAATTTCTATCCCGTCTAATTACATTATGTTTGATTTTGTGATTCATTGATCGTGTGAGTTGGTTGTGGTTTTGTTCGGTTTATTTTGAGTCTGATTACCTAGTAAATCAGCTCTCTGGTCATTGGTGTTATTGAGATTGAATTATGCGTTTGTAAAGTATTTGCGACTTATGATTTAGTTCAAACAAATTTTATAAAGTTTGATATTTTGAATGGGATTGGCTGTTTTGTTCATCCGGTTGCGAATGTGAGCTTAAAGTGAATTGATTCTCGAGTCATTTGGTTGTACCTATAGTCCATGGTATGTTTTGTAGAATATTTACAACCTTTGTTTAGCTTAAAATGGACTAGAGGAAGTTGGAATCTTCAGATGTATTCAGTGGACTGTCGGAGTTCATTGCGATGTCAGTGTTGATACTTTGAACATGGTAATATGTCCTAAATATGTTCTGTTTGTTCGAGCAGCCCTTTAACTTAGCACGAAAGGCTCTAAAAGATTAAAACTTCAAATATGATTGGCTGTTCATCATAGAATTCTCGTAGTTCTTACATTTGAATGTTGGAATATTGTATCAACTGTTGGTTATATCTTAGGCCAGCTGCTTACTTAAATGAAATTTTCCACTTCTAACTTAACTTAGCTATTTTTTTGGTTTCAATGTGAGTTTAAAAAGTTCACTAGTTTGCTTGATATCATGGCATGAAGGTGGAAGTGACAACTTGAGTTTAAATGTTGTTAACAAGCTAGAAAATCCACTGTTAAGGTAAGTCTTAATTGGCTCGAGTGTCTTCCTGCGTGGTTAAAGTATTATGTCAACTTCATATGAGGCACTAACTAAGATAAAAGAATGATCCTATTTCGAGCTCATAATTACCGGTTATTTGTTTTTTTTAGTCTTGTTATTATGATTTAGTGTCTTTTACCCTTCAAACGCTCGTGTAAGTTTGGTGTGTGATTTTGATGTCGAAACGTGCAGTATGTTATTCCTCAAGTCTGGTTCTATTTGGATATGTTTGTCAAATGATTTAGCATATTTGTGCAGCTTTTCTTTTTGAGACCTTCCTTTCTTATAAAAAATAATAAAAATTTATATAGATACTTTATTGTGTATTTTGTTTTCTAGTGATCAATTAGTGTTGAAATTGTTTGTTTTACCCAAGATCGTTTGTTTATAAAAATGAAGCAAAATATGGTTACATGTCGTCTTTCATATATGCTTGTGTATTTACCGAATAGCATGTTTGTTTCCCTTATCACTTTATTGTTAAGCTTGGCATATTTCTACATCTTGTAAACTTTGTTATGCAAGTTACTAATCCTTATCATTTTTTGTGTTACATGAAACAACCGGAGAGCTGGAGTTCTCACTTGAAACTCACTTTCGGCCCCAACAAATATTTGGGTCGAGCAGCTATAAGGAGCTATCACGGTGCTCAGAGTCGTTCTTTAGAGACTTAGTTCCTCCAAAGAAACTTGGCGCATCTAGCCATTTACCCTTTTTTATTGCTTTCCTTTATGCTTACTTAAAATGTTTAACTAACCTTGTATATTTGGATATGTGTTTTTCTTTGTGATTTTGATTAACGTTTATCCTTCGGTTTATAGTTTCATGGATCACTTTATTTAGTTTGAAATTTTGAAAGAGAATTTCCTTCACCCTTTTAGTTAGGCAAATGTTTCGGGTTTCTCCTTTTAAATACTTTAAAATTAGTGGTTAAACACTTTCAAAAATAGTAATAATAAATGGTAAATAGTGCAGATTTTTTTTTATTAGCTAACTTAGGCTTTGTTTCAAGAAAAACTTGTTTAAATAACTTGTGGTAGATTTTCAAAAAATATTAATTAGCGATTCAATTTATTTTCAAACAAATATTTAGTCTTTCTTAGGCCTTAGATTATAGAATGCTTTTATCTAATTTAGGCAAGCCTTCTTTATATATATTAATAACTTATGTATTCTCTTATTCTAACCCCAATATTTTACAACTATTTTGCTATATTCTATATATATATATATTTTGAGATTTTCAGATTTTTTAAGGCCTCAAAACGCAAGGTATATATATGTCATATGCTATCTACTACAAGGTATATATATTTATACTTTTACTTACTCATTCTTCCTACTTAAATTATACATATATTATTTTATCACAATTGCATTTACGTACATAATATTTTCTCTCATATTCAATGCATGTTCATTTTTTACCTTACGAATAAAAGTCTCCTTTACATGAAAACAAATAATTTTCGTTCTCTACTCAAGTCTTCAAATTATTCTTTTACATGAAATACATTTACCAAAACAAATATGATTTTTCTCTTATATCCTTTTCTCTATTACCGGTATACTTATTTCTTATATATTTTCACTTATCCAAATCTTTTAAATAATAAACTTTCACATGATTTTCTATATATATTTAAGAATATGCATACGTCATCTTTACTTTCTTTTTAACAAACATGTCATAAACTTTCTCAAACTTTAAGAAATATATATTTTTTACTTTACAAAAAGTATTTGTATAAATAAATGTTTTCATTTTTTTTACATAGCTTTTAAGTATATATTTCTTATAAATCATAAAGTTCTACATACTTTAATTATAATTACGATAAAAGCATTGCTATTAAACTTTCATATATTTTGACATGTACGTACATATGTTTCATCTTTTACCATAAGCATATTTTATATTTCTGCCTATTGTAGTAGCATGTGTCATATACTTTGAGTTTTCTTTAAATTAATAAAACACGTTTTTATCACCCTTTTAGCAAATAATGAGCAAATAACTTTCCCAAATATTGTTTTCTAAACTGAGTTTAAGGACTATCTTCGGATAGGCTCTGAAGGGTGCCTAACACCTTCCCTTCGAGTAACCAAAACTCTTACTCAGAATCTCAAACGTTTTCGCAGACTAAAAATAGAGTTTTACATAAAAAATGGTTTCCTAAGTTTCCTAAAATTTAGGTGGCGACTCTAAACCCTTTCCAAAACAAAGGCAGAAAGAGCCGGATGTTGCAAGCATATTTTGGCCAGTTCAAAATAGGGCGCGACAGGATGGCGACTCTGCTGGGGACTAATTTATGTTTTTACTTTAGCATGCTTAGTTTATGAATATTATTTGGGATATTTGTTTATTTGCAGTACACTATTTGCTTTAATTACGTTTATATCGTTATTCGTTTGAAAGGACGCAAGCCAAATCCAAACTTGTGTTCCTTATTTGTTTGATAAACACTACTTGTTGCTGCTTTCTCACTTGCATTTCTCTATCGAGTCTTTGGCCGTACACATCTCACACACTGTGGTACACGCGGAGGGTTTTATGCCCTCCCAAACCTTCTTTTGGATTCCTTAGTTTCAGAGTCGGTGCAATTAGGTTAGTGTGCCGTCTCGCAGTTATTCAAGTCCACTCTCAAATCTAGGAAAATACTCTTATTCTAGAAATAGGTCATGTTGCATAGCCTTAGGCAGGACGATCCTGGGGATTGACACTGCATTTAGGGAACCGCCCTTATTGTCAACGGGTTTTTCATAAAACCCAACGACATATACTTTGTGTGTGATTGATGTAAATGATCCAAACTAAAACACATGATGGATTTGGGATAAACAAACTTATCATACCCTTTACCTTTTTCTTTCAGATGAATATCAACCAAAACTTACCAAACATCCAGATGGTTATCTCAGCACCTGACAACCTAAAAAAGTGGTGGCGAAACATCCGCGTAGCGCATGGGGGTGAGGTACGGGAGCAGCTGGGGGCTTTGCTGTCGCTTATGGGGATCCAAGCTGACAAAACCCTCACCACTTTATTAATGGAATTTTGGGACCCAACCACTGTGACCTTCAAATTTCTGGATTTCGAGATCACTCCTACCTTGGAGGAGATTAGTAATTTTGCTGAACTACCACTAAGGGAACGAGTGCCGGTACTCCCATCACCCATAAAGAAGGCAGATTTTCTGAAGCTTTTAGGACTACCCATTTTTCCAACACTGAGAAATGTGGAAAGAGGGAAGGTGAAATTGGATTACCTCTTTGAAAGATACGGTCGTCTTGAGAGTTTTGACGAACACCGAGGTGAATTCGCCTGTACCCGCAGACAGTGGGTATACATGCGACCGAGAGTCTTTGTGTTGGCTTTTTTGGGAACTATGATCTTCCCGATGAGGTTTCATTGCATCGACCTCAATATCCTGCCAATAGTGATGAACGTCTTTGCAGAGCCGCAAAGACTTACCTTGGTACACATGATCCTTGCTGAGATGTTTCGATCGTTATCCGCATGCACACGGGGACACAACTTCTTTGGAGGCTGCAATTTGTTATTGCAAATTTGGGCTGTAGAACACTTCTATCGCCGACACCCACAAATGGACTACTGTATCGACACCCGCAATAGGATTCAGACTCATAAAGAGCGCATGAGATATTAGACATATGCACCCACCGGAGAAGAGGAATGGCGCACATTTTTGACCAACCTTACCGGAGATTTCATCCAGTGGAGATATCCCTGGATGACAGGATTGGCATTCATCAGAGCTCGATATTTGTATTTCATCGAGTTGATAGGACTGGGAGGCACCCAGCCATATGCGCCTCTCCGTGTTTTAAGACAGTTCGGTTTGGTCCAGGACATACCTTTGTGGTCAAACATGGCGTTATATGAGGACAGTTACGGTGTCGTGATACCAACGGTACAAATGATGAACTTGCAGGCTGAATGGGACTATATGATCACGTTGCACATGGGAGGAGACAAATGGTGTACGCCGGAATACTACGCTTGGCGAACGATCGTGAGCCACTTGGCTCAACCGAGTGCAGAAGGATTCAGGGATTTGGCAGATGTCCAGTGGGTCAGATGGGTTAGGGAAGAGGTGCTTCCCCGCATGGAGATCACAACACCTATGTACAACCAGATTGTCCCAGACTCCATCAATTATTTGATGACAAAGGTAGAGGAGGATCCAGAAGAAGGTCCGGAGGAGGAGCCGGAGGAAGACCCCGAGGATCCAGAAGAAGATCCAGAAGAAGAAATGGGGGAAGACTTGGAAGAGGATCCGGAAGAAGACCCTGAGGAAGAGGATCCGGAAGAAGATCCCGAGGAGGCTTCTGAGACCGGCTCTAACTTTTATGATCCTAACGATGGAGGAATGATGGAGACAGACTCAGAGCCCAGGTATCATCATTCCGCTGGATCTCCAGAGTATCATCCAACACCACAGGACGATAGTGATGACGGTCCTACGTGGCCCTAGGTTATCTTTTCCCATTGTACCCCTTTTTCATATTCCCTAAAGGTGCCTCATGGCCCATCCCTTTGTACGCCCTAGTGGCCATCCCATGTCCTTCATTTTTCAGGCTCCCATCAGCCTATCTATTGTAAACTTTCAAGACCACATTTTGCATAATGAAAGTCATGTTTATCTCAAATCCTAAATGTGTTCAAAATGGATCATTTATTATCAAATTGTATGCAGCGTAGGCCTACCTCTGGCAAAACGAGGCTCCATATTAGGACGCATTTTTGTGTGAATATCGCCAACTTGGCGTATATATTTGTTATATATTCCAACATTTCCCAAACTAACATAGTTTCCTTTTTCTTTCCTTTCTTTTCTTTATGTTTATTATAAACCCCCCAAAGAAAGTTGATTTGTGTCGATTTGCAAACTGGCGGAATCGCAATACAACCTCCGATCTAAAGGAAAAATGAGCGAAGAATCTAACAACGCCTCGATGGTACCGGTAGATGGCGCCGAAAGTTCTCGAAAACTGATGGACACTCAAAACGACGGACAAATGGCCAACATGGCACAAGAAATTGAGATCTTGAAAGAAGAACTACGCCAAGTGCGGGATTTGACTAAGCTTACAGCTGCTACCTTCCCCGTTCAATTCCAATTTCCAAATGCTGAGTTGCGGCTGGTCACTCCCGCCGACTTAACAAACGCGCCTAAGCAAACACCACCCGTTCCCACTTATGCTCAAGTTCTACTTGCTCATCCACCCGTTGTTAGGGCTGCACCTAATCTTTCCTTGCCTACGCAGAACTTCACTGTTCCAATTCACCCAACAATGCAGCACATACCGGAGGCACATGTCACTTGTGAAATGCCTGTTCCACCGGTATATGCTACTGAAGCCCCTACTTTCGCAACATCCACGGCTGTCAAAGTACCATATGAGGTCGATCAGTACGTAGGATTGGAGAGGGATGTCCGGCCAAATGAAGAGAGGTCGATAGCGGCTCAACTCGAAAGTTTAAAAAGGGCTTTTAAAAGCATGCAAGTTACCAGGGGAACCGAAAGTCTGGACTATGATGACCTATGCATCCACCCAGACATCGATATGCCGGTCGGGTACAAACCACCAAAATTTGATGTATTTGATGGAAAGGGCGATCCCCACGCACACCTAAGAGCCTATTGCGACAAGCTGGTCGGCGTAGGAAGGAACGAGAAATTGAGGATGAAACTGTTCATTCGAAGTCTGTCAGGAGAAGCTCTAACTTGGTACACTCGCCAAGACCCTCGCAAATGGCGTGATTGGCAAGAAATGGCCGAAGATTTCATGAGTCGTTTCAGGTTTAATACCGAAATCACTCCAGACAGATTCTCACTTGCTAACATACAAAAGAAGCCATCTGAATCATTTCAAGAATATTCATGGAGATGGAGGACTGAGGCTGCTCGGATCCAACCCCCACTTGATGAAAATGAACTCTCTAAGTATTTTATCCGAGCTCAGGAAGGCGTCTACTTCGACAAAATGATGTCAATGATGGGCCAAAAGTTCGCTGACTTGGTCAAGATGGGAGACTTTATTGAGGAAGGTATTAAGTCCGGAAAAATCCAGTCTATGGTCGCACTGCAAGCCGCAAGCAAGGCCATACAATCAGGTTCCATTGGTGGTATCAAGAAGAAGAAGGAAGACGTCTCAGCCGTCACACCTTACTACCAGCACGGAGGATCATCCCACCGATACCCTAACAACTCCCAAATTATCGCACATGTTCCAGTATATAGTACCCAGCCACACTATAATCCACCTCGAGCTCCAGCACACCAAAATCCACCGAAGCCGTATGCCCCTGTCCAAGCTCCAGTTCACCAAAATAGGCCAGCATATGCACCAAGACCACGTCCTAATTTTGAAGCCAGAAATACCCGCACCTACACTCCTATTGCCGAGCCTTTGGCTCAATTGTTTGAAAGGTTGAGGGTAGCAGGTTTGTTGCAGCCGATTGAGGGAAGAATCCCTGATCTGATACCACAAAGATTCAATGGAAATAAGCGATGTGCATACCACTCGGGAATCCAAGGACATGACACGGAGGAGTGTTTTAGCTTGAAGAACCAGATCGAGTCTCTTATCAGAAAAGGAGTAATTAAATGCACCGATACTCCTCCAAATGTGAACAACAATCCTCTACCAAATCATAAGAATCGAGGAGTCAACATGATTACCCTGGAGGAAGAGTATAACCTGGAAGGGAATATCGTGCCTATCTGGAACACAGAAGAAGTTGCCGCCACATCTCCAGCGCAACCTTTTATAACAGTCCAGTTGAGAGAACCTTTGACTATTCAAACCTACCTGCCGAGAGTTGTGGTAACCACTATAGCCGCTGAAAAACCTGACTATGACACTAAAGCAGTCCCATGGGACTATCGGACGGAAGCCAAAGGCAAAATGATAGACGCTGCTGTGGCTCACGGAATGACTAGGTCGGGAAGGTGTTATGCCCCGGAGGATCTAAATCGAGGGGTTCCCGGGAGAGAACAAAATCCAAAGAAGAATGTTACTGATGCAGAAGCCACAGAATTTTGGAAGAAGATGCAGTCTAAAGATTACTCAATCGAGGAACAACTAATGAAGACACCAGCCCACATTTCCATTATGTCCTTGCTAATGAGTTCTGAAGCCCATAGGAACGCTTTGGTACAAGTTCTGAGCGGAGTTAGCGTACCAAAAGAAACTACAAGTGACACATTGGCTGCAACAATTGGGAAAATGGTGGAAGTGAACAAAATCTCTTTCCATGATGATGAATTACCAGCAGAAGGTGTTGGCCACAACAAAGCACTTCACATTGCGGTCAAGTGCTGTGATAAGATCGTGACTAGAGTTTTGATCGACGGCGGTTCTGGATGCAACATTTGTCCTTTCACCACATTGAGAGATTTAGGTGTGAATATGGGAGAGATAAGGGAAAGTCGTGTGAAGGTGAGAGCTTTTGATGGCGCGCAGAGAAGCGTCATTGGAGAAATCTATCTCACATTGCAAGTAGGTCTAGCTGAATTCCCCATCTTATTTCAAGTGATGGATGTGTCGTCCAACTACAACTTGCTACTAGGAAGGCCATGGGTCCATATGGCAAGAGCAGTTCCCTCCACGCTCCATCAGTGTGTGAAGTTCGAGTGGGGTCGCACCGAAGTTACCATTCACGGGGAGCTCAGTCACCCCATCTATTCCGTGAATTCTGTTCCAGTCACCGAAGAACTGGATGGAGCCGCTTTCCATGCTCTGGAGATCATGCAAGCTGTAAGAATTGATGAGAAAATAGAGCCTGTAAAGATGGAGATGTCGAGAGCAGCGAAGATGGTTGCGTCAGAGATGTTGAAATATGGGTATCAACCAAAGACAGGGCTCGGACCTAAGGCTGACGGTATAATTGAACCAATCCAGCTAAAACATCAGAAAGGTACCGCCGGGCTAGGGTATAAGCCTGCTTCAGGAGGAGTCCACAATGCAAAGTTTGGGGCAGTAGTGTTCGTGCCAGGACAAGTCCTAATCCCAGATGAAGCAGTTGATGAAGACGTCATTGAGGGAATAGGAAATCTATTCGCGGCCATGACCGACGATGGACTGGAGAAAGATATCAAGAAGCTGACCATCCGTGATGCCAAGCCTGGAGAAGTCTTGCAGAACTGGACCATCAGCCCATCCCTGTTTCGACAGGAGTCCTGGTAGTGTGGAAACGTAGTTTTATTTCAAAATGTTTTTGCATGATCAATTGAGGCTTGAATCATGCCTAAGCCCTTTTTGCTACTTGCCTCTTCTGAAAAGCTAGACTGCTTTTTAATAAAAAGTCTTTATTTTTCTTAAAATCTATCTTTCGATTTAAAATAACTATTTATTTTCACTCACCTTTCATACTTTTCAGCGCTAATATTAGTAAAAATCATCGTACAACGGTTATGACATGTAACGAATCCATTGAGCAAAGTGCGAGTCATGAGCAGGACTATGAAGAATACGATGAAAGCATGATGCCTGAAAATCTACCTCAGGAGATCGAACAACTTGAAAGCCAGAAAAGGCCCAACATGGATGAAACCGAGGTTGTCAACTTGGGAAATGAAGAAATGGTGAAAGAAGTACGAGTCAGCATACACTTGGAAGATGAAAGAAAGCAAGAATTGATTGAATTGATCAAACAATATGTTGATGTGTTTGCTTGGTCCTACGATGACATGCCAGGATTAAGCACCGATATCGTCTCACACAAGCTGCCGACTGATCCTTCTTGCCCGCCTGTGAAGCAAAAGACTAGGAAGTTCAAGCCTGATTTGAGTTTAAGAATCAAGGAGGAGGGAACTAAGCAGATCCAGGCAAATGTTGTGAGGGTTACTAATTACCCCACATGGTTGGCCAACATCGTGCCAGTGCCAAAAAAGGACGGGAAGATCAGGATATGTGTAGACTATCGGGATCTTAATAAAGCTAGCCCCAAGGATAACTTTCCTCTCCCAAACATTCATATACTCATCGACAATTGTGCAAAGCATGAGTTGCAATCGTTTGTCGATTGCTTTACAGGATATCACCAAGTCCTGATGAATGAAGATGATGCGGAGAAAACAGCAGTTATCACTCCATGGGGAGTATATTGTTATAGAGTGATGCCATTCGGACTCAAAAATGCTGGCGCAACCTATATGAGGGCCATGACTACCCTCTTCCATGACATGATTCACAAGGAGATTGAAGTGTACGTAGACGATGTCGTTATCAAGTCCAAAAGGAGTTCGGACCACCTAGGGGATTTACAGAAGTTCTTTGAGAGGTTGCGGAGATACAATTTGAAATTGAATCCAGCAAAGTGCGCATTCGGAGTTCCCGCCGGAAAGCTACTGGGTTTCATCGTCAGCAGGAAAGGCATATAATTGGATCCATCAAAGATCAAAGCGATTCAAGAGTTACCTCCCCCAAGGACCAAGAAGGATGTGATGAGTTTCTTGGGGAGACTCAATTACATCAGTCGTTTCATAGCTCAGTCTACAGTGATATGTGAACCCATATTCAAGTTACTAAAGAAGGATGCCGCCAGAGAATGGACGGAGGAATGCCAAAGAGCTTTTGATAGAATCGAGGAGTACTTGTCCAACCCACCAGTATTGGTTCCACCAGAGCCTGGAAAACCATTGCTGCTGTATCTATCCGTCATGGATGGAGCATTTGGATGTGTGTTAGGACAACACGATGACACGGGAAAGAAAGAGCAAGCTATTTACTACTTGAGCAAGAAGTTTACACCATACGAGGCAAGATATACTTTGTTAGAACGAACGTGTTGCGCCTTGACTTGGATTGCGCAAAAGTTGAGGCATTACCTGTCGGTATACACCACGTACTTGATCTCAAGAATGGATCCACTCAAGTACATCTTTCAGAAACCGATGCCTACGGGGAAATTAGCAAAGTGGCAAATTTTGCTGAGTGAGTTTGATATTGTGTACGTGACACAGAAGGCCGTCAAAGGACAAGCTTTGGCCGATCACCTCGCAGAAAATCCGGTGGATAAAGATTATGAACCGCTCATGACTTACTTCCCCGATGAAGAAGTGTTTTTTGCAGGGGAGGACATCTCAGAGTCGTATGATGGATGGAGATTGTTCTTCGATGGGGCATCGAATTTCAAAGGAGTCGGAATCGGAGCAGTCTTGGTTTCAAGAACGGGTCAGCACTACCCAATCTCAGCCAAGATTAGATTCCCTTGCACAAACAACATGGCAGAATATGAAGCATGTATTCTCGGACTTAGGATGGCTGTGGACATGAACATCAAAGAGCTTTTGGTAATAGGTGATTCTGACCTATTGGTTCATCAGGTACAAGGAGAATGGGCCACCAAGAATGTCAAGATCCTTCCTTATCTGAAATGTGTAAAGGAGCTGAGCAAAAGGTTTACGAAGATTGAGTTTAAACATGTCCCCCGAGCTCAAAACGAGTTCGCTGATGCTTTGGCTACTCTTTCCTCAATGATCCAACACCCGGATAAGAATTACATCGACCCTATTGAAGTAGAGATACATGACCAGCACGCCTACTGTTTTCACGTAGATGAAGAGTTTGATAGAAAGCCATGGTACCATGATATTAGAAGGTTGCTCGAAGCAGGAGAATATCCGGAAAGTGCCAGTAGCAAGCAAAAGCGGACTTTAAGGAGAATGGCCAATCATTTCTTCCTTAACGGCAAAATCCTGTATAGGAGAACCCCGGATTTGGGATTACTAAGGTGTGTCGATGCAACAGAAGCGACAAGACTGTTAGAAGAAGTTCACGCAGGGACATGTGGACCCCACATGAATGGATTCACTTTGGCAAAGAAGATTTTGAGAGCTGGATACTTTTGGATGACTATGGAGAGGGATAGCATCCGGTATGTACAAAAATGTTATCAGTGTCAAGTTCATGGCGACTTCATACGAGTTCCGCCAAACGAGCTCAATATGATGGGGTCCCCATGGCCATTTGCTGCTTGGGGCATGGATGTAATTGGACCCATAGAGCCTCCCGCATCAAATGGACACCGTTTTATCCTGGTAGCTATCGACTATTTCACAAAATGGGTTGAGGCTTCAACGCACAAGGCAGTAACTAAGAAGGTGGTAGCAGATTTCGTCCAAAATAACATAGTTTGTCGGTTTGGAATTCCAGAATCAATCATAACAGACAACGGAGCCAATCTTAATAGTGATCTCATGAGAGAGACTTGTGAAAGGTTTAAGATCTCCCACCAGAATTCCACAGCATATCGACCACAAATGAATGGAGCAGTTGAGGCCGCGAACAAGAATATCAAGAGGATCCTGAGAAAAATAATAGATAGTAACAGAGAATGGCATGAGAAGCTACCATATGCTTTGCCCGGCTATCGCACCACAATCAGAACATCCACTGGTGCAACCCCCTACATGTTGTCTACGGTTCGGAAGCAGTAATACCCGCTGAAGTGGAAATACCTTCTCTAAGAATCATCCAAGAGGTTGGTCTGGAAGACGCGGAATGGGTTCGTAGCAGGATTGAACAGTTGATGCTCATTGATGAGAAGAGACTGGATGCAGTATGTAACGGCCAAC